>CM068835.1:72760344-73277844 GCA_028554795.2 Sinohyriopsis cumingii
GATGGGCATTTGAGTCCCTGTTCATTAGAAAGTGTAGATGTAGTTTACACTGTACGTTCAGTCAATTATTTTAAATTTGGGAGTAACTATGAAATAAGTGCAATGGTACGTTGGAGACATTATAGAATCTCCTGACTAAACAAAGAATTTTCCTAAAGTGTATTCTTACGACCATACGTGTACATTCTCTGCTCATTTCTGGTTTTTCATGTTCCTAAGTGTATTGCTCATTTTGCATTTTATTTTGATATGATTTAGTGGACCAAGATAAAGAATGCATCGTAATACAATCACAACACTGGATTTATTCTCTTTAACACTTTCAATGAAGAATTTTAATTTTTCTCGGTGTTAATGTACACATGTTGTTTATATTTCATTGGAATTAAATAATTCGGAAAACATGTGGTTTATGTAACTAATACGTTGGTAACTATTGCTACACCAATAAGTATTTATATGGCAACGACCGTTGCCGTTATCGGTAACAATCAGTTGATTATGCTTTTAGTATCTTACTTTAAATGATAAATGACATTTCATTATGTTTTTTTTTACTCTGTGCAGACTACATTTTGTTACTATTAACATCTAGTGTTATTTCTTGCTTTTTAAGGAAGGATTTACCTCAGAAAGATTTTCTGGCATGTTGAATTAATTCATCTTTCTTGAAAAGGTCTAATTGTTCCTAGGTAGGATTTGAAAGACATATTTTCATTTTTGATGAAATTTGTGAAAAGGCTTGCCGGTTTCACTAAACATTTCCACAACTGGGGGAATTCAAATTTCAAAAGACAAAGTTTTCCTAAATATTCTGGCTAAAATTCAAAATAATCCTGAGGACGAGCACCCAATTTGTCTTATGTTACGTGTTTAGGCTCGAATAAACAGCAACACAAGAAAGATTGAAAACAACAAGCTTTGAGAAATGCAGCAAATAATTTAGTTCCCTGGTAAAATACTGTAAAAAGTGAAAGAATAAGAACTTACGTTTTAAGAATCAATTCCAGAAATAATCCAAGATTAATCCACGAATAAAATTTTAAAAGTCCTATTAATGAAATGTTCTAATGAATTCAAGTTCGAGTCCCGTCAAAGAATCTAAGATGGAATGCATTGGCGTATACTGTATCCTGTTCAATGTTGTTGTCTACAGTTCCTTGTAAAAACACAAGAAATAATCTTGTGTTTTAATTAATTAAAACACAATTTTGTCCTATAAGTTTGTATAAGCACACAACATATGTCAAGAGAAACGAATCAATCGTTTAGAATCCAAATAATTCGAATTAACGTTAAAATGTAATCATACAAATGACACAACAACAGAAACACATTTACGTCCCAGTGTTTAGAAGCCCGACTGAGAGATCACAAATGATCACTATTAAAACTAAGTAATGAGCATTTTCGGAAATGCCTAATTACGCAATAGTTGATCGCATAAAAAAATCACGTAGCCCCAGTATGACCTTGAAAAAAAATCATTTTACTCCGAGTTAAAATGTTGTTCATTTCACTAAAAGCTATTTACACGTCGAGGGTAACGTAACCAACACAGCATCGATCTCATCCTTATTATTCCCACAATAAAAATAAATAAAACAAAACTGTGCACACGTGACTGTTACTAATTTGAGTCAAGATCCGGATTCAGATCAGCCTTTTTTTGTTTACAAAAATGAAGTCAAGGTCAGACTATTTTCTGGAAAAAGAATCGATTTCCTAGTAAACAAAACAACATGAATTTGACATGTAATTAACGAAATTAAGGAAAAAATATTTGATAACTAACAAACAATTAAATCAGATATAAATTGTGTCAAATATGCAAAACACGATCAAATGTTTTCATGCCGGAAAATGAAACACCTGACAATCGTTTGGAAACTTCATAACCTATACAATTTGTATGTGCCTTAATTTTAGTTAACATATCGTGTCCACCCATTGTGTTCATTCAAATTGTCACTGAGTAGTGTTTGTCGGTTATATTTGTGTTCAATTCCTAAATGTATGCTTTCAATTCCTATATGTATGCATTACATTCTGCAGAATAGGAGTTATTGATATTTTGGCTTTAATGAATTTGTATCTCAATTTCAATGGCTATTGCTTCACTTATTAAATAAACACAAACGTTTTTGTTAATGGTAATTTATATTTGTTTTATATGAATAACGTTCAACATTAAAGTGTACATAAAGAAGTTATAATAAAAACTGACTATGCTATGTAGCGTACAAAAATCTTTACAAAACTCAACATCGGACGTTTTTGATGATATCCCTCCGATTAGATATTCAAAACTCTCACCCCCAACTGATCGACATTTAAAACGAAAACATAATATAGGTATTTGCTATCGAAGAATTACACTACTACTACTCTATTACATAAACAACAATAGTTAAAGCAAGATTTCTCCTAAAACTTTCTCCACTAAAATCAATTAAATGACGAAAACATATATTTCTTAGGAGTAAATGTTTCCTACCTCGATTATTGACCATTTATTTTACAAACTCATTACTTAATAATCATCAAATATGTAATGCCTATTGTTGGAGAGTATATATTTTTTTATTTCATTTAAATACATATTTTGAGCACAGTATTAATATGGTCTTCTTTAAAATCGTCCAATTCAGTTTCGACTTTATAAGTAATATTTGTCGTTCTTAAAGTCTTTTAACTGTCTATATGTATATTGTTTGTCGTACAGAAGTAACTCTTGCTGGTAAAGCATGCTCTGCATATAATTTCCTTTGACGTAGTTCAATTTGTACACAACTGGATTACATACAGTTACTTGCCTGATTTAAAACGTTTCCTTAGTAAAGTTCAAAAGATAGCACTTTTTTAAACTTGTTTGTATTTTGACATTTGAGCTTTTCACATATTTGAAATTAATGTGTGCCTTATGTATAACGTTTTAAATAGCCGTGAAGATATAACTATATATTTGAAATATTGTCTCATCAAATGCTTCTACCAGTGTCATTTTCTCTGCTCAATGGAAATACCTGCATAGTCTAGTCTTTAATTTATGGTCAACCGTTCACTACAATAAATCTTTATCTGACAGAAGGAAAAAACATTCAGTATTTTCCGACAATCCTTAACTTTCTGTAGCAGAATTATTATCCCCTCAGTCAACTACATATTTTGAGGTACAGCATTCACTCTTTCTATGTTAATATTCAACAAAAAGCATCCTATATGGCATCTACCCTCTTGTTTCCACATTTTCAGACCAAGAATATTTTGAGTGAATCTATCACAGATAGCTGTTTCTATCCGTCTATATTTCTTTAAATGGTGACTGGACAAGAACGCCTGCTTGTCACTGATCTTTAAACCTTAGCTTTGAAACATTTTGTTGTTGCGTATTTAATATCAAAGCCGATTGTTATATTATCAATTCATTGGAAACATTGTATTGTATTTGGGATTTTTAACATTTAAACTTGTGTGAGCATCTTAACTTGGATGACAGTAGTAAAGTTGATTTAATCTTATTTTTCGTCTTATTCATCTTGTTCAAAAAATGTCATCCACGTCGACATTTGCAACGTAATAAAAATATATATGGGACACGTAATATAACATATATATGGAACACGTAATATCATTTATTTGTATCAAGCAGGTGTTGAGAGAATGGAAATCGCAAAGTGTGTTATTATAACAAAGCATCGAATTTAACTCATACAATAAGTCAACTTCAGTGAATATATGCATATAATAAACATTTGGTACTAAACTCATATTACGGGACAAAAGCGAGTAATGTAACTTCTATGTAATTTTCATTAAAATCTGTGTGTTGTCATTATTATTCTCTTACTGTGGATTTAGAACATGTCAAAGCAATTGGATTTGGGCGCGACAATTAACCAAATTAAATATGCATGTAGCATATAATATACTTAAATAAATTTACAAAAACAGATAAGTTGTGTTTTTTGCAGAAAGTCAAACGAATATACTTTTTTCAGATAAAAAAATTGATCGAGGCGGTAGCAGTATCTGCCTCAAAAGAAGATCATATGAAGGGTCTTAGCAACATGATTTTTGTGTGCAACAAATGGGACATGGTTCCGATGGAGGACAGGGCAGCCGTGATGGAAGATACAAAAAGAAAAATAAGCAAATACTGCGGACAGTTGGACGAGTGGCAGATTATAGCATTTGATGGTAATCTGGTGAGAATTTGAATTTATGTCGTATTTATTATGCAAAGCAAAAGGCAAATCTTCACATTTTCTCCAATCCTTCATTTCCGATCTCCGTAGATAAATGTTTTGGTTTCAGATAGAACTAAAGAGAATTTAAATGCAACAAATCAAAGAGCATGATATAAATTTGAGCACGTTGAAAGGGTAATCTTAAGAAATTTTACCCTATTGAATGTAATGTTGACTTTCAAGAAGCTCATTTAATGATGCAATTGAATTTTTGGAATAAAGTCAAATTTTATGTCGACCTGTAATAGTCATAGAAACATATTCTGAAAAAAGAATCATTTTCCAGATATTCTACAATTTTTCAATTATTAAATTAGGTGTCTCTGTCTGTCTATCTATCCTGTCAATAGTTCCAAAGATATCTATAGTGACGACATCTTGATAGTATTGCGTTATTAAGGTATATTCAGCCCCACGTGTTAATTTTATATTCCAGTTAGAGTTCATAATGATATCCGTAATATGGAATTAACATTGTATCATATATCGCCCATAACGTCAAATTCTATTTAGACTTCATAGTGAAGATTAGTGTTATATTTCCATATATCCCCTTAGCAGATCGACCACTTCCAACATTGTCCCAGCAGTGATGAAGCTTAGGTCCCAAGAGTACATCCACATATTACCCCGTGTTCGAAAGAAAAATATCAGAATTTGCATAGACCGAGCTGAATATAATCAAGATTTATTTATAATTATTTATGTTAATAAATTCACACAGAACAAGAGCGCAAAAGAACATACGCAAAGTTTTCATAGCTACATCCTGTATTACATATACCCTCATATTCATATTTACTTCTTTTAGTTTTGACAATTCCTGGGGAAACATGAGATAATGTTTTCTCCAATACCATTTCGATTAAAAAAGGACATACAATGGGTTTGGGCGTTTAGGGACAAGTACATCTACTTTGTTGTTTAATTACTCGGTTCCATGAAGCGAAGAGATGTTCACAATAATATAAAACATTATCAACAATTAACTTTATTTTCAAACTTTAAAAGGGGCTACATCGGAAAGACACTACATTCACCAATTACATTGCACATCGATCAAATGTTGTATCTGATTTTGCTAAAGGTAAATATTCTATCGTTAGCATGATCTTCCGAGATCAAACTCAGTAGAATCTATGACAAATTCTTAATCTATCTGTGCTGTATTCAGTAGTAATGTGCTTTTAAATTATATATGAACTATACCTGGACTCATTTTCAATATTGTCTGTATTCACTAAGGTGTCATGGTTATATTGTTTTGAATGTAAATTTAGAATTCGCTTCAGTTCAGTATGGAGCTATCATTATACATTTATCGGAATTAATTCTTGTATTTCAATGTTATCACCATCTTTGCAAGCCAAGGTTTCGATAACCCTTTCTACACCTTGGCATATCGAGCAGATATTTCTGTGCTTCGGGTCCGTGCATTTCACTGGAGGCGCAGGCAAGCCACTGCATCCACCCACCATTTAGTTGTTCAAATTTGAACAATGTTCCTGTTTAGTCGAGACAATGGAGGAGAACACATTTCGAATGGACTGATAAATAAGCACTTTTCCAGTGCCGGTCAGTGTATGCACAAAGTACTTTTCACTCAAATGCAACTGCAATGGCTTCCCTCTGGTACATAGTCATATTTTCAATGTTAAACTTAGTCATTGTTAGGTCAATTGCCACCACCGTTTTCAGACGATGTACAATGCACCACGCAAAATTTTAGTTTGGAATTCCATGCTAAAGATGGCAACACATGAATTCCAAGAGAAGTCACTAAGACAAGGCACGGGCAGATCTGATCAATCCACCAAGGCGTAAATAGTGTTATTGGAACCTTGGCTAGCAAAGATGTTTTATAACAGACAAGTCCATCATAACAAATTCACCTCGGGAATCGTTTGATATGTCGTTTCCAAAAATTCCTAGATTTAAAAAAAAAATACATTTTAAACAAATTTGATTTTTCTTTTGCCATGCCATTTTTTTCCGAAAGCTCCGCTTCAATACATGTCTACATTAAAGTATCGGCAGTTCAAATTGTATCATATTTTGTTCTTTACGTTAGATATCCTTCACGTTTGGAGTTTGTATGTTACTAAAATAATAAATTTAAAACCTTTCAGGAGCTGAAACTCCTGGAATGGAAGGCCAATCCGACAGATGCTTTCAAAACATTGCTGAAAAGCCTGGAGACTCTGATGATCCGTACAATAGAAACACGACTGAGAGAGAAGTATAGGTGAGCAGATTACCGATTGTTATGTTTAGCATATTTAGCATGCTTTTTGGCTTCTTGCTGACGACAAGATCTCTGCAACTTCCAAATAACCACGGCAGGAAGGATTATGCAAGGTATTGAATCGATGACGATGATAAACATTATGACGATGTAATAAATTCTTTGCGATAATGATATTACAAAAGTTAACAACAATCATAACAATATTCTAAATAATGATAACTTTGATTATAATAACGCTATTGATTAAAACGAAGATAATAACCAAGTGATGATGATCAAGTGTAATACTAATTTAGTATTATTTTTGTTGTTATTCTTCTTATTATTGTCTCGATGTCGTTTTAGAACGGCTGGATATAAGTATAGCCTTTAAGGTGGTAATGACGGTGGCTTCAAAATGTAAGATCAAAGGTTCAAAGTTTAATAACGTTATAAAACTTCTAATCCCGTTACTTTATTCAACTGAAACCTTAGTATAGCATTACACTACGTCTGAAGTTTGCCACTGCCTCTTGTCATCATAACACCGCTGCATATATAATCTATGTTGGTGTTTGGACAGAGACTAGGAAATCCCAGTCAAGGGGTTACATTATTTGTCTCCCCATGAGGCTTGCCGATGGATGGGGGGATACATATAATGTAACCCCGTGACTCGTATGTGCTTCTCTCGGTCCAAACCCCAACGTAGATTCTTTATCTCACCCAATAATTTCCTTTAAAGTAAAATAGAACTTCTAACGTGTGCAATATAGTTCACGCTCCAATGTTTACATGCGGTACATTCGCAAAATAAGTTAATGGGGATTGTGGCGTGACCGTGTCATCCGAAGTACACAGTTTTCATGCGTAAGCCAAAAACAATAACAACATAAAACGTTACATAGTACTGAGGTATTTTCACATTTAATATATGGATTTTATATGAAATTAACAATAAATAATTAATATTTATTACAAGAAAATATTTCATTTTCATCAGTTCCAATGTAGAAAATTTTAATGTAAGTAATGAAAAGTAACTGAGCCTATACCTATGCTGTAGTGTATAGGCTATTATTATGACGAACACTTACATTAAGCATGAGTGTCCGAGCTTGGGTTATTCACGGGTTATTAGTGATCTGTGTCACTATCGTATATATCTCCTTTTCTTTGGAGGAGATGAAACTGTGACATACATTTGTTTTCCTTAATGTTGATTGTATAACTACCCCCGTGTATTAAAGACCCTCCAAATTCGGACTCTGGTGGATAAACATGTGCTAAACTTTCAAGTTCACGGATTCTTTGAAAATTTATTTTTCTGTCTTGGAAATATAGCAAGTGCTACCGTGAAATTTGCTTTTGGATTAATATGTTGACGGATAAATACTTCCTTCTGGCGGATAAGTGCATTATTGTGTCATTAATTATTACAGGCATATTTTTAAGTCAGCTGGGGCATAATGGAGATGCTTAGCAAAAATAGAATCAATCATGCTTGACATAACACATATTTCTGGCTGTCATTATGTTTTCTATAGTTGTTAAGATAGTTGGTAGGGTATGAAGTGTATAGGTCTATAGTCTATTTGCATGGATCAGTGTTTACTGTCATAGTTCATTTCACACAGCATTGAGACTTCTATCATATCTATAACAGTCATCTTTCAGGTCACAGTCATTAAATGTAGCTAACAATACCTAATTTGTTTCACACGAAGCATTTAAAACTAGTTACGTAGCTTTAACTACATTTAATGACGCTGAACTGAAATGTATTCAGCTAGGCCTGCATATATAATAAAAGTGATCGTATGCGTGTATGTCTTTGTCTCTCTCGAAATGTTTTTGTTTGCCGTGTTCTCAAAGAGAGATTTACCTTAAATTAATATGTTTTTGTTATCTATTTGTTGTTGTTGTTGTTTGATCTTAGAGCAACTACGTCAGGCACAGCAGAAGGCAAAATTTTCTTTATTATGCACATTTGGGAGGATAAATATTCACACAAAAATATCTAACAATTTGTATATTTAGCAGGATTATAATACGTGTTAAGTATTATATCTTGCTGTGGATATGCAGGCCTATGCACGTGTAAGAGTCCCTGTTGCAGTTGGTGTAGACATACTGGGAAGTCTTGAGTTACTGCGGTTGCTACCGCTCTTCTTTCTCTCACGTTTCTCTGCTGTCAACTGGCATCTCCTCGCACCAGCGACTGCTACGCCCTTGTTTAACGTCAGTCTTCAGGTTCCTTGGTCCTCGGCCATCACTTGGGTGAAATGTCACATGCCTTCATGTTCCTGTTGCACACATCCTTGAAACGGAGTGAGGGGCGGCCGTCTATTTTGGTATCAGTGGCAAGCTGTCCATATAGGATGTCCTTTGGAATCTTCCCATCCTCCATGCGGACGTGTCAAAGCCATCGAAGGCGGCGATTGCTCAGCAGGGAGTACATGCTGGGGGTAACTGCAAGCTACAGGATATCATTGTGTGGGACGCGGTCTTGCCAGCTGATTTTCAAAATGCGTTTTAGGCACCGTATATGGAAGGAGTGGAACAGGCGCTCTTGCTTCATGTATGTGCTCCAGGTCTCACTTCCATATTTAAGGTTGCTGCGAACGCAGGCCTGGTATACTTGGATCTTTGTGTGCTCTGTCAGCGCGTTTTTTCCCCCCACCCTTTTCGTTAGTTGTACCATGATGGTGTTTGACTTTACAAGTCTTCTGTTCAGCTCCACATCAAGCGAGTGAGTGTGGCTGACGGTTAACCCCAGGTAAGTAAAGTTGCTTACTGCTTCCAGGGTGACACCGTTAATTTTGATGGAAGTGGCAATGGTGGTATCTTGAGCACTGACTTTTGTTTTTCTCCAGGCTGATTGCCCAAACTGCTTGCAGGCATCAGTGAAAGGTCTCCAGTGTCTGAAGGGCGTTCTCAGTGTGGATCACAAGATCCGCGTCATCTGCAAAAAGCATAGACCTCACTTTGGTCTTCGAGCGCAGTCTTGCCAAGTTGATCAGCCTTCCGTCTGACATCGTGTGAAGATATACGCCATCAGCAGACGAGTCGAAGGCGAAGGACATGAGCAGGGAGAAGAAGATCCCGATAAGGGTTGGAGCCAGCACGCAGCCCTGCTTAACGCCGATGTTGATTGGGAAGGAAGCTGAGATGGATCCATCATATCGGCATGGAAAGAGATTATCGTGCTGCGGGATTTTGAGGGTGGGGGCAACCAATCTTACTGAGAAGTTCAAAAAGGCCCTTCCTGCTGACCAGATCAAAGGCCTTAGTAAGGTCGATGCACATCATGTAGAGTGGTTGACCTTGCTCTCTGCTCTTCTCTTGGAGTTGTCGTAGGGAGAAGATCATGTCTGTCGTCGACCTGCCTGCTCTGAAGCCGCACTGGGATTCTGGATGCACATGGTCCGCCAGCAGCTGCAACCTGTTGAGTATGATGTCGTCATACACTTTTCCAACGATGCTCAGGAGCGAGATCCCTCTGTAATTATTACAATCGCTGCGGTCGCCCTCGTTTTTGTAAACGGTCACAATCGTAGCGTTGCGCATGTCTTCTTCCTCCCAGCAGAGACAAAGTATCTCATGCAGCGGCTGAAGCAATGTTGGTTTCCCAAGTTTGATACCTTAGGGATGGATGCTGTCACTACCTGGTGGTTTACCGTTTAGGAAGGAGTCGATAGCTTCTTCCTCCCAGCAGAGACAAAGTATCTCATGCAGCGGCTGAAGCAATGTTGGTTTCCCAAGTTTGATACCTTAGGGATGGATGCTGTCACTACCTGGTGGTTTACCGTTTAGGAGGGAGTCGATAGCTTTGCTGGGCTCCTCTAATGTTGGCACTTTGTCGAGCTCCTTCATGGTGGACAGTTTTTTTATGCTTCTAAGTGCCGCATCGGTGACTGACGTTTATCGGGAATGTTGCTCTGAGTAGTCCTCCACCCATCTGGCCATCTGTTGTTCAACGTCAGTGATCTTCTCTCCAGTCAGAGATTTCACATGGGCGACCCCTTTCACTGTAGGGACTAGAACCTTCTTGATGCCACTGTACATAACTTGGATGTTTCCGGACTCGACACTGCGCTGGATTCCGTCACACAGTTGTTGCCAGTACTCGTTCTAGCACTGTCTAGCGATGCGTTGAATGCTGCTTCGGGCACTTCTGAGAGCAGCAAGCGTCCGTTCATTAGGGGATTTTTTGTAAGCTATGAAGGCTTTTCGTTTGTCTTCGATTATTGGTTAAATAATGCAGGCACATATTGTGAATTCCAAAGTGGAGACATGTACAATTTAAAGAAACGTTTCCTAGCTGCGAATTGATACACGCTAATCATACAAAACTTTGAGTAGGAAAAGAACAGCAACACTGCTAATAACAAATCACAGGAAAAGGCAACCGGTAATACAATAAAAGCGCCAGAGATGAAAATCCCACAGTAAAATGTGTGTGAAGCCAATGCAACAGTACATTAAAATATAACTTTCGAAGAGGCTCATAACCATTAAAGATAAGGGAATAATTTTTGTATGGCAAATGCTGTCCTCTGTACACAACAGCTATATAGATGTTACCTTTTTACATGCTATACTCTAAGTCCTGTTATAAAATTATTCCTGATGCACAGGAGAACATCTAATTTAGTGAATATGTTAGGGTCTTAAGCTAGTCTAACCTTCCGTCGTTTCTGTAACTGTTCACACTTGTTCCTAAGCAAGAATCCGTTCAGAGGTTTCAAGAAGGGTGAAGGGTTTCTCGAAGTCATTGGCTGTTTGTGTCCCAATCAAATATTCAGCTCAACTTACTCTTGTAGAGATGGCTTTTGTTAAAAATTACTTGTCAGTGTTCTCATTACAATGTACCTAATATGCACCACTCGTCTAAAAGCGTTCACAGGCAACGGTTGACACATAGCCAAATAGTACAACATTTTAACAATATGATTTGTGATTCTGGATGTTCTTTCGACGCATGTGTTAGTCGTTTTTGTGCATATTATTGAATCGTGTTAATTAATCATATTATCCTTAACACAATAGTTTATTACTATAGCTCTTATGAGTCAGCAATAATCTTATATAACACTAGTACTGCAACGTGCTGTGTGGAAGCAAGACCGTAAGGTTGAATTCATACATGTTTCGACTCCTCTACGATTGCCAGTATGATCAAAGTTTCTAATGTGAGTATACTAGTCATCTTGATTTGTAAATTCTGATTGAATCCATGCTGCGTAGAACCAGTATATTATTAATTTCATATAATTTTGCAAACAAATCGAGATACTTATATCTGTAGACATTTGTACTCAGATACCTTCATTCGATCCTCTTCAACGCCATTTTGTCACTTGTAAATGTATGCTCAATCAAATGCTTTGTCAGTTGATCAAATGTTTCTAAGAAGAGACACGTTGCAGTAAAGTCAAAACATAATTCAAGTTCACATTCTATCGAATTTATAATATTACAAATTAGGTATTTTTGCAATCTGAAAACATATTTTTTTAATAGTTCTGCAAGTAGAGGGAAATATATACAATGCTACGTGTTTCTTTTCTGCAGGAAGTTTGTTTTTACGCTAGCATAATGATATAGAATCGTATACAAATATCTTGTATTGCATTATCTCTTTCTCTCCCTGACACTCTCTGACATTATGTCGACACACTATTAACGACTCCGTATATTATGTTCTGCAATAATTTTGTTCTGACCGGAACAAACAAATATCTTTCCATGCCCTTGCACCCTGTGGTGAGATCTATTTTGAAAATATAAGTGACAAAATATTTTTGGGTTTTAGAAAGATCTATTTACCTTTCTTTGATGATGTTTTTTCTGATCATGGTAATTTTCCAAGAATGTTGATTTTGTTTTTCAAAAACATAGATTCGTTTTATTTTATTGAAATTGGTTGTATTTATGTAAGTTATAATCCCAGGCAACTGCTCTCATATAAATCTGAGCACTTCTCCACATGCATACTCGTATCTTAACTTCAAGGCCTACTGTTTAGAAAAATTACCAATAAAATCGTTCACAGAAAAATAAAAACGTCAATATTGTTAGTTTTTTGAACAATTGAAAATCGACATTTGAGACCTAAATAAAAACTCTTCTCATTTTGATTGAGCCATTGCAACTATTTGCCTGGACAAAATGCGTCTGATTTTATATTACTTTCCACGCGCCTTAATGAGACCTAAAGCGCTGACTACTTTTCTTAAAAATCCCACACATATTCTGTCTAGGTCGAGCCAGCACATATAATATATTGGCTTCTACTCATTTATAGTCTATTAATTTAGGACTTACCCGTTTAGGCAGTGTAAGTTGTATAAAATGATCTCGCGCCCCCCAGTAATTATCATTACGATGGGCAGGTGATTTGTGCACATATGCAATTGTAAATGTTTTGGTGTGAAGAATGAAAACTTAATTGTATAATTATATCTAAACAAGAACAACAGGTGGTATTAAAATATGTACATTATCTCATTAATACTCTACACTATTTGCACACCAAGATATGCTGCATACAATGTAATGAAAACAGTCAATCATGAATATGAATTTTACTTTCTTTTGATATGTCCTTTATAAGTACCTTTTGAAACAACTATATATATATATATATATATATATATATATATATATATATATATATATATATATATATATATATATATATATATGTGTGTGTGTGTGTGTGTGTGTGTGTGTGTATAATAGTGAAGTGATATTTCTATTTAACACAGTCATGTCTAATATCAGTTTTCTTTTGGTGAAAACTAGTTCAGAATAAAAAGTATCTAACGATGGTCTTTTCCCACTAAATGCATCCTTTCTGAATAACTGTTTAAATTGGTTTTGTCTAAGCTGAGGTAAAGTTGGTGTAAACCATTCGCTGGTGTACATAACCGGAGTGGATACATAGGGAAATTATATTTTGACAGGTAGAATTAATCATACAGCAATTTTGCATCTTTTACTGCAGTTTACTCTTGGACGTTTTCAAGAGCAATTGTTAAATATCTAAGCAAGCCTTGCCATAAAGTGGTACATTATGGTTGTCACTAATGACACTTTCTACTTGACCTCTAAAAGCATTTGTATTGCAGTTCATTCAAGGGTTTAGTAACACCAATGAGACGCAAAGTTGTTATGGATTTCAATATCTGGTGGCAGCTGATCCAACCCGCCGTCGACGGTAAATTCCGCTACTTCATCAGCGAGCCAGTCGTTTTGCGATAGTTCCTTTCAACTGGACAAAACAATCTTGAATGTCAACATTAGACTTTTAGGTATGCCAATAATGTCAAGATCGCATCGTCAACGCCAACATCCTTTATCGTAAACTCAGCTTTAGTGTCAAATCGGTTCAGATCCAATTCAGCACCGTGTCGTCGAGCTGACTATTGTCCGTAAATGTTTACTGACATTTATATATTTTTAACGTATATAAAATCAATAAGTGCCGGTTTTGTCTGTGAACGCTCCACTGCACACAACGCTTCAGCTGAAATATGTCCAAATATAAGTTTGATAAGGTAAATTTTAATAAAATAGTTTTCTTCTACCGTGTAACACTGGCTCCCCGGGATAAATAATTAGCAACTTCAACCAGGTTTCAAATCCATACTACTCAAAATACAAACTTCGTTCAAGTGTCACTATGTGCCCCAGTGAGTTTCTGATCCTGTTGAAGAATCCAGATTGATGATGCCACCTTCATCTGTGAGTGGATCCATCGACACATGTTCATCTCTCATAAAAACAGCACGAACATATTGATTGATTTTGCAATAGCAAATAATCCAGGACATGTCAATGTACGATCTTCAGAGACCAGGTAATCGAAGACCTCTAACCGAGGGTAGTTGATGACTCGTGCATGGAAATCGAAGGCCTCATCCTGTTTTATACACTGCCTTCCACAGCCACTTTTAAAAACTTTGATGATTATTACTAGTCTATGCTCTTAAAGTACATATTTGAAAAAAGTAATAGACAACAAAATTTGTACAATTTAAGAAATAATTTATTTCCCTAGAATACAAAGTAAAACTGAGACAAAAAGAACTTAACGGTCTTGCGAATTAAATCCCAAATGAATACAATAGTTACAGACACAAGTCCTAATATATAAATGTCCTGAATAAAACTCGTACAAGAATCGAAGACATCCAAAACTGAAGTCGATGATGTGTCTGCGGTAGCTATTGACGTGTTGATGTGTTAACTGTCCATATTAGAATCACGGAAATATAATTACAGGTTTGAATTCACTATCAATTTCAGTAAGTGTCTTATCCAAGAATTGTGTCAGGGCATTTCAATATTTCCATGACTTGAATTCAATAATTTGAAGAAAATAAAATTCAGCGAAAAACTCTTGGTCACAACATATGATACAAAACCAAAATGAATATTTACTCATTATTGTTTACCTTAATAATCCTGATATTAAACTCATAGACATACGGAGTACATTAGCTATGTATTAGCTGTTAACATTAAAAAGAAAATACTTTTTTTTCATAAAAATGTCAGTCAGGTCATGCAGAAACTAACTAAATTTTGGACAAGGTCAATCCATCATACAATGTTACATTACAATAGCTTGTAAGGATAAATTTACAAAATTTAAAAACTTAAAAATAAACAATTAAATTATATGTACATAACATGATACAGTTGAAACAGCCCCAACACTGTATATTTTGTTACTGCTGCAGCCGCTGATAATAACAATCCTGGAACAAGGAATGGAAATATTCCACCAGTCTTTTGTATTCGTGCAACTTCTTACTTTGAAAATTGTAGTATCTCTGAAGGATTTTGTGCTTGGCCGCAATAGCTGATCAAGCTGTGTACACGGGAATATTTCTAGATAATTTTGCTGGAGAAAGTTTCAGTGTGATCCACACTTGTTTTTGATTCCGTTTACTTTATTTTCGCATTATTATTTTTGTAACACCAGCCCTCAATTCGTGATAGGACTTTTTGTTTAAATACGTAACTGCTTTAATAATGCAAAGGAGAATATTTTACAAATTTCGAAAAGGTGCATCGATCAATTTCATTCGGCCACTGGTACCATCCAACACCAGTATCTTTAAAAAAGAATCACAGCATAGCATCCAAAACTACCACCAGCACTACAAATACGTGCATTAAAACTACATGAATAAGTAATCCAGTGAGAAGTAGTAAACCTGTTCAATGTAAGAGAGTCTTGATGGAAACTTGAGCTCACGTGTCATCGTTTTGATGTTGGTCGATGTACGACCACATATTGTAAAATGCACGTGCAATATGAGGAGTGGTTTCTGCATAGATAAGACAAATTTCTACAAAGGTTTGTTGGTGGCCGTTTAACTACAGAGAAACCTCAATAATATTTTGACAAATATCATCTTACCAAGTACCAGGTTATTATCTCGCGCTGTATGGTGAAACACCAAGAAACCACATGTGTTGGTGCAATAAGGTTGGATACTTATTTACCAAGGAAACTGTTCCGCATCTGTGGTCTGTGCGAGAACTGACAAAGTTGAAGTGGGTCAAGGCTGCACACACTATAACAAACGTGATTATGAATCCAGGGAAGGGGATAACAAGCATCCACAAAGGTAACGTTTCTAATACAATTGTGTCACCAGCATCGCATGTATCACACCAAATTGCAATGTTGGAGTTGTTCTTACAAAACAACTTGTCTATGTGTTTAGCTCCAAACATAAGCTTGCGAACATCTTTGCAAAATTTGACTGAGGGGAATTGGGAACGTAAATCTTAATGAAACACCAATGGTTTGCGATCAACGTTATTCAAAACCATATTTATTATTAGGATTCGAGAACTTGAAATAGTCTGGGTCTACGTTAGCATTGTATACATTATTTCGAGTTCGTATAAATACATTACCTCTTTTTTCTGCATGAGCTGTTGCATCTTTGACAAGCATCATTGGTGAACCAGCTGTTCCTGTCTACTATACGCTGTATCTGGAGAAACCTTATAATAGTTATTGTCACGTCAACATTATCCAAAACTGATTCGATTTATTTTTGATTGTTGAAATACCGTGCACTGTTCAACAACGCCATGATTCAGTTGTTGACAAATGCCAATACAATATTTGCACCGTAATAGTTATTGTTCTCGCTTAACATTACTACCTCAACTTTCAAGAAAGCTTCATTTGGATGAAAATCCCTACATGTTGCCATTACTTGCAATTCTATTTTTAGATCAATGCAATGTCGGCCTGGATACGGGTAATGCTATTAATATCGCTTGCTTCCATCCATAACACATGTGCTTCAATATCAAATTCTTGGCAAGTCCACTCATTAAAAGCAAAATTATACTGACATAAACAATGGAACCAAAACAGACATTATCCAAAATATATTACAGTCAGTGTGGATACTGGAGAGGTGAAGCCGTGGAATAATCAGCCAGTGTAGTGAAGGTCGCTGATGGGATTGTCCGAACATACTTAGAGAAAAAAAGATGTGGCAACTATTTTGACAAGGAAACAATATTTCACGTGTATCGTTGATTGTCCAAACACGAAATGATGTCCGTCGTACTGATTTGTATTGTATTCAAAATGACAGTGACCGTGCTTGACAATGCCAATAACGCATATACATGTATGTGCTAACTATTGTCGTTATGGCCAGCATATAGAAAGAAGCGGAGTCGATGACATTTAAATATTCTTCAAGTGCCGCAGATGCACTCGAGCGCCTTGATGAACGTGGACCGTTGATATGGCCACGAATGTTGGGCTCATGGTCATTACGTACACAAGTCGTTTCGGACCCAGCCGAAATTGGTTGTTTCGTACCCAAGGTGCTTGTCGTTTCGCACCAATTAATTTACATGGTCAAATATATAGTATTATCATATTTACAGCTCCCTCTCTAGGCCCTAATATGTTTCCTAACTTAAAAATTGCATGAGCAAAGCATATCCGGGTAGGAAAATTGACCAAGCAAATAAATACAGTATTTGTATTGTTTTCACTGTACAATAGCATATATGTACAAAACGGATTTTAAAAAAATTCACATTGCCAGTAAAAAATAAGAAAAAAAACGTTGGGCAGGTTTAAATAACTGAATACATCCATTATTTTTGTATTGTTCCAATTGAGAAATACTTGTTATAATTCTTGGCATTATTTAGTAATGACTAACGCGACTGAAAAATTAAAAATTGTATCCTCTCAAAACAACTATACATTTTGCGATCTTTTAATAATGGGGCTGAAAGCAGATGAAACATTGTTGCTTGTGTATGTTTCTCTTCTCCAAGGCCCAATACTGGTGTTAATTTCAATGTTTGTAGCCTGCTTTTAAAGGTGTTGAACGTGGTATATTATACAGGCCGCCAAGCCATTTCTGGGAGACTTCCGGCAGCATTAGCATAATTGTGCACAGTTTTGGAGAGAGAGAGAGAGAGAGAGAGAGAGAGAGAGAGAGAATTCACTTGGCATTGCATTTTACATATATTAATTCGTTGTTTTAAAACAGATTTAATTATTTAAATAATCGAAGATATGTATGACGGCTTTGATTCTGTCAGTATTGAAATGTATTTTAATACAGCACCCTGTGTAAGACGGCATTTTTTTTTCCTGGATAGAATAGCAATAATTACAATCCAATGAAATACTGAAGGAGATGTCTCAGTAAGACGAAATAATAGTTCGAAACGGTTTCTTAAAGAACAAAAAACTTACAACATTATTCCGAAATGTACATTCCAGAGTTTTATTACATACATGTATATCAAACACAATTATAATATGCATTTATGTTTTCAGATTTGAAAATCATTGTATAATAATGCAATCAAATTGCTATATGCTGCTGCAACGTTTCAGTGATTTTGTGGAGGAGATAAAGCCGTTCTGCTACTCTTCCCACACCGAGAGTATTCTCGCCTGCATTTTTTGATATTTCTTTTTCTGGTATCTTCACGGCTTTTTTCTGATACCAACCGGAAGTGGATGCATTATTGCCCAGTCCTAAATCTGATACGCATCTTGATACATTCTGTAACTAATGGGGTCAACGATGTTATACCCTCCAACGTTTGGGTTGTTTTCAAGAGCATATATGTGACACTACATTGAAATTATGAAACAAAGTGATTGTTCGACAACGAGAAGATGGTCAGTGCCATTGAGCAATTCCAGTGCGATTTAAATTTTGGAAAAGAATGCATCACAACCCATGTCCGATGAATAGAAGTAATGTGCAGGATCGACCTTGTACACTTGCATGGCAGAACCACGAACTTTCTCAATCAGAATAGCGAGCAATATCACATCAGTGCGCATATACAGATTGTTATAGTCACATAGGTTTTTGAACTCGAATGCTGACACAACTTTCGTTGCATGTTCGTAGTCATTTTCTGAAATATAGTCACGTAACAACGATGACGAAAACACTTTGATTGTTGGCAACTGAGTTTCAGCAAATTTGTTCAAATCGTTCATACATTTATTCGTCAGGAAGTCAATATTGGTTGGACAGCATCGACAATTGATTTTGAAATTTTCCGCCGACAGCTTGCTTGTTAACCTCTCCAAAGACAATTCATAAACTATTGTTTCGATAAACTGCATTTAACCCATCCGAAATTTCAAATACTTTCCCATGTCATTGAGAATTACGCCTATTTGCGAGTTTGATTCATTTGCTTCTGCTTGCAGTATTAAGTGATCATCATAACCACGCAGGTTATGAAGCGATATATTTATTTTGGTTTCGTTCAGGTACATTATACATTAAATGTGCTGTGTACCGTACATGTGTACCTACCACTACTATGACAGTGATCACGGACTTTGGAAACGGGATTTTTAATCACATTTTTGGACTGGCTTGAAGCATTTTGCTCTTACGTGAAAGCGTTAAAGTTTTTTTTTTTCATAAATCCTGCACTGAATGGCTGCGAAAGAATCACGAATATTATCACTTGTTATAATTATGGGTGCTGTTATCCTTGTACTTAATATGTTGGTTAAGTTGCCGAGGAAGATTCGTTATCCATATATAGCGCAATGTCGATTCTGATTCTTTCATTTCACTCAGCAACAAATCAATCTGGGCCTGTCCATTCTGTCCATGGTGTCAGCGGATAACGGCCTTTGTCATAAGTGAACACATTAACAGCGATACTGATGTTAAATGATTCAACTTTGTTCAGTGTGGGTCCAGAGACAATTTAATTTAAAACTATGTTTTCAATGTTTTGTACGTTTATTACTGACTTTGGCGGTACACATTTCGGTCTCGCTATCTAACTGGATGAGACTGGAAACGGCTGACACAGTGAGAGATGTAAACATCGTTCGAGATTTCATCCTTATCTTGCGATGGAGAGTATTTCTCCAGCATTGCAAAAACCTTTCCAGTGCCTCTGCTAATTTCATCATTGATGGCGCTGTTGACTTTGCGGTTCAGGATTGCAAGAGCTAAGGACCATGTCAGCTTATTTCAACAATAATATTTGTCAATTGTTGTCGAGCGTTGCAAAAAAGAATTATCTCTCTTTAGACCCAAGCATCGAATACCAACTACTTAGCAAAACGATAAGAATAAAATATAGTGCATATAACAGTCCCTGGTGTTTTTTTAATATTTCATGCTTGTGAGACAATAGTGTCGGCAAACTCAAGATACATTCATACCATACACGTCCAATACATGCAAATAAATCTATGACATTTACGAAAGAAGTACATCAAAATGCTATTGGAAATACGCATGAATTCAATGTAGAGTTGTACCGAACTTGCCTAATTATCCAACCCATCTGTAAAGTGAAAACGTTTTGTTTGCGGCGAGATTTTACACAAGTAAATATATAGAAAAGACATCCTCAATATGCAAAATTTATTGTATCCGTCCCTATTTAATTATTTGCTACTTCGTATTCAAACATGAGAGAACAGATATGAATCAAGTGAAAAATCACGCTAAGGTGAGATGGAATTATCACTAACCGAATATGGAATTTACACACACAGAACATCAGTAAACATATAGAAAGATACATACATTATATAGAGGTTAAATATTTATCGTCAAGATCATCAGTCCTAAAATGAACCATTTAATTACAGCAATATGCTTTTGATTATCACGCTCTTAAGACCTGCTGCTTCACGTGCAAGCAATCATAAACTGTTGAATGAATCCAATGTTCTTTTAAATGTATATACTTTCTTCAGCTGGTGATTTGATGACTTTGCTGAACTTATCATGAATTATGTTTGTATCGATAGTTCTGTTGCAAACGAAGTCTTATTAAAACATCACACAAAACGTAAACACCAGGCGTCAGTCTGTATTGTTTTCCCAAATTTAAAGAGGTTTTTAACAATAGACAAAATGCTCAGGATGTTCTACTGGACAAACATCTATTTATAACTTAAAATAACATTTTCTAGAGCTGCATTAGACTGTAATATTCTTACTAATTGAGTCTTTTCTTCAGTATGTTTTGCACCGAAGGCACCGCGGAAAAGAAACTGTTTAAACTTCCAATCAGCGATACAAAACACATGTACGAGTTACCTTGAATTGACAAATGTTCAAAATAAGTGATTTGGAATGTGAACCATAGGAATGCCCTAGAGAGAGAGAGAGAGAGAGAGAGAGAGAGAGAGAGGGACAGAGATAGAGATATAGAGAGATGGAGAGAGAGAAAGAGAGAGAAAGAGTGAGAGAGATTCTTATTCGTATAATGCAATGTAGATATTACTTTCTTTTGTCAAAAAACGAATAGTCATTGCCGATAAGGCGATTTTCCTCTCATAAATGATCAAACCGAGCCAAATTGTATTGTTACAACCCAGGGGTATTTTCTTGACCAAGCGGTGTCAAACCCTGGCGCGATTCCACTATAAGTCATAAGTTTACCCAAAATCTCCAAATACTTCTATACAACTTCATTTGAATATTAGAGATCCCGACGTGTCCATTCTATTCATATATTTTTCACTAATCATTGCAAGACCACATGTCTCACAACTTGTCAAATATATATCACATCTGCATGGTTTCTCTTCAGCAACTTTCCGTACCGTCAGCAGTTCACGAAGTAGAAACTATACATTAACCATTAACACAGTGAACTATTTTAACTACGCCACCTTAGGCCACTCATTTTATGGTTTCAAGGATCATTTCGCCAGTATAACTGCATCACATTTGCCAATAGGTCGACATATGCGGTATATACCGAGTCCCTTTTGTTTATTTCTTTGTGTAATTTACCGGTCTCCTACCGTAAATACTACCACTACAGTCAAAACCTCCTATGTACACAACTAGGTTTTAATAGGGACTATGGTACTCCATGGCCACTCTGGTGATTTTGAACTGAATTCATTAAAATTATATCATCTCATCATGGTAACCTACGAACACTTCACTCTGTGACGTTTTCTCCTACTAAATTGCTAATTAGTTCGGGCCAAGGAATATTTCCATTGCGATGAGTTCAAATAATCAAACAAGTAATCACACAAACCTACAACGGGGCACTATGACCAAATGAGCATACTCCAGATATATTTCAGTATATCTCCAAAGCGGTAGATTAGTCCTGGTAAATTCTAATTGCAGGACATTCATTCAATTAATAAACTCATCAGTCAGTCAAGAGCAACAATATATTCTGCAAATAATAATATAATTGCCCTAAATAACAGTTACTTAATACTAGTATGTGATTTGAATTTGATTTTAACGTAGCTTTAACATTATTTCAGTCATATCGCTACGATTTCTGCAGTGTGGCAGGTTATAGTCATGTCGCGCACTGGGGCATCACGCCGCAGACCTGTATCATGATGTCCCATGCAGTCACATTAGTCTGACACCAGGCCGACTAGTCCTAACATTAACCTCTTAATGTTGAGTGCCAAAAGCGAGACAGCTGTTAGTACCATTTTTAAGTCTTTGTCATGACTCGACCTTGGTTTGAACCCGCAACCTCCCACATCCAAGGCGGACTCTCTAACCACTAGGGCACCTGAACAGTCGTATTGATTGTTAAGACAGGACAAGACATGCAAACATGTTCTCGTTGGTCATAATGTACCAATGTCCAAGGTCTACGTGACTTTTTCAAATAGTGTGCTTCTTAGTTTGCATGGATTATACATAATATTTGTGTAAACTTGTGCGCTTTTGCTTGCATTGCTAAATTTAATATTCCTTAGAATTGATAATACAGTTCCCTCCTTGATACGTAACCATTTGCAATTAATTTACTGTCTCTACGTGTGTTTCTCTTTGCTCTATCATCGCCATAACAAATGTACGCGGTTCCTTACCCGAGTCCTCGCTATCCACCAAATACCAGAAAGTGTGTGTGTGTGTCTATTTGTGACTTAGATGTTTAACGTGGCTTTAACAATTTTTCACTCATATCGTTACGATGTCTGCATTGTGGCAGTTCATACTAACGCCCATAACTGGGAAATCATGCCGCAGACATGTAGCATCATGTACCACCTTAAACCAGGTAGACCAGTCCTAAACGTAACCGCTTAATGCTGAACACCAAGTCAGGCAGCTACTAGTAACCTTTGTATCAGACTTCGGTTTGACTCGGATGGGCTTCGAACCTGAAATCTTCCTATACCGAGGCGGATGCTCTAATCACATACGCCACCGCAGAGGTCGACACAAAATTTCACACATACATACATACATACATACATACATACATACATACATACATACATACATACATACATACATTCATGCATACATACATACATACATTTAGGACTTGTCCTTAGTGTTGCTGCTACGTATAGTATTTAGGGGATATTGTGTTGTATATCTGTTTTGCACGAATTATAATTTATGCTAAAGTATGCGAACATGAATGAGAGAATGTGGATAATTTTTAAAATGTATAAATGGAGTATTTTGCATTAGTAGCTGTAACGCTTTTTCACTCTTATCGCCACAACGTCTGCATTGTTGCACTTCATACTGACGTCCAGCACTTGGACATCATGCCGCAGACATGTAGCATAATTTACCAACGGAAACCAGGCCGACTAGTCCTAAAAGTAACCGCTTAATGCTGAACACCATGTCAGGCAGCTGCCAGTAATTTAGTTTTATATGTCTTTAGTACGACTCGAACGGGATTCGCACGCGCAATTTTATGATACCAAGGCGGATGCTCTAACCACTTCCGCTACCGGAGTGTTAGACACATACATACATACATATATACATACATACATACATACATACATACATACATACATACATACATACATACATAGATACATACATACATACATTTACATACATACATACATACATACATACATACGCACATACATACATACATATATACATACATCCATACATATATATATATACATATATATATATATATATATATATATATATATATATATATATATATATATATATATATATACACATACACACATACATACATACATATATACTTATTACATACTTAAATATGTACATACAATTAAGACTTGTCGCTTAGTGTAGCTGCAACGTACAGTATTTATGGCATATTGTGTTTTATATGTTTTGCACAATTTATAATTTATGCTGAAGAATGCAAAAAGAAATGATAGAATGTGAATCATTTTAAAAATGTTGGATTTTGCGCACCTTGCATTTTTACAAAATAAACATATTGTGAATGGGTGGGTGTGTGGTTGTGGGGTAGGTGTGGCGTGCGGATGCGGGTGAGGGCGGAGGTGGGGTGATGGTTTTGATTAGATGTCATATGCCTGAGAACAAGTACACTCTGTGGGAATTGTTTATCCAGTCTCAAGAAGTAACATCACAGGCTGTGGTTTTGCCCGGGTTTTGGACACTCGTCGTTGCTCTGGCAACCGACCGAGACTCCAGCCCCCACATTATTTGGTCACTCACGTGACCTGTGTTTGGGGTTCTTGAGTCCTTGTGAAAAAAATTGTAAGTAATAAAAGACAATGGTCTCTTATTAGCTAAGTATGTCAAGGTATAGATGCTAGGACTAGTGGCATTGAACACAAAAATGTAAAAGCGCTACTTATATACTATTCACTCTAAGAATCCTCATAAAAAGGCAAAGGGATGGTTATGGTATGTGCGCACGGTATTATATTTGAAGTGACTTTCTCTCTCTCTCTATCTCTGTCTCCCTCTTTCTCTCTCTCTCTCTCTCTCTCTCTCTCTCTCTCTCTCTCTCTCTCTCTCTTAACTTTCTGTATACACGATTTTGCCCCCAAACAGTATGTTACAGACTTCGTTACAATAATGGTTTCTTACTATCGTGCTATCAGACGTGTTCCTATTGACATATCCACCATTTAAAAGACTGACCAGGTAGTGCTTTCCAAAGGACAGCAGCTAAATTAAGGAATCCACCGACTTCATATCAAACACTGGTTTGTTTCAAAAGAGGCAACAGTCGTTTGATTATCTGAAACTTATCCAGGACATTCATATAACGGGTGTGTCACAATTAGCTTTGGTTAGATATACAACACACTATTATGATAAAGTGTATATATGATATATCTGATATAGCTGTTGGTATATTGATAAGAAGTGTTGGGACACTAGATAATTATATAAATTCATTATAAAGGGAATATCAAAACTGCGTAGATTGACCTTGGCTGTGGAACGCGACGCGCAGTATATATGACACTAAAGGTTTCAAAGGTTCAGACATGTAGCCTTTGAAGTATGATGCTGATGGCAAATTATTAAAATATTGCACTTTGACATTTCACGCAGTATTTGAAACATGGTATGAGGCAATCTTTCTATATTTGGCATCAGACGGCATTGCGAATCGCTGATGTCTTTGCATTATAAATGCATTAACAAAAATTGATTCAATAACAGTCAAATAGTGTTCGTTTTAAGAAGGGATCTACTAATGTTATATCGCTAATTTTACTGTGATCGAAGACAGTATGCATTCAATTCCAAAGAAAGGGTAACTGGTCCCGCGATGGTAAACATGTCGCCATCGATAATTTGTCATTAATGTAATTTTATATTTAATGAAAACTTTATTTTTTGAATATTTTATTTATTATTGCATTAAGGCGTATTTGTGTAATTCATGTCCCATAAGCCAAAGGAACGAGATTATTCAATGGATATCAGCCACGCAGGGTGATATCAGCTTCTAGCAACCTCTGTTGGGTACCGATAACTTACTTTGCAAAAGCATTATACTTTCGAGGGTGAACGAAATGACTTGTGTCAGAAAGGACGTGGGAAAAGGGGTGACGTTATTAAAACCCGTTTAAACAGTGTTTATCAATTTTGCAATACATTTACATAAAAGTGGTCTAAATGTAGACCCAGTAACAACTAAGATGCTTTTTAAATAAACTATGAACATACTATTTCTAGTGATAATATAAAACTTTACCAATTTGTATATATTACCTCAACGACTGTAGAATTACAGGCCTATGTTTAATGGGAAATTTTAAGCAATGGCCGAATTCCATAACCTGAAAAACATGTTCCAGTTTCTGTTACGTGACTCACATACTTGTATAATATAACATTAGTATTATATAATGTATTTATCTCGTTCGAGTTGACCTTGCTGTGTACATGTCTATCATACTGTTTAAACGTTAATGACCGGAGAGCAAAATGAAAAGGCAAAATGTAAACAGTGACCTACGACTCTATCATGAACATATAATCACAGAGGCAAAAGTCAACGCAATTCGTGTAAAAGTATCTCAGTGCAGAAAGCATATCTATGTTTCTTAAAACATTTTAAAGCAGGAAAGCGGAAAAGAATGGATGATATAACTAAAAAGGGACAGAGGATATAAGCGGGAATAATAGGTCACTGTTTCCTGCCACATAGTAGTCAATATTAACTGGAATAACTAGATCGTGATAACTTTATTTCAATGGTAGAGTATTGCAATAATAGTCCCATGTGCGATCATTCTGTAATTCAGTAATAACATTGCCGCAACCTTACCACGTGGATAATGTCACGACAATCTTTGAGTATTTGCCTTGATACATTGTGACATTTTATCATCACATCTCAATGCGATTTAGTTAAAACAAGCGAAGTTAAACTTTCACACAAAAGTTGTATTTTGCAATATTTGTCTGCTACATGTTCGAATTGGAAATCTAACTAATTATCTGACCACGTTAGGAGACGATATTAAATATAATTTTGTCTCTAATTGAACTGACATATCTCATCTACTTTTCTAGTTCAAAAGCTGCATTCCTAATATTTGTATAATGTTTGATTTTATTGCAGGGTAGATACAATCAATATTGTATAATATATTATTGGTGCGTTTTCTTTACAGTAGAGGTATCATATCTGATATTAAATGTATGGCATATGTAGCTTCCTATAATTGGCAGTCATATTCAAATATCTCATCTTGTGTAGCCTTACTTTGGAAACTTTAATTATAAAACTTATTGCAATATTGTTTTTCAATTCAAATTGGCTGGAACCATTTTTCATATAATGACAACAATAGTTTCTTGCATTGTGGATGTGTTGCTATTATAAAACATATTATTATGATGAACTTGCATTGAAAGTGCATGCACCTTGAGTTATTTTATCATCATATCTCAGTAATTTGGCATCCAAAACAAGGCATTGCAATAATAGTTATGGACTAACTAGACAGATTTTCAATGTGCTTCTATTGGAATAAATAATATTCGAGTAAACTGAACAAGGAAACAAATATTATTTCATGTACAGGTCCATTAGGACCATTCATGCATGTATGATCATGGATCTTGGTTAGTAAATTGGGTTCATGTGTGTATTTTAATCGATGTACTGCTTCTGATATAACCATTAATGTGATAAATTGACTTCGAACTCAAAGGTTTTCTTGAAAATGTAAAACATTTTCTTATCGTATAATCATGTTGTTTTTTCCAAAGTTGCACCAATAAATATAGTCACAATAGCTATTTCCTTATAATATGTATCCAAAACATACTTCCATCATAGTACTATCCATTGCACTAACAAACTTGTTAAATAAACAAATGCATCTGAGTTAATACAATATCGACCTCCAAGATGTACTCCTATTTTAATACCACCTGATCAGTTAAAACTGGCAATGCCGCACAATTTCCAGTACTTATTATAACACTTTTCGCCCCACATTACGTAATAAATTATAGTACAGAAGTAGCTTCATTAAAAAGCAGCTGGAAACATTATAAAGATATCATTATATTAATTAACAACTGTCGAAAGATCTTGACTTGCTATACCTGTTCTCACCGTAGTGGAGTAAAGTTTCATTACAACACTTTAATTACAGTAGTTTTCTTTCCACATTTGCTCGAATCATTATTGTGCAATTACAAGAATAGTGGATTACTATTCTGAAAGGTATTATACACATTTATTAGATACTTTATGTAGGAAATCGCGGTTTTCAACTGGAATGCAACAAGTATTACCTTTCTTATAATAGTGGTTATATTGCATATTGCAATGAGTGTTGTTCTTGCACTTCAGTTTTAATCCTTTTTCAACGTTTCTAGTGTATTACTGTAATCAAAGAAATTGGCAGTGTTTTATCGTACTGCTTCAGGTTTAGAACATTACATTTCAAAGTATTAGTGCGGTAATGGTTTCTAATGCATATAAGTTTAAACAATGCTCAATATTGTACAACTGGACCTGAAAGAATATGACTTTTCGTATTTTAGTCTCATTGTTGTTGATTTAGCAACAATAATTCACAATTGTAATTTTCTACAGTAGTGGTCTCCTTTGTACAGCGATCGACACATCTTTGTAATATCGTTGCACGTTCCATCATAGTTGGAACATGTATGGAACCATTATAACAATAGTGGATACTTCATCTATTGATATGGTTTAGAAACTTAAATTTTAATCTATTTTATTAAATATTGAATTCTTTTTCACATGGGTTGCTAGTTTTATACAATTGCACACAGTTTTCATATATATATATATATATATATATATATATATATATATATATATATATATATATATATATCTGTGTGTGTGTGTGTGTGTGTGTGTGTGTGTGAAGTTGAAAAGTTTAGTTTTCTTCTGTACATGTTTCTACATATATTCTCCGTATTAAATTTCCCCTTTCTTTCCAAAGACAATTATGCTACAATTATTAATATATGGTCAACATCTGCTAATATTCAAGCTTAGTTTTTGATCTTCCTGAGATGAAACGTTAATATGCAGTTTATTTGAAATTAAATACAAGATCAACATGCACGAATGTTCTATTCCTTATGATGCATGGCCATTCTGACATGTTTAAAACCCATACAGCAGTCAGGCTGAGACAAAACCTGAGAAGAAGCTTATCAACTAATGTAATTAAAATCAAACACCAAAAGTGAATGCAATAATGTTCACTAGATAGTGGGGAGAATGTTCAAGGTCCATACATGTATAAAATAACTCACCAGACCGGCTGCCTCTATATATCATAAACAAATTCAAACCGAAATAAAATTAACATAATACAATCATTATTCATTACATTTTAGGAATCACAAAGACACATACAAACTGTACTTCGCTTGATGGCGGTGCAAGAAGACATCCGTGTGCTTATTTTGATGTGTCATGCTAGAGAATATGATTATAAATGTTTTCTAATCCAATGTGAAAAGCTAAAATATTATAATAAAATGTAACATTTTCTTTTTCATTCAGTTTGGCATCATTTCAAAACGAATTGCTTATTTGCATGCTTCATTAATCATTCCATCTCTAGATTTAATTAATTTCTTTCTCTTCATCTACTCATTCCCTCATTTACTTACACTATCAATGATTGTCATATTCTATATGTATATATTCACCTGTCTGACTATAAGTGTTATTTGCCTTTTTCTGTTAGATGGAATAAGAGATGAAAACGGTATCGCAATTAAAAACATTTTTCGTACTGGTAATAATTCAGATCTTTACATATCTTTTTTTTTTGTCAGGAGAGATTCATTTGTGCCTTCCTAGTATCAACTGCAATATTCCCCGCAATAATTAGTCAGATATTAAATCTAAATAATTATAACAATATTTATATGCTATATGTTCTTCCGATGAATTTATGATCTTATATTTCACTTAAAGATGGATTCGCACTTTCGTATCGGAGCTGCTAGGATTGATTAAAGCGAGGATGAATGTAGCTGAACGATCGAAAGAGAACGTTGAACTCGCATTGCAAAGGGCAAGAAATGAGCTTGATCTTGCTACCAATGAATTAGAAAGGGTACGTATATCATTAAACACATTTGTGAACTGTCGTCAATTCAACGATGAAAATAATAGTATGCAGAAATGCTTAAATCTCGACAATTTCGATTTCTGTATTATTTGATCGTCATTTGAAAACTTTGTTTGCTTCGAAGTCCGTGTGCCACATGAAAGGTACCACTTGTATATTTGACGATTCTACATTACTTCTCTTCCTCTTGCATTTGTTATATCAATATGTATTTCTGTATCACTTCACCAATGGTCGATGTGAAGGTGACAATAACAGTTCTCTATGACATGTTGTACCTACTGCAGTGAAAACAATCACAAACCCTTGACCATATTTTTAAGTACTGCATTTATGCACAACTATTTTAGTACTGCAGTTGCAGTGTTCTCTATGACCTGAACAAGAACGTAGATAATAAAAAATATACAAATATACATTGAATAGATTTATTCACACTATTTTAACTTTTATATCGAAACAAAGAAAAACTTGTGACTTATCTCTTTAAAAAAATCTACTAATTCAATGACAAGTCGAAACACCTAATTGCAGTAATTTTATCATAAGTATTTATTCATAAAAATCATGTACAAGCATACAGCATCGTAAAATATATTCTTTGCAATCCAGAAAGATTAGAGTTTTAATAAAGAAATAAAAATCTGCATAATGCTTGTATTAATCGAAATACATCCCATATAGGTGCATATTGTCGTTTTGTCATTTAACAAATATATAATTAAAGAGTTATAATATGTTTACCGACTTGACTTTTATTTATATACAGGGTCAAATTCAGTTTCAACTGGTAGCTTTAGGTCTTTTGAATGCAGTATATTTGCAAGGTCTGTCATTCGGTTTTTCAATCAAAGAATTAACCCTGCTAAACGCATGCAGTCTAACAAAATTATATTAGCAAGGCTCAAACGTAAATGTATATCACAAAAAGTCTGTTCTCCCTTTTGTCATCCTCGTTTATCTGAGTTCCATTTTAACACCCCTCTTTTCGTCGTTAGACTTCTTCCGTAATAGTAATGAGGAACTGTCAGTCGTATCGATATACTTAGTAACTACCGCAACTTCAATATAGGGATTATACTTAAATTAAGCGATTAGCGAAGACTTAGTGGAGTTGTTTCTGCAAAGTCAGTCGTCGAATTTCTTAAAATAGTTATTTAAAATAGAAAACATATCCCATTTTTTGGATCATGTTTATCGGTAACATGTACATTCCTCACCACATTACTATAAAAACTGATTCTATAAATCCGATCTCAAAAACATTATTCCCATACTTAATTAAATTCTTTATTAGTTCCATTACTTAATCGCATCTTGAAGCAAAGATTGAGGAAACAACTGAACATTTAGCGCAATAGCGGATGTCCTGGTATCTTTACCATAGGGTACATAACATGAAATACCACCAGATCTTTCTTATTCTCGATCTAAACCTTTGTTAAAATAACCATATACTAACTGTATATAATATAACCTCTACCTGAAGCATTCTATCGTTTTTTATTTTTTATTTTACTTTAAGATTATAATGTCGTCCTTTGTATTCCAATACCATACATTATTTATCTTGACAGTTCTTCAGTAATATCAAGTAAGACCAACAATGTTACAGATTGGTTTTAATTGTTTCAGCTCCATGATACTTTCACTATCTTTACACACGGCAGAGCAAGTAAGGAATTATATACATTTGTTGTATTATTCATCCTGGGTATTTTACATCTTCTTCATAAATCGTTTAAAATAAATTGTAAAATTACTGTGTTTCTCTTGATGTATCTTATTTTGTTACTGCACACCTCACGACGTCTTTGTAAATACAAGTGCTGATAAAATAATTTCTCCAGTAAAAACTGTTTATATTTTTTCAAGATTCGAAATGTGGAGACAAAATTGAACTTAATTGGAAATGTACAAAATGTATCTACTTTTGCTTTGGAAAATACGACCCATTCATTCAACAAATGAGAAAGTGTATAGCAATTTCTACCAGGGTATATATATGTATCGATAGGAAAGCCCTTTCCAACTACCGCAGTGTGCATTATAATTACCCTCATTCTTATGATGCGTCGTAACATTTGAAACTCAGTGTCATACGTCTAGAATTCGAATATTTAGTGACTTTTTTGACATTCAATTTAATAGTTTTGCTTACCTCGGAGATATCGGAGAAAATATAACAGGCAAATCAAATTTACGTTTTTGATTTTGTATTTCTCGAACAAAGTGGATTTTCTTCATACATTGTATGAAACATTACGAAGGTAAAACTTAAAAACATGTAACATGAACGCTCAACGTTTCAATCTTGGGAACAATGTCACACAATTTACATTTTTGCTTGTGTGTTCAACTCATAGGCACTAACCGACACGAGGTTAGTTCAGTTTACCATCGAGTATATGTATCATTAAAATACTTCTTAGAACTTAGATATATATCCATGACTGCATCACCCTAGAAAATGGCTATATTAAATAAGGGCAGCTTTCTGGGCCTTATCCAGATTTCTTTCTAATTAGGTATATTATTAGTATGACGTGGTATGGTTTAAATTATAACATACGTTTGTGTTAAAGTGCTAAAAGCAGTTATTAAAACAATATCGAAAAAGATGTGCACATGTTTCATAGTTTAAATGTATTTATGATTTATATCATCTCTCCTAAACTATTAACTAAAATTAAAATGACATTATCGATTGTATTTATTTTCCTGGTATAAAGTTGCATGTAACAGGATTATAACTTGTTAAGTAAAATACCAGAAATAAACTTGTCGAACTTATGGTGGACAAACCAAACTTACAATTCAACATACAACTGTGGTTATTCCACTGTAAAAATAACACAATCAAAGATAAGATCAAAACTGTGAATGTTTGGAACCTTGTTTGCTAATAATGGCTGATGGGACTCATTGTGAAGCCTACGTTTGCTGTTTAGAGCGTATTCACGAGTCTCTTGCTTAAAAGTTTTCACAGAAGGGAAATAGGCTTCTATATTTTGCTGTAGTCTATACTCTACCAGTAAAAGAAAACAGGCCAATTTGGCTTACGTTTAACGAGGAAGATAACAAAATATCTGCGCCTGATATAGTTTTATCAAGACCATGTTGACACATTTTATATGCGACAAAGAAATACGACAGTTCAACATCTAAAACTTACTTGAGAACCGAAATACATCATCTATATCAGTTACGAGATAAACACCGTTCATTAAGAATAAAGCTGTAATCTTTCTCATTCTTGTACATTTGGTTTATGGGTAGAAGGTGCACTTGTGAACTTTTATGTAAACAAGTCTAAACCTCCACTCTAATGTAAAGAGTGAATAATATTATCAATATGCAACCCACGCCCATTTCATGATGCCGAGGCTAATAAAGTATTCCTAATTGTGTGGAAGAGTGTTTAGAACTTGTGAAGAAAAAGATATCAGCTGTTATTTTCGAAAGCATTACTGCATCTTTGAACTTTATACTCTTGAAAAATGAAGTGTTAAATATTACTTGTCATCTTTGTTTTAACACTACTAACATAAAGAAACAGAGAGAAAGAGAGGGTAATTAGAGAGAGACAGAAACATGCAGATACAAAGAGACGCCCAATGGACATATCGAACTTCTTATGCTATTCGATGGATATTAAATTAAGTTATAACTATATCATTGTAACACGAATCGTATCTTTTCAATGACTGTTTGAAGGCAGAAATGTAACTATTTGTCTTTCCAAAGAACACAGATATGCTGGTTTGGGCTGTTGTAGAGGGTTCAATCTAGCTATAAAGAGATATTATTATAAGCTGAATGTGCCTTTGCCCCCTCTCTCTTCCCAAAACAAGAAGCTCTTTTATGAGTAATATATAGTAGTTGTTACATTCAAATGAAAAATAATAAACAATGCAAATGTTCATCCCGAATTTGAAACTTAATTTATCGTCTGTCTGTCTGACGCTTCATCAAAGTTTAGGTTCATTGGATATATTGGCATACACTGTCTAGCTTGAAGCTAACACTAAGTTCTGTTAAACAAAACTTATTAATATGACCATTTTAGTAGTTTTCCTTAAATCTAATTTTTTTCATAGTTTGCGATAAAATGAGTTAGCGTGTACATATTTCCTATGAGGTAAACATAATGTATACTTTATAATAGACTTAACAAGACTCGGTTCAATGTACGTAAAGACCGTACATTGCAGGTTCATTGTTTCAACATTAATATCTTTACAACGTGAAGTTAGAGCGACTAAATTAAATTTTCTTAAGCAAATTTTGGCTTTGACCTTACTCTACGGAAATTAGCAAGCTGTATTTGCGAATGTGTGTGTAATGTGTGGAGAAATACACTGAAGCAGAGGAATGCTGTGGGTGCTGCAGCACTATTTATATCCCATTGGCAGAGAAGAAGGCTCTAACAGTTTAACAGTAAGAAAATATTAACTCTTAGTGGACCATAGGTATACTTTCCGATAACATCACTTCTTTGCTCCACAAATATATTACAAAAACAAGTTTGCTATATAAAATGCACAGTACACTGAACAATCTATGCGGAGCAAGACATACATGAATTTTGGATTAAGAATTTGCCAAATGTTGCATTTATTCAGTGAACGTTGGAAAGTTTAATCTGTGTCTCAAGACAACTAGACAGAGGCATGAAATATAACAATACTATTTTTTTATTTAAACATTGAGCAAAAAGCAGTCTTTATTCAGAATATTACCTTGTGACAAATAAATTTCTGCATTGCAGTGCACATCAAAAGACTTAAAGGCTATTTCCATGAGCGGAACACTCTGTCTTACCCGATTAACGTTTCTTCTTGACTTGGCGGCATATTTTTCTTTTTCCTCGGTTGGTCGTTTGTTTTTGCTTCAAGCGTTGTTCGATTTACATTTTTTTCCAATAAATTGCATTTTTCAGCTGCAAAATGTTATTTAATTTGTTATGAATGTAAATATTTGGTTATGTGTTCCCCTCAGCATTTGTTCATCGTAATTATCAACATAGATTTGCTCAAAGCTTCAAATATTCGCTATTGCGTGAACATTATGACATACAGAAGAACAGATATGATTAAAAGGATAATTGTTTCAAACGCGAAATGTCTTTGCATTCAACTATATATGAAATATTGAATATTCTGAAGGTTTCAAGTAAACAACCTCCCTTGCAAATGATGCAAAATAAATATTAAGAACGACAATAATAGTAACAATAATAATAATAATAATAGCAATAATAATAATAATAATAATAATAATAATAATAATAATAATAACAATTAGTGATAATAGTAACCTTGATAACACCAATTAGTGATACAATTATGTGCCGTTTTGATCCTGAAATATACGTTTCAAACAACCTAACTTAAAGATATTTGATATGCCCTTAATAGATCATGGGGAATACTTTTTGGACACATGTTTGTTAGGTAGGGGCTTTGTAGTATTGTGCTATGTTCCCGTTTTACAATATTGTGCAAAACCAGTGTTCGGCCAGACAAGCCATTAATTTTAGTGTAATAACACACAACTTATCCTCTTCAATCATTTATTGACAATACATAAAGGGTTTTTGATTTTCCGCCACATCAATTAAATATGTAAGGACGTTCAAGTGGAAACTACAGCCTATGGTTGAAAGTGTCAGCATTGTGGAAACAACTGGAAGAATTTTTCTGTGTTTATACAATTGTGAAAGATGGGATTAATTAAATGTGTTTAATCTGTCACATTTACTTGTATACTGATTATGATCAATGTTTGGACTATCTTTAGTGGGTGTATTTATTGTTTTATATTCGCATTTATGGACGAAAGAAGAAAATATTGTCCTTGAACGACATACAGTTAAATATATCAATGACAATTTGATATGGACCGTCGTTTATATAATGCGGCATCTCTTGCACTCTGACAGAGAGGATCCACACTTCCACTCTCCTCGCCCGATGGAGCAGTTACAAATGCACATTCTGAGTGATCGTGTCGGCCGCTGACAAAATTACAACCTCCTCGGTCTCTAACGTGCGCCCTGTCAGATGCGAAACCACATGTACGTCGGTTAGGAGCATATAATGTCTTATAGCTATCATCGGCATACGTCTCTTTCGAACCCTCAATCACAATCGAACCCTCAGTCAGTAGCGTGTCATAAAGTGCTAATCTTTTGTTCATTTTAGCCTCAGTTCAAACTAAAATTAATGACTTCGTGGTAGCTCGCACTGTGTGAACCGCTCAACTATCATTTGAGCCAAATCCTTGCAAAGTTTTCTCTAGCTTTTTGCACCAATTTCTCCATGTCCTTACAGATCATGAAACTGACAAATATTGGCTTATATCTTTTATTGTCTATAAACGGCAGTGTATTGACACTTTACGTGTCATTAGTATATGCATATGACAGGTCATGTTTTAATGGATAAAGGACCAAACATTTGGCACGCAGCCGTCTCAATGTTTGTTCCCGGAGTAATGTGATCCAAAAAAACTAAATTGTTTCGAAGAGAATATGTTTTGAACTTATACAGTTGGTTCGTCGATCGACATAATTGATAATTGTATCTTTCAAACCTGTACCTAGTGTAAACTCAAAATCAAGTATTAACAAATATTTATTCAATATATATATATATATATATATATATATATATATATATATATATATATATATATATATATATATATATATATATATATATATATATATATATATATATATATATATATATATATATATATATATATTGAGATAGATATATCGATACATAGATATATAGAGAGAGATGTAAAATAGGCGAAAAATTCCTGAGGCTATTGTTGTTGCCTGTTGTCTGGGTTTATGAATATGATGATGATTTCATGAAAACGACTACCCTTTGCAGATTTGAAATATACATTTGATGCTATTACTTACTGGTTTACTGCTACGTAGATAAAAGAAAATAATAACACAAGTGAATGTTTAAAATTTATTTATTTATTTCTCCTCTTTTGTTCTTTCATTTTTAGAGCGATTACAATATAGAAAGCTTGTGTTTGAAACCGACTAAATTTTGTCACAGGAAGTAAATCGCACGTATTCTACATTCTTCGCATTTGGTTCAAATCAGAAAAGTGAAATGTAGATAATTACATGAGTAGGAAACTGAAACAGCATACTGAATACTCCAACACAGAATGTACATTATACCTGACATCTTGTCCCAAAACCCTCATCTGTGTTTTTGGATAACAAATGTGAATGATTTCAGCCAATTCTGGGTTGGTGGGTAGGCAATATGTGCTAATATGGCATCATAAAAGTCTAGGAAAACAACAAAACGCTGCTCATAAAAGAAGTCAAAATTGGTTTTGTTTTGATTACTTGAACACATTATTGAACACACTATTGTGCAATGTCATGCCTAGAAAATGGGGCTTGGTGATCTTCGCTAAGTTTATTCGACTCTGTAAAAAAAAACGAAAGTGCGTTTAAGAAGTTCATGCAATTAAAATTGAACAAATTGGTCACTTAATTTAATCCAGAAAATTGCCTTTTTCCTTTGCTTTTCTATCTGTTATTTTCATAATTTAACTTGCGCCATAATTGCCGACTAAAAAATTGAAGGAATAGAAAAAGCAACCATCTGTTTATGGCTGCCAATTAAAAAGTATCGTAAATCTTCTTGGCCATCTCCAAACGACAAATTTTGTCATAATCATGTTCTATATTTGCAATGTTGTATTGACATGTTCATAACTTTGTTGTTTTAGTCTTGACTTAACACATTGAAGTTGAACTTTGTCATACATTAGCTTGAATCTAAAATCTTTCCAACTTACAGAGGAATGCATCACATACGACAGTTTTGCAAATTCAAATAGCTTTACACTAGTCGATGGGTTTATTCAATATTTCTAAAACGTTTGTTCATCAAAACAAAGCAGCATAATTTCCAGTCATTGTGCCTCCGTAATTTTCATCTTTTTAGTACCCTTATATTTCTCAGACATGTACTTTAAGACATTATCTCGGGACTCCTTGATTTTTCTTCTTGTGCACACAGTTGAAGGAACTAGTATCAATTATTTGGATAGCGTCAGTATATTAGACAAAATTAAATTCTAGGGTTAGAATACAGGACAGGGATGTAAGTACTTTGTATACCATTCCTGCAATAGCTATTATTACCATTAATATCACGAGTACATCTTGAAAGTTTTAATCTTGTCATAATTCTAATATGTGCATGTGTAATGTGTTGGAAATCTCAAACACTGTTAAATATAAGATTTAAGCTTTACGATGTTATTGTAATATGTCTTAAGATGTGTGAGACGATTGAAGTAATGTTTTATTGAAAGTTCACATTTAAGTGGATTAGTTCAAGATAAAGAAATATAAAAGTGGAAATATGCAGCTATGCATAAACTATGGTTATTGTTGTTATTTTTATCATTAGTTTTAATTTTTTTATAGTGCAGTGATGTTCAGTTAATCATTGATTGGGAAGAGAAATCCCTATTACAAAATCTGGAAGAGTATTTAAAAAGTGAAGAAGTGCAGAGACAACACTTTGACTGGACCGACTGTGCTGCCGAACTTAGTAATGTGGAAGAAGACGGACCTAGACTAATCATTGCACGGCTTCAAGATGCTATGTTGGAGTGGGCAGCAGCAGAAGATGGACCATTAAAAGAGGCAGCGGTCAAGATTACAAATATCTGTAAAGAAATGCAGTATGAAATTGACTTGAGAATCAGTAACTTAAATCATCTCGATCTCGGTTTCAGCTTAAAAAAACATTCAGACCAAAGTGACAAGTGGTCAGATCTGAGTGACAACCCGAGTTCAGATGAAACTGAATTATCTCGCAAGGGCATTGCGATCGTTGTTGCCTCGTCTCCCATTTGGATAACTGTTGGGCTTATTGTTCTTGTGGCTGGTCTAATCCCAGGACTAGTCTGGGCTATTAATCGAGTTGCTAACACCAAGAAAAGGAATATCAAAAAGATGACTAAACTGACCAAAATAATCATAGATACACTCGTCTCGGAAAATCATCTGCAAGCCTACATAACCGATTCCTTTACAGGCCATTATTTTCAGTGGCTTACTAAATTCAAAAATGACACTCTGTGTACAATAACTTCAACGCGTGCATGGATACTACGCATAGAAGCAGACCTATATCGGAACAATGACCAACTAACGATTTTCCAGTCACTGCACACAAAAATGAATCATTGCTCAAACCTTTTGCAAAACTTTGCAAATGACATTTAAATACCAAATTTGGATATTTTCATTGCGTTGCACGATGCAATGTGACACCATGTCACAAGCTACATCATAATAATAGCCATTTCCAGATATTTTGTTTTATTATTTTCAAACTGTGTCTATATTGTAGAAGCCCATAATAGTCGTTATGTGATGATCGAAGTAAATTTCCTACACAAAGAAAATCAAAATATGATTAAACACTGTAACACACAACATCAATCTGACGCAGGACATACAATTTAAGGCGAAAATTCCTAGTAATATTTGTTTTTTTATTATCCGATAAATTCAAGTTCTCTAGACTAATTTTATTATCCACATGTTAGCATTGTCACTTTAATCGAATACAGCAAAGATTATTAATAAAGAAACTAACCTATAGCGCTTATAGAATAAAATCGATCCGGGCAATATGGGTGTGGTCGGAAATTACAGGTGGTCGCTCATATCAGAGGTCGCTCATAACAGAGTTTACTACATTCTAGATATGAATGTTTCTGATCTAGATTGTTTAATTTATCCAACTTCCAATTATTGATTAAACTAAAGTCGCTAGACAGATTGCTTGTCATGCTTTACATCCTCACTGTGTTGGATGAATACAGCTAAACTGGCTTAATAATTAACTGTTCAATCTCAATCAACGTACACTTTTAATATATTTGTATCACAAACATGAGTCGTAATGATATAATTCAAGGCAATTACTTTCATTATAAAACTATAAGGAACATTTTACTTTGGCTTAAGAGAATACTGAGGTATGGGCGCGAGAGCCATAACTTTACCACCAGGCTTAAAGTTCCCTGTATATTTCTGTGACACCTAAATTTCAGTTTTGATTGAGTAAAGGGAAAATTAGTTCTTGCTACTTCACAAGTGTTTAATAACTTACATTTCAAAATAGAAAGCTTGTCAAGAAGATAATTCTTGGAATCTTTATTTGACAAAGGCAGTTTCTCTTATAATAACTGGTCCACGAACAATATGTCCATAAACCTGTTCAAAAGACCAAAATGCTGATAATTCTTGAACTCAGTCCCTAGCAACAAACTATGCAAATTAATACCATCATCCCAATCCCGTCTTGTATTAAGAAATGCAACTGAGTACCTGTCTTTAAGAGTTGATAAAAATCCTTACACCTCCCATAACATTTGTCAGAGTGATAGGCAAAAAAATTAAACTGTTTGGATGCCTAATTCATAGGTAAATGTATGGAAATATTCAAAAATAAAATCCGACCCTTGATCAGATTGGACTGATTTAGGGAGGCCAACATGTGTTAAAAGCATTAACAAAATGTGTAGAACAGTTGTTGCTATAATATGTTTTAAAGGAATAGCCTGTTGACACGTTGTGGATGGACATATTATGACCAACAATTATTGTTTGCTTGACTTGGAATTAGGACATATAATTCGCTATATAATGACTCCTAAATGACCATCTTAATGATCGTCATGAGCTGGATTATGAATGTTCTGTCTATATGACTTAGGAACAACAATTTGATTTTCCTCTGACTACTCATCACCAGCAGGTACATCAGGTCATCTCCACTTTGTCATAATGACCCCATTTTTTCACAAAGTAACGAATTGGTAATTTTGTCGCTTCAATTACCGAAATCCAATATTTTGCCTTATCTGAGGAATAGTACCTATACCTTAGATTAAAATGTTTTGCATGCTTATAAAGTAGCTGCCACATTCTGCTCAGACATCTTACAGTTTCAGTTAGACACAGGTTATTGTTTTTTATTATTCTCTGAAGAACCTAATTTACTTATTAATTTCTGTTTTTCTCTGCTGAGTGATTGTCATTTAAAATATGTAATTATCGTGTCCATAGATCCAATATATATATATATATATATATATATATATATATATATATATATATATATATATATATATATATATATATATATATATATATATATATATATATACAGATATATATATATATATATATATATATATATATATATATATATATATATATATATATATATATATATATATATTGATGCAAAGGATTTTAAATTATAAATTGTATTGTTATCTGAGGAAAAAGGCGTTTCATATTTGTATGAAAGTATAATTTATGTTTAAATATATAATATATTTCATACTCTTAAAATAATAATTTTTGAGTGCTCATGATCAAACCTATATTTATCAGTATAGATGAATGTCAGCCAGCTTCTGTGTTAGGGAAAGGGTATTAGCCGCGCATTCTCTGGACCTGCATGTTTTTGAAACATGTGCTTTCAATTCCGCACCAAAAGAGTCAGGTGCTAATTGTAGTAATGACTTGTTCCAAACTCAGGACTGTTAAGGGACTGAAATTCTATCAATAAAACAATGTTTCTTTTGTGTTCACTTACAACTAGAATAAGCTCTCAAAAGTCTTTTTTTTTCCCTACAACATAACTTACATTATTAACCAATCCTGGCCAGCCAAATCAATATATACTCTATTTTATGTTCACCTATTTCCAGGCTGGTTTCCATTTTTCCGTATCATTAGTACCGTGCCTCCTATATTCACCCTTGGTTTTCTTGACAGCTTTATGAATTATTTCAATGCATAACTAAGCATTATGCACAGTCCTCTTTGTCAAAGGTTACATATGTGAATATTACATTATATTGCAAGTTCATCTTCAACTAATGACCAATTGTGCATTTCAGGCAATATTTCAATATTTGAGCTTTTGTTAAGAAAATAAGATTTTTTTTTTAAAATAAAGCTGTCGCCTAATAAGAATCATATATTTTAATATCACCATTTATTGCTCTTCAAGTTGTATACTGAAATATATTGCCAGTCATTCATATTATGTAATCAATGATTAAAAGGTCAAGGTGAACATCAATATGTACACTGTTCCCCTCCCCTTATTGGGAACAGTTGATATATCTGAATATGTTTTTGATATTACACTGAAAGTCATTTGGTGGTTTACAAAATGTATTACTTTTTCTTGTTATTTGCAAATAGAACACTATGGATGGAGTTATAGTAAAGTTAATTGCACTTGCATATGTGCAGTCACTGCGTATTGCTGTGACTGTTTATAGGACTCACGGTACTAATTCAATTCCCATAGTAAACCTATGCAAACACCATGATATTAAGAATTCAATAACTTAAAATATTTGATCGTTCATGATCAAACCTATGTTTATCAGTATAGATGACGTTCATGATCAAACCTATGCGTAACAGCATAGATGAAACCTGAATGTCAGCTTCTGTGTTGAGGAAATGATATAAGCCGCGGAATTTTCTGGACCTGCATTTCTTAGAAACATGTGCTTTAAATTCCGCACCTAAGAGTCAGGAGCTAATTTTAACATTGAGTGTTCCCAACCCAGGACTGAAATTTCATCAGTAAAACAATGTCTCTAATTTTTACACTTACTACTAAGATAAGCACTCAAAATATCCTTTTTCCTAAAACATAACTTACATTATTAACCAGTTCTGGTCAACCAAACCCATATATACTCTATATACTCTCTTTTATGTTCACCCATTTCCAGGCTGGTTCCCATTTTTCCATATAATTAGTACCGTGTGTCCTAGGTTTCCTAGTGCAACCAGTATCAAGTGATACTAAACTTCACTCCAAACACAACCAATGCAATCAAGATGTAAAGGCCTACAAAAGGACGAAAAGTCATTTAGACTATGGCATACATAGATATCATAAAATATATCAATCTGTTTAATAATTATTTCTAATATAAAGAGAAATCAGAAAGTATGCAGGTACTGTAGCCAACAAAGAAATAAATTCTCACGGATTTGTGTTTATTTATCTTAAATACATTTTGTATAACAACACATATTATTGACCTCAATACAATCCGGATCAAAAATGGCAAAACTCAATTAATTTTATTGTTATGTCAAGACTATTGAATTCATATAGGAGGAATGTTTCACATGTGTTCAATAATGTGGGTAGTGCCTTCCGTCTGATAAACAATTCAATAGACCCAGATACATGATTTTTGTTTTTAATAACCTTGTATTTCTGTATTAAAATCAGATTGTGTGCTTTTATATGTAGTTCTATCAAGCAGTTCATATATTTATTTTGACTGAAAGCACATGACCATATGAATCTTGTGCACGAATACTTTCTTGTATATTCCTTGCCTTTCCATCATCATCGCTGTAACTTTCAGCATCATATCTCACTTCCCCTCCAATTTTACCATCACCGTGGCCAGCATCACTAACACCTTTTTGTGTATTCTCCAGACATGTTGATTGGTCAATAGGAACATGCACTCTATACGATGCACAATTTTGGTACACTGGACAAGACACAGACACATGCTGTGGGTTGACCTCTGACTAGACAGGAGCTGAAGATTTGCACCGTTTGTCTATTATTTTGTATTGTCTTACCAAGAGCCAACACAATTTCCCAGGCTTTGTCATCTTTCTGCAATCAATTGCAAATCTGTGCTTTATGCACTATTAGAGGAAACGCAAGCTGAAAAGAAAACTTTTGTACAAGCAGTACCATTTCCGTCTTTAGGGTTATAGACTGCATACATGTATCGGTGTATTTTAATTGTCATATTACTATGATACTGCACTAAAACACAGTTGTTATACATCTTCGTACAATCCTTCTAACACTTTTTGCCAGTTCATAAGACAAATTCACAATTATAATTATTGTGGTTCCTACTTTAAGGTACAAAGGCTTCTCAGCTGGACAAGACGATAATGATACTGCATCATCCTCTTCGGTATTGCTATATATACTTTGACTTCACCTAATTAAAACAAGAAGGTGCGTTTCAGAATGCATGCACTTTGGTTGTGTGTACATACCTTATGCACTGTTTTATTGTATCTAAGATGATATTTTCAACTTATATATCAAGACTTTAATATATAAAGATTTATTTAAGATATTAAATTATACATAAAGAAATCATCTATAGCTCGATACTTCAAAAGGATTTAAATCTAACCATGTCCTCTATATTTACATTAACTGCTTGGTTTTGTGGCTTTAACACGATGTTTAGCACATGATACGCTATACCTGGTGGCCAGTATATTTGGCCCACAATAACATTGGTAGAACCACAGTCCCAAAGGATCCTACTGGCAATCTCTCTCAAATACACACTTTGGCCGAGCCATGAATCGAACATGTGCAAACAATTGAAATCTGAGTAATCAACAAATGTGAGTGTCTTGAAAAACAGTTGCACCCGGGCTCCTAATAGTCCAATACAAATATACTAATTACTCAGAAAAAATGGGCATTATGCCTAGTTTTTTACGTGTGTTTTAGATACATGACAGCTGAATAACATTTTCCTGAAACAATCTACATTCATCTCGGTCAAATGATTAACGCCAGAAATAAGTCTTATACTTATTTTTCTTATTTCCTATAGTCACTTCCTGTTAGAATGCTTCATGCTGCAAAATTTCATTGATTCCATGTTTATAGTTCTTAGAAACACTTCCATAGAAGTACCATTCGAAACGAGCAAATCAACACCAATTATGTATATGTGGAGTGATATACGTTTACGGAAAACCTGCAGCTTATTTTGTCACGACAAATCAATAAATGCAATATATTTAAGGCAATTGCGTAAAGTAGGCCTTCTTCTTGAAACTTAAATAGCAATACATGAGATATATGTAACAGTTCGTGTAAACGTTATTAGCGATATAGACCTTACGAATAACTGCACTACCAATATAGCAGGTGTGATACAAGCACTTGCTGCGTACAATATCAAATTCATTAAATAATATAGGAGTCAAAATGTAACATTTCGATAGACATTAAGATGGAATAAGCGGTGAAGAACGTATGAACTGTGCTACTGAATGATAAGAAAGAGCTATGAATACTAAAATCTGCGTAACATGATGCCATCCGAGAAAGCAAACACGACTTTACATGCGCTAGAATTATTCGGACAGAGATTCAATGCTTTATATACCACAATTTATGCCTTGTAAACCGTAATACAAAGAACATATATCATAAATAATATTCACCCATGTTCACATTCAATCATCAAACATAAATTAAACCGTGACGCTCTGAAGACTAGCATGAACACATTAAAACAGGATTTCTCAGGTATGGGAACTGACTTCTGGGGTGGACATTACAAATTTACAAAATTACTATCACCAATGAAATAGTCACATAATTAAATAATTACATTAAAAACACAATCAAGCAATTATGTATTCAATACATGATTTTAAGCCTTAGGAAATTGTTAAAGTTATGTGTATTATTACTAGTATCTATTTATATCTACATATATATATTTGTCACATATTTCAAGTTAAAAATAATAGTTATTTAAAAGCTCTATACAGATATTTGAAAAATATTGAATGAAACGTTGAAGCTAGGGAAAGGGGCATTATCACCAGTTTGTATACAGGATTAGAGTTAAGCAAGTAACTCACTGGATGTTAGAAATAATATAATGTAGTCGGCACAGAGTAAAATAAACATAATGCAATGCCATTTATCATGTAAAGTAAAAAAGGATAATCATCTGATTGGTAACGATAACTGTACCGGTCGTTGCCGTAGGAATACAACTTTGTGTAGCAATAGTTAACGATATATTATTTACGGAAACCTCTTGTCTTTCCGAATTATTTGATTCCAATGGAATAGAAACCAAATGTGTCATTTACACCGAATACAAATTAAAATATTCTTCACTGAAAGAGTTAAAAGAGAATAAATCCAGTAATGTGGTTTCATTAAGATGCATTCTCTATTTTGGTCTTCAAAATCATAACAAAATAAAATGTCAAATGAGCTATACACTTAAGAACATGAAAAAGTAGCATAGAGCACAGACGATACATGCATAGTTATATGAATATAATTTGGGAAAATTGTTTTGTTTATTCAAGACTATAAGACTATATGACTTGTTCTAAGAAGTTCTAAAACTTAACCATCACTGTTTTATTCGATAACGAATAGTTGAAGAGTTTACATCTCAGATGCTAGATTCGACCCTGTATATATATATATATATATATATATATATATATATATATATATATATATATATATATATATATATATATATATATATATATATATATATATATTCTTTTTACATGTTTTGTTACCATTCACATTTCACCATAATGCATTATGTACTGAATTACTTTAGTAATGATTAGAAGAGAGAAAATAAATAAGTATAACACCTCATGAGGTTTTGGAACATAATTATGTAAATGTCATGTGTAGAACATATGAACTGTATGCTTCCCCTTCGGTTCCGGGGTTGTAGAATTGGCCTGACGAGCCCCACTACGTGTAGTAAGAGGCGACTAATAAGAGGCAACCTGTATACCGTAGGTTGCGTCCCGTGTCGGGGGATGAAAGTATCCTGGTAGTTGAGCAGAGGCTTTCCGAAGCAATACACTAATTTTGCTGCACTTCTTTAAGACGGGTGGTCGGGATCGGCCCGGCCTCGAAAAATCGGCCGAGCCCTAGGAAGTCTTCATTTACTCGCTCACCTTCTTTAGCTCTCTCCTTGCACCTCGCTTGATACAACCGTTGCCCCTATACACTATTCCTTTAGCTTTTCCTTTCCCATGTCTTTATATATATATATATATATATATATATATATATATATATATATATATATATATATATATATATATATATATATATATATAGATAGATAGATAGATAGATAGATAGATAGATAGATCGATAGACAGATATACCCCAGAATCTTGAACTCCACCTGCGTGAGAGCTATCGACGATGAAGATATACCCAGCCGATTTGGGAACAAACTCAACAACTTGCCTCGTAAGCTCATCTCGCTCTCTAATTCCTGGTGTGTCAACAAGTACAACACTTTCCTGAAGAAACGTCAATAATTGCTAGATTAATTATATAATACATAGTACACAAATGATATGTCAAATTAAAAACATTATGCAATTATTTCCCTTAATTACATTGCTCGCTGGTTTGGATCCTCGAATCCCTTTTTCACACGGTGGAGACACAAACGAATAATAATTACAAACATTAAATGCAATCCAAATGTTTATTTTCATATTATTTAGTTAAAAATCCCCACACTAATAAGCATATAATCCTTGGACACCGAATGCATTTGACAAAATTCTTTGACAAGCTGCACAATGATTTATATTCTTTTCTTGACAGTGTTTCCGTGAAATAAACAATTCATCAAATATTCATTGTATTGGAACGGATTGCCATCGTGTGTGAATATCTAAGCGCTTTTTTACGGGCATAATGCTTCAAATGACAATTCAATAATGGAAACAAGAATATAATACAAAAATATACTTAGGTAGTAAAACAATGAACGGAAAGAAAGAAGGGTTTCGGCACAACGTGTTATGATACATCTTAAAAGGCTGGGGAAACGTTGTTGAATCAAATTGGCTATATTTCATTCCGTAAGTAAGTAGGTCAACATTATAAATTTATCCCATCTATTTTGCTTCCGGTGACTGTCAAATTAAAAGGCATCCGGAATATAATACGTTGTATAAAGGCGATTGCATAAAACTGGTAAAAGTTATGTAATAAGGCTGTGTTATAGTTTATGTGAATAATACAAATATGTAATTAAATATATGCATTTTTCTACATTTGACAGACAATAATACGGAATAATGCAAGTTGAGATTAAGGGTTAGAGAAAGCGAACTAATGGCAGAAAAAATGCGACTTTGGTCACTTATATTAGAAAGAAATAAACTGCTATCTATGCACTCGAATTTGGCCGTTATGTGTTCTTTCTATTTTAAGCGTATGTGGTGGATGCCCATAGTTTTATAGTCCAATAGGTTTATTTTGTGTTCCTTTTTATACTTATGGGTAATCCAATGTGGATTACTTAATTGAGGGCGTAGTCACTTGGTTTCGTTCTATGTCTTTGTGCAGCCGTCTTTTCCTGGGAGGATCTTTCTAATACAGTATACCTTGCTTGTAATGATATATATATATATATATATATATATATGTATATATATATATATATATATATATATATATATATATATATATATATATATATATATATATATATATATATATATATTATCGTTTGTTGCATGCCTTAGCCTGCTTTCTTGAATGTGGAGCTTTCAAACTGTGTAATGTAAGCACTGTACAACCTTTTAATTTGAGCTTTGTTTGAATAGCATATAGCTAGAGTTTGTACAATAATTACGTTTTTGTGTTTAATAATTGTCATGTTTGCTTAATCATCACTGGTAATGCTAGTTATGCGTACCAACACTATTGCTCTGTTGGTTGCATAACCAACATATCAGTTTCACTATATGATGATACAACCGACTAATATAGATGAAAAGTTATCCTACTTAGTCAACAAACATTCTTCTTTAATCAGTTTTAAACTTTGCTGGAATATCGATATTTGTATTCATATGTGGTATAATGACAGTATACTAATACTGTAGAAACTTTGTTGACGTACTGTTCACATAATATCCATAAATGCTATTTGTCTATTGTCCAGTCAATATGCTGCCGAAACCGTTGATTTCAGGAAGTAAATGAATAATGAATAAAGTCACTTTTGCATAAAAATTACGTAAACGTCTCCAACCACTATTAATGTACTCGACATTCAGTCGTCTCCCGCAAGATGCTGGCAATTGAATCCTATATGTATGTGCATATATGAATTGATACAATGCTGAAGCTGAGGGAGGAAGTAAGTAACGCAACATATCCTTATTGTTGGGCTCGAGCAAACTAAGATAAATGTGAACATCTCCTATGAGCCATCACTGATTTTTTATATGATAATACCGTAATGCTGTTTTATCCATTTATTAAGATCGCATAATCTTCGGCCTTAAATAGCAGTAATGTTTCCCGCTTAATCAATTGTACCTATTCATTCTGAAGATGGTGAGCACCAAGATAGCTGCACGCACCTACTTCTTATATTTTCAATCGTCAACATGAAATAACGCACGTGCAGTGAGGAAATTGGCCAATATATATATATCAGTTGCTTTGAAGGGTTCATGATCTCCATCTTGTGACAGTAACTTCTTCGGCAAGAATACATACCAGAAACAACAATTTCAAATTCCTCTGTCATGTTCTGCAGCTTTGTCTTAATGGTTTGTAACTCCTCCTCATAGTGTGGAAACCTCACTTCTATCACCTCTCCCATATTCTTTTTCAACGATTCATCCTGACCATTTGTAATTACGTCAGAGTAAATTTCTAGCAGTTTCGTCTTTAAACTTGTATACCTTTGTACTGTTTTATTAAGTACAGCTTTAATCTGCAGTGAAACAAAGTTTGAAATATTGTCGTACAACAAAATAATATTGTTTGCAAACATCAAGTAATTAAGACAACAATTATTCATGTATTTAGAAGTAATGCTGGTCGACCTATGCCATCCACTCACCTTTTTGAAAATCTGATACACATCACAGCCTCTGTCCCCCATGACTTGACAAGCGAGATTTATGCTTTGCGAAACATATGGCTGATCAGCATTAATAATATGCAAAAAGTGAACAGACATTGGGGATAGAAGCTTATGACGTGTATTAGAATACGAAAGGGAAAAAAATTCGAAAATGGCCTGACCAACGCTAATCATAATATGTACAACCCATGGAATAAATGTCACGCTTTTGAGGCTGTGTACATCATCTGCGCACTTCAGTCAGTTCGTTAGACAGCTAGTTTTGAATTGGTCGAATACTAGCCGAGGCTACATATCAAGTTCGCATTTGGTTACAACTGATGCAAATTGTATCAAAACGTTTAAATTGAAATAGAAGTCAACGATTTACATTTAATCTACAACGGAGTCAAATAGATTCTGCTAATATCGAAATATAACTGAATATTTTGAGTGAGGGTGCAAGAAATAGCCAGTTGGTCTGCAATTGCTCTCCATGCTTATCCTTAAACTGTGCATATATAGTAATGACGTATTTTGCGACATTGGTATACAAAGAAACGAGCCCAACACGTGTTTTCAAAACGATTTCTGAACCATAAATATGTGATTTTCATTTACATTCTACATCCAATATATAACCTTTAGAATTAACATGCATTACACTCAGACAGAAGATCTTAGATTTGAATACAAGTTTCACACAACATATCTCTTTATGAATATGGAGACTACAGGGTCTGGCAGATGTAACTGGAATTCAAATCTGATGAGTGTAAGAGCGATTTCAGTAATGAATAGTGCCACGTATACTCCTTGAATCATATCTAAAACTGATTTGGACTGGTCACAATAGTTGACTGCAAAACATCACAAGCTTAAAGTTATTCGTGTACTAAATATAAAATAGCACACTCAAAGGCACTGCTTTTAATGCGAAAGTTCGTTTTATACTAACGATTGACTATGGACATAACCGTCGCCGTATTGAGGATGAGAAACTCCGTCGTCGCGATGAACTAAAATGTCTTACACACACACACACACAGAGTACAGCAATAATAATGACCTGAATTCAAACTTCATACGTGTAGAAGTGAGTTAGAAAATCAATTGGAAATTATTCCACCCACATACAATTGTGGTAACGACGCTATACAGCTGTTAACAACTATGATCCCTGTGATCACGTCATTGGCAAAATCTTTTGGCTGCTCTGGAGTTAAAGCAGATATTATCCGTAATACGCATAGTTTTACATCGCTTCGTTGTGGCAAGGATGGACTTAAAATGACTGGAGATATATTAATACCAAAACAGAAGGTTGTACTGTTCACCCACGAGCGAACTTCTTCATTACAATTTTGATTTGATGTATTCATGAACAATCTGTATTTGGGTGGTGGTGGAAAAAGTGATTCTTCAGGTTATCCAACGTCTTTTTTCTTGACTTCTGCCAGTATATCTGGTAAACGTGTAATGTCCTCTGCAATTGCTTGTATTGCATTTTTGATAGCCTTGGTACGTAAAGCACTTTTTACAAACTGGACCTGGTACTCCTTTTATACCAGAAAGTGTTACCACTTGTTGTGCTGTAACCTTTGTAACTAATTGTAATGTCCTCGGTACGCTAGGTGATTTGTTGTGTGGGTCTAACCAACAGTGCATATGTTTGTTCTATCCCCGCCGTAAGATTGTATAGTGCACTTTATCTCTATTGTCACATATCTTTAACATTTTTTAAGGCCTTCTATCACATCACGAATGATTTCAAGGTGTTGGCAAGCATTTTCACGGAATCGCTTTCCACACTATTCTATGTTATCATTGCGATAAACGTTTTGTATGATTGGTGTTGGATTGTTAAACAGGCGCTTCCGAACCAGCACGATATTTACCCTCTCGACTACAATTTCCAGACTAATCAATAATGAAAAAAACGCGTCAGGAAATTCATTAAGCATTTTGTCAGCGGCAGACCAAATACAATGAATATTTTCAAGACCATGCTCGTTATTGTTACGAAATATCATTATCACGTAACAGTAGTCAATGAACACCTTTGGTACATGTGCGTATCACTTAGTCAAATCAATGTGCTTTATGCCGACCTCGTGAAAATATATGTATGCGATTGAAGTGATTTTCAAGCATCACATTGTCGTACACCACAATATTATTTTTTTCAGCATCCAAATCTTAATGTTAGATTATTATACAATAGTTATACAATAGTCGAAAATAAATCAACGGAGGCGTTGCTACTACTTTGCAATGATATACTGTTACTCAATATCTTTTAAAAAAAAAAACATTATATCACGGTTGATGATCAGCCGATGCCACAATGACGTACATCCTATCCCGGTTCACATACCTCAATGACGTACAAACATATGTAGAAAAAATTGTACTTTTCCGGATCCAGTAGCTCCATTTATTAATGCACGAAATAAATTTCAAAATATAGTTCAGTCATCAGGTCTGAACCGTTTAGATGTTGTTTGCGCAGAACATCAATGACGGAAAAATCTTTGCTCTTGCCTAGAATATGAGAATTGTCTTTTGCCTGACGTCATTGAATAATTGTACGTTGTATAATATGATGATGTCTTTATAACGTGTGCGATGTCACGCAAACATGCCTAACGCAAATCCAAGTCGAGTTCAAACACGTAATGGACATTCAGCGATTACGAGATCATGTTTTATATATGGAGCAAAACATTTCACATTTACATCGAAAGCCGAAAACGGTTGTGCGTTAACAAATTCACAAGAGACACGATGTAGTAATTATGCTGTTAAAATCACCATCCTTGTTGTAATTAGCGTAGATATGGTACACGGTTTGACCCTTATAACCATCCAAGATTGGTGAAACACGTATCAATGTTGCATGTTACATGACATTGCCTATAAAGCATCTAATGATATCCCTTGGTCTGATTCATTTCTTTGAATGCGATTAATCCAACATAGGGAGACCAAATCACAGGATGGGTCGTCGGAGTAGGAATTAGAGGCAAAATTGATGCAAGCGGTAAAACCATTGATTAAAGGTAAAAGATATACCAATAATAAACAATACAAACAAACAATGGACACAAATGCCGGACACTATCCTAAACACACTACAGTCGGCGTGGATACTTCAGAGGTGAAGCCGGTGTGGAACAATTAGTCACTGTAGCCAAGGTCACTAATGGGATTGATCAAACATGGTTGGCCAAACGAGCGTTGTGGCAATTTTTGTTTCCAGTATCAATACAATATTTAACGGGGATATGCAGACACCTAATGAAATACATCAAAACAGATTTTATATTTATTCTACACGATCGTGTCTAAATCGATATGGCCAATTGCGCACATTTAAATACGTGTTAACCATTGTTGATGTGGATAGAAGATTCAAAGGAAAAGTGTCGTTGACATCACAATATCCTGCAAGTGTAGCTGACGCACTCGAGCGAGTTTATAAGCGGGCTACTCACATTGCCATGGTTGTTGCAAGCTGATTAACGCAAAGAGATGATAGGACGTGTGGTTGTGATGCTGACCAAACACCAAGTTCAATTACGTGCTGGACATTTCAGTGTAAATCGGGACCTGGCCATAGTGGAGGGATTTAATCGTACTCGGTCATCTATAAGCACTTAAATTGTAAATGAGGCTATAATGGCATCTAGGGCACGTTTATTCAGTATTTTTATGCATCCGGAGATTTAGAAGTTCGACAACAACGTTGTGCAAATGACCAAGTTGGATCCGTGGATGCATTCAAGATTTTTGGAACGAATTGGTACTCCAAGACAAATCCGGCCAAAACTTCCCGGTGCATTAGTGAGAGAGTAATTGCAAGTTGTAACAGTAAATACTGATCAGTTATCAGGATATGTTGCTGTCATTGTAGGGCTTAGCACAATTTTTCAGCACATGATAAGGTATAAGTAGCGGCCGGTGTAACTGGTGGAGGAAGAACCCTGGGAAACCCCGGGAAGAACCACCTATCCACGAGAAGGTACTGGCAGGCTTTCTCACGCACCCACGTTAGCCAGGCCTGAACCATGATATGTGTTGGAAAGTTGATGCATTGCACTAACCAGTATCACTCATAAGTTGGTTACCAATATCAAAGTGACCAAACGCGTGAGTGGTGACTCCGTCGGATATTATCCATTGCTTGGTACCGAGCGGGGACACACTCACCTTGATACATCACTATACATCGAAAAGATGTTTCTTGGTTCCGCTGAGAGTTGCAATGCGTGTGAATTCAGGACAGTCAGGAAGACATTCTATTTAAAGTTCGTGTTTGAAATATTTCAGCACAATCATCTTCGGAACTCCTTTCGGTCCCAACCACGATAGATAAGTAGCTGCCCACGTACACTCGATTAGTTTATTGACCTTTAAACTTTTGAGCCACCTTTGCATTGAAGTTACCAAACAACGGATGTTCTTTCAGATAATTGTTGGTATCAAACACGCTGATAAAACATGTGTGTGCCATATCCGGTGACTATATTCATCAACAACGTGTCACTGTCGTTACTGTATACTATCTTAACCCAGTTCTGATAAAATGATTTGATTTTCTCAAGTGTAAAACGGACGAGTCTAGACAGATTTGATTTGTCAGTCTGAGTTTTGATTTTTTACTGTGAACGGCAATGAGTTGCTATGAAATACATCTTTTGGATTTAATGGCAGGGTCTTCTATAAGCCTTCCAAGCTTTTATTGCACACTATCAGTGATAAGTTCTACTAGGATACGTTTATGCATATTATCCATGGCTTTCCCGAACGTGCATTGTTTCATAGTTTGTAAAAGTTATATTCAAAGTCATTAGAGGTCCGTATTCATCTGAATATATGGGGTCATCCAATCTTGCTGGCGAGGTCCAAGCGCTCGATGGATCTTGGTACACTCACATTCTCAATCGCAAGTACAACTGCATACTTATCACCGGCAGTTCATATTTGGTCCTAAGAAGTACCATCACTGTAGAACATTCAGTGTATTTGCGGCCGGATTTATCAACGATCGAGCACTGATTCGGGGATAACCGTGTACCTGGTACCGACAGCGCCTCAGTGGCCAGTAAATAATCATTGTGTGCCTAGTGGAAATGCTCTGTTTATTCAAGAGCTACTTCAAAGAAGTGTCCGTGGTCACTGTTATTGTTTTGATCGTACACGTGTTTTTGTAGATCAGTGTACGCAGGATCAAACTACTGTAATTCACTAAACGAAAGTGGTTGCATTATGGCCCATCCTTATAAATTATTTTCACAGGTAAATTATGCAACTGATGCTGTCAGTGGAGTCATATCCATCCACGTTTGGGTTGTTGGGACGAGCGAATCTGTGACTTGACTTGGATATTACACGACGAATGGATCGTTTGATAAACATTTACATATCAATGTCAGTGAGCAATTACTGCTCAATTTTGATTTTGAGCAGCAATGCACTCCACCCCATTACCGGCAACGAGAAATAACGAGTTTGTACACGTCCATGTCACTGACATGAAATTTCTCAAATTCACCAGCAAGCAATAACACATCCGTATGCTTAAACAGTCGCCAAGATTTTCGCACTCGAGTATAACCAAACTTTCCTCGCTTGTTCATAACTTTCTTCTGATCTACCTTGAAGCTACAACGATGAGAACTAAGTTGCAGAATTTGTGTTCCATTTGTTTATATAATCGTAGGGATTCACAAAATTGTTTTCATCAAAAGGTCTGTATTGCTTGGACAGTATCGGCAAGTGATTTTGAAGTTTTCCGCCGTCAGACTGCTTGCTAACTTGCGCACGAAAGAAAACAGAAACTTTACCAAATCGGTGATATGCAATTATCCCATCCGAACCTTCATGTATTCTTGCCATGTTGTTGGGGATCACGCTTATCGATGAGTTTGATGCAGTGGTTGCTAATTGCATTACTAAGTGGACATCATACCTAGATTATGAAGCACCCAAGGGTTTGCGGTTATGTTGGGGTGTATTCTCAACTTCATATGACATACGTTGTGTGCAGCGCCTCTGTAAACACCAGAAATGTGGCAGTGATCATGAATTCTGGAACCGGGACATTTAATGTCATTGTTGAAGAGGCTTTGCTCATAATCGGTTGAAGGTTTTTTATTATCTTTGTTAGTGAAATGTTCGTCACAAATCCAGCAGTGAGTGGCTGCAGAGATATCACGAATGTTATCTCCAGTCAGAATTATGCGTGCCGTAAAAGTTGATGCTGCGAAATCTATTTTGCTGTGATTTCGATCGATCTGAGAAAGACCTCAGCTGTGTTTAGAGAGCTGGAACCCTGGCCACGATGCTAACTGTCTGGTTTGTTTTACCATCACATCGTACCAAGACATAATATAACCAGGATGGGATTTGTTCAGCGATTTACACAAATCGATCTTTATCAGCCATATTTGCGTTTCTGGTAGCAGAGCTTTCTACTGAAACATTCTTGGATTTAGAATCCGTGTAGATCATATATGGGATTTTGAGCTTTCTTTTGTACTACAGTTAATTCGACTGTGATTTTACCAGGTTCTGCCATAATTGTACGTTGTGGGTTTTCACTGATACCACCACAGTAAAGGTATGACTGGTGAGTAGTTCTTGTGTTAAATGCATGCAAGAAACGTTTTCATGTTCGTGCTTATTTCGTCGGTTAACTAGATAAGCAACATTCTTTACTCATACCAAATAAGATATCAATTACGCTTCTTTTTCCTTTCACTTAACAACACCTAACCAATCAGAAGTGCTGATCATGGATCTTTTTTTGCAAGTGAATACATTATCATGGATAGCTGGGTTAAGTGTTTCAAATTTGCTTCAGTGTAACTTTGGTAACATGCGCAGGAAACTCGATATCACTAAAGATGAGTTTACCTAAGTTTTTTCTTGGTTGTCATTGATAAGATATAACGCCGAAATGATTGTTTATTTTTTCACAACATATATGTAAACATTGTTTACATTTATAAATGACCTTGATGGTACCAAGTTTGGTGCTGCAATGTAATTGGATCCGCTGAAGGGTTGATACGGTAACAGCTGGACCACGACTTGTACAAGTCTTTCGATAGTCCAACCTACACTGAATATAGTACCAACATGAATTTCTTAGGCTGTCATATGGACCCAATAATGACAAACATCTTGCAAATTTCGTCCACATCTTTGGGTGGTTTAAATTTCATGATAATGTTTGATAACTTCCACTCTTTTGCATAGACGTATACTGCTCTGTACAATTAATTCAGACAATGGGTGAGTTATATTGGTATCCTTATATTTATGACGTAAATAATTTTCTTAATTAGCCTGCTTTTGAACATATTGTTCAATGACCTAATACATTAAGTCATTCAATTCAGACTTAGTGGGCATGTTAATTTTCTGTTGATGGTGTACTCTTTCATGTCCTATATTCATTTGAATTTTTATTTGCCTCAAAAATCTGCAAAACTTCATTTCGTTCTATTTGTAAAGTTACTCTCAGGCTAACCAATTTTTCACTATGCTCTGATTTTCTTTTGAACAATGTGTACATCATTGTCTGTGTTTCTCAAATAAACATATATTATGCATTCAAAAGATACAATGTTCTATATTTATCAGTTACTGAAGTCTTTTGGCTGGTTTATGCCACTGTTTGTAATCTCAAACATTTCCACCGCAGATTAAATGGACACAGGAAATTGCTGCACGATGGTATTAAAATGGAGGAAAAAGAGCAACAGAGGAATAAGTGTCAGCGGTGACGGAAACATAAGAAGAATCAAGTTCGTAAGATAGCTGAAATATTTTTAAAAAACATCAATATAAACCACAGCGACTAGTAGATACTTGGCGCAGACGATTGAGGCAGTCAAAGAGGTCGTTGGTGAAGTTAAAAATAGGACAACGGATCAAATCATCAACGATTTCGTTGAAAAGAGGCAACCACCACTAGTTTCCCTTTCAGTGATGAGAACACAAAAGGTACACTTTAATGAATACAATCAATATTGAAGCTTTGGAAATCCCATAAGTAAAGTCCTTTTTATACACAAATGCTGAGGACATCTTGTGATCGAAAATCCAACACATGTTATGGAAAAAGTATGGACCAAGTGAGTATACAGAGAATTTACTGGGTTTAAACAGTTCTCTGCGCAGCTGTTTAAGTTATATAAAGATATACTTATTTAGGTTAAATTCGGAGAACTTAATGAAGCATGTGGAGCGATGAAAGATTTGATGAAAATCATATATGAGGTAATGAGGTAAAAAATATATTCTAGACCGAATAAAGCCGCCAACAGCCCCTGGAACACTGGAAGCAAATTTTGCATTTTCACCCAAATCTGAATATTATGAGCCAATCAGAGAGACATACACGGATCAAGCATATGTGGAAGAACTACTACACCAAGCTTTATGTTACTCCATTTTGGAGAAATGCTAAAAGAACAAAAAATATCCGCACATCCGCACTTCAAAACGATGAGTTAACGTTTCCTTTATCAGCAAAACTTGCACAAAATAACGTACACCTCCTTCTGCAAAAAGACAAGAACAATTAGAAATGTGGTTAGAGCAACAGCTTGCATGCGATTTTTGCTCACTTGAATAATATTTTAAATGGGTAACAGAAGACATAAATGGGTGTCGGCGACAAAAATGGCAAAGACCTGCTTCACCGACACCAAACAAACCTGCTGAACCCATACCAGGGCACAAACCAAAACAACAGAAAGGCTTGTGTTGTCTGTGTGAACTCTAAGGACCTCGCGGATGGAATGGAAACACTTGTGGAATATGTTCAAACGGGAAACGACGCACCTTAATGAGATCACGTCATTTTGTCAGCGATTGGTCACTAATGACATCAAGGGCAGAGATTCGTCTCGCTCTCTGATGAATGGATTTGTTAATACATCGAACGAAGCTGGTACACCTATAATGAGTTCTGAAATGGTTGAAACACTCAGCGTGTTAATGAAACATATGGCAGCAGGGAGGGCAGACAGACCTAGGGTTCCCGACAAAGAATAAACCTTCCACAGAAAACTCTGTCGTAGAAAGGTTCTATTTACCGAATAAAGGCTTCCTGGAGAATTTTATTCGTTACTGAAACCTGTTCCATCAATAAAACCCTAGTCTGAAGATTTTAGCTGAAAAAAAGTATTCTACGGGAATTTTAATTTTTTTTTTGTTTATTACCGTACGACCGACTATAGGTATAGCCCTCTCTGCTGCTATTGTCTAATTGCACAAAGATTATATTAGAGTTTACATCAATAATGACATAATCATGGATGTTGGAGAATCATTGAGGACAAGAATAGCAAGACAGCGACAGGAAACTCTGAAGAAATATATACCAATAAAAGAAGCGGTTAAGCAGAAAATACGCGCTGTCGAAGATGCAAAACAAGGATTTACTCGGTCAACCGAATTATTATTTAAACCAATTACCGAGACCACCGAGAAGATTACTTTGGGCGATACAAAAGATATTGAGGATAAGAAATATGGTATTCTTCCTATATTGAAAAAAATTGAAGAACAAACACGACCTCAGCCTATACCTGTCGAAGCAGGACCTAGTAGAATTAGAAAAAAACCTAAACAGGAAATTCCAACCGCAGACGAAGAAGAGGATGTATATGAGGAGGATGAAACAGGACAAGCTTCTGCTAGAATTCCTTTTATTGAAAAGTTTACCGAAGAAAATATCAATAAAATAAGATCGATCAGAAATGACGATGATCTTGCTAGGTTTGCTGTGGAAATTTTAAAAAACAAAGAACGATATTGAAACCGGATTATAAACCGGCAGCTCGCAAAACATGGTTTAGATGGGTATTTAATACACATCACAATGCCAATAAGGCTATGACAACCGAACCAAAGTTTGTTAAATACATGGATGTAATAGATAGATATACTGCAAGATCACAACAATCTCAATCTGTGCAGCAGGTTCGACCTATGCAACAACCAGAGCCCATTGATTTATTCAAAGCGGATGTTTCTAAATTTTTAAAAAATCGCGAAAGAATAATTGAGCTTGCTGCACATGACTATGATAAAAGAGATAAATATCTGCTGCCAGAGTATATCAATATGGAACCAGATGATTGGACTGCCGCATTATATTTCCAATATTATAATAAAGATTTTGACGATAATGATCCGGATTATCGACTTTTCATCAAGGAGGTCACTAAGGAAAAATTAACGCCAGAGGGAGAAAGATATGAAGAAGCTGAAGAATTTGTTTCCCCACCGGAAAAATCTAACTTAGCGGGGGGAAATATTAGTAGGATATTTAATAAAGACACCCTCAAAGAGCTTGAAGATGAAGAAAGAGCTACCGAAATAGTCGCATTTGAGTATAAAAATCGAGAAAAATATATGATACCAAAATATTCTGAGATTACTGAGGATAATTGGATTCCTGCTATGTATTTTGCTCACAAGAAATCTAATATTGATCTAAATGATCCGGAGTATAAATCTTTCAGAGAATATGTATATAAGATACGAACGCGAAAGCCTGTAACAGGCAGTGGATATAATACTATTTGTCCTGATAGCGTTGTTAACGATGCATCTCGGTTGGAGGTATTAATTGGAGGAATGAGAGCCGGAAATAATTCTCATGAAATAATCAATGAAGCACCGATATCTGCAGAAGGTTATTTCAGGGTGGTATCATCGACGCATCTATTTACCACGATTTTATCGATGAGATCGTTGATTATTACAGCGATTAAACAAATCAAATAATAATAAAAATGATTACTCATAAATATAATCAGCGACCAGCACAGATTCGTGTGGTCAACTCGCGGTTACCCGTATATAAATACAACTACGGGTCAGGATTGGGTGATCTATTTACCAGGATAGCTCCTAAGGTTGGATCTATTGCCAAACAATTATCAACGAAAGCAATAGGCGTCATTCGTGATAAGGTCTTCAGTGCTGTTGGTAATGCCACTAGTAAAGGTTTTGACGCCATCAAGGAAAAATTATCAAATTTAGTGCGATGAAGAAACCACCGGCAAAATTACCTATTACCGCTGAGATGCCCGCCCAAGTTAGTAAGGTAGTAAATGATGCAGCTAATCAAAAATTAGCAGAGTTAGCGCAACACGAAGCTCTGGCACAATCATTAACGCAACCTCAAGATGTAATTAGCACCAGCGCATACGGAGGTAATAATCGTTTTAGACGATGAATATTTTTATTAATAAAATGTTTTAACCGACATCCAATTATGCTTTCAACATGGATGAGCCAGTGAGAATAGATTTCTCTGTTCAGGATTATGAATTTTACTCATATGATGCGGTGACACCAAATATTAGCAGCAGAATTGAATTACAAGTACAAGACACAACGCGGTATTTTCCGAGGCTTATATTGAGGTTGTTGGTGAGATCGTCAAACAAGCTGATGGTACCGCGTATGCCGAAGCTAACAATATTGGATTTGTTAACAACGGTATCATGGTATTATTTAAGAGCGCCGCATATATGATTGACGGAAGAGAAATTGAATCAATCAATGATAACATTGATGTGGCAACAACAATTATTGGCTTGGCAAGATACTCAGACGATTTTACCAGATCAGCTGGACCCAGCATGATGTTTACCAAGGGTAATTCAAATAACGCTGATCATAAACCGTATGTGATCAGAAGACCAAAAAAAAAATTCAGCAGCCGCTGATGACGCTGACGTAGAACCAGTCGTTTTTAGTTCCAACACAAGTTTTAATCTTGGATATGCTGCGCGTAAGGCTATGCTGACCAGGGATCGTCGAAGATTTTCATGCGCGATTCCATTATCTCACATTTTTGGTTTTTGTAGATACTTCAGAAAGGTTATTTTTTGCGCTAAGCACACAGTTGTGTTTTATCGAAAAGGCGACAGCAACGATGCTATCTGGAAGGGGGCTGGTGTTGACGACGGCAAGGTTGTACTAACCAAATTAATCCTGTGGATGCCATCGATGACACCATCAGCGAGCGAAGAAGGAAAATTACTATCATTTATGAATCAGGGTGGTAAATCAGTGATGTAATGGCTGACAACATTCACGGATAGCATTCAATGTAACATCAACGGTAATTTTACTTGGCATATAGCATCACACTAGGGCGTTTCTACACCAAAACATATCTTTGTGGCTCTTCAGCTAGCTTATCGGTTAGGTAATCAAGAACGAACTCACATGATTTTTGATCATTTTAATGCCAGCGAGATCTCATTGCGAATAAACGGACATCAAGAACCAATCGAAGAAATTTCATTTGATTACGCAGGTAATTCTATGGCGCGATTATGGAGTTTTATGGGAAGAGATCAAAATATAGACACCGGCCTGCAGATATCTCAATTGGGTTTTAAATCATTTTATCCCATCTATTATGTTTCATTAGAGCATATGGATTTTATAAAACAATATGTTGTTGATATACATTTTAAAGCAAGAATAACCAACGCAGGTGCTGTTCAATTTAGAGCAATCGCGGTCATACTCAGCGACAGAACCATGATTCTTGAGGGTATTGGTGGTCGCATGAGGATCATTGACGCTCCTGTGGAGAAAATGTAATTTAAATCAATCATTTTATTTATAAAATGCCATATGAACATGTTAGCGTGACTCTGACTCCGAGTCAGATAAAAAATTTACAATCGAGTACAACAAAACCCTGAGGGACAAAATTAACGCTGAAAAATAATCAAATTCAAGGTGGACCAACATAAACTATCTCTAACCAAAACGCAGCTAGCACGTTTCAGTAAAGCTAAATCAGGTAGCACAGGAATTCAGGTTAATTTATCTGCTGGTGCCATTAAAGATATGATAAAAACAGGTGGATTTGTCCCGCTATTAGCTGCGATACCAGCATTGCTCGCAGCAAAAGCTGCTGCGTTACCCGCGTTAGCCGCAGCGGCAGCACCAGCTCTGGTGAAGGCGGCTGCGTTAGGCGCTGCTGGATCACTAGAAGGATTAGCCGTAAATAAAATAGTCGGTGGAAAATACGGCAAAAAAAATGGTCGAGGTTATCGTCTACCAAGAACACCCCCTTCAGGGTACGGAAAAGGTCTTCGATTAGCAAAATAACACCGATGTCAAATTTTGATTTAATTGAAACCGCTAAAAAACAAAGAATAACATTTTTCAGAGGGGTATTCATGCTAGATCATTTACCAGCTCGCCCCAATAAATATGAAACAGGAATTATAAATCTCGATAAAAACACCGGACCAGGTACTCACTGGGTAGCTTACGCGATAAATCCACACGAGGTTATCTACGCCGACTCATATGGATTAGCTCCGCCTCGTGAGTTTGTTAATTACATATCTCAATTAAATATACCAGCATGGTATTCTACGCTACCAACACAAACACTAGCTGATCCTCCGATCTGCGGTGATGAGGCGATTAATATACTCGATGCGATATCTAAATCTAACAAACCATACCATAAAACAGACCACGAGTACAAGTCAAATAAATTAGATCAATCAGGTATAAATAATGGTTGATATTTTCGGTAGATCTCTCTCATCGCGCATGAGAAAAAAATATGTTGATGTTGATTTATCTAAATACGCAACAAAAGATTACATAAATAATCTCTTATCGATAGCGGGAGTAGGACCTGACGAGGTTGCTATTTTTCAGGATCAGCACGGGAAATTAAAGACCAGCAACGTTAAGATAGGCGACATAATCAAACGAGACGAATACAATACTCACGTAGGCGACTTTAATAGTGCTAAGGAAGATGTAAAAAAACTTGTTGATGGTATTGGAATTATGAATAATTTAGTGCATCAAAGAATCGGCAATCATGTAAAAATTACCTGCGATACAATGTCAGGAGAGCTCAATATGGGCAAAACAAAATTTCGTCACTGGGAGATCCAACAGCAGGTGAGGATGCTGAAACAAAAAAGTACGTCGATGATGTAAATTTAAAATTACGTACTCTGCGTGAAGAAGATGATTCCCATATAATAACCTTCACAAGATTTAGGGGAAATACTTTAGACCTAAACAAAATAACTCTTGAATTTTTTGGTAGTAAATCACCTGCAATCAGTATAAAATACTTAGAAATTAAAAAATTATTCGATGAAGTGGTTCGTCTGATATCATCATCTACATTTGCAACGTGGACAAGAGCAGATAATACAATAAAATATACTCCATCTGTCGCTGGCATATACAGATTAACAGTAATTAGTCCAATTAAATTTAGGGTAATTATAGCTGGACTATCAATTGAATCGCCTCACCCGGTAACAGTTGAATTACAAAAAGATACTGAAGCAGTATTTGAATTACAGCAAATTGATAATTTTTTATTTGGAGCAACTTACTCATACATGCTTGAGTTTGTATTTAAAACATCGATTAATAAATAAATGAGTGTGTCCAGATATCGATGCAATCAGGCTTGTGCGTGGCAGGAATCTCTGAAGGGTATAATCGATGTTTATCAAATAAAAAAAAAATACCAACGCAGGTTAGTCGTAACTGATGTTACCGTTTACTCTGTATCTGCCGTTTTTGTTGGTACCGGAATAATATTATCCGCGTTAACAATGATAGCGCCGGCAGCGATAACCATCGTTGTTTCTGTGACCACCTCGTTATCCGGTGTGTTCGGTATAATAACAAAAAAAAATATCTTCATCTACCAGCGCAAAGTTAACCGAATACAAAGATAAATTAAACAGCGATGGCGGCGTACTCAAAATTATCCTCGATGCTATCGGAGAGTCTCAATGATGGTATCGTGTCTGACGCTGAGTTCTCGCTGATGACTAAGATTTACAATCAAGCGATTAAAGATGTCAATATAAATAATGACAGAATTACTGACGCAGATAGCGACGAACACAAATCCGCAAGAAACAACACTGATCTCGGCGAGCTCGACCAAGCCCGAGTTCAGTATTAATTTTCCAACACCTATTTCTATTAGTGAAATAGCACTGGCGTATTTGAGAGTTTATTACAGCTGGCCAAATATCAGAGCTAAATCATTTGGAAATGTACAATCAAATAATTCATTTGTTTTTGCTAATAAAAATAAACCCGATGGAACACCTGAACGTAGTTGGATTACCAACAGACAGTTATCAGATTGAGCAAATCAGCGACGAGTTAACATGGAGAATAAAAAATATAACCGGAGATGATCCTGGAATAAAGATATCTGGGCACGAGCCAACATTGACCTCGGTTATCGAAGTGAGCTCAAATTACATGGTTGATATTTATTCAAGTTCAATAAGAACCGTACTAGGTTGGCCTGAGATTGCACCGCCAGCACCACCAGTACCACCAGAACCTAAAAAATCCGATTTTACCTCAGACAAAACTTATTAACATTTTGGGGAAAAAGATCATACGGTTACTTTAAGAAAAGCAACATTAAGATCTGAATTTATATATAGAAAAAAGGGCGATATGATGTGTTTGTTTTATTTCAATGATAATGTTTCGTATAAACATATAAGTTTTGACCAATTTATTGTGGTTTTTGTCGGATTTAATAAATTATTTGAATTATATTTAAATCATTTAAAAAATTATTTCCATGAGTGTATCGTTAATGTATCAAGTTCGTGCGGCGAAATTATCAAGATAATAGAATCAATAAACCAGACATTGTCAGATATGGAATATTTTCACACACGAGCAATTCAGGCAATAATTGATGAAAAATCTGATAATAAACAAAAATGTTTAAGCGCGTATTCGCTAACTGACGCGAAGTTGCCAGATTTTAAAATCCCAATTTATCAGGTACCTAAATTAAGAAATGATATTACTGACATTGTTGATGATTTATTTGATAAATTACTTATTGCGTGGAGAAAATCAATACCATCAGCAGCTGTTCTTAATCGCGATAATGCACCAGATGGTACCTGACGGCATATTTCGCCTGATGTGGTAAATATGAGAAATGTTGTCGTGGTTAATCTTAATTATGATATCATCGAAAACAGCTACAGCGCAGCTGCATCTGTGTCTGATCAGGCAAAACAGGGGTTTGTTTTATATTCGTTTTCACCAGCAGTCCCGCCTGGATTTTTATTTGTGCAAGAACCGATCAATCCTGTTTACTTGAGGTGTCACAATAATCTACTGTCGAGAGTGAATTTCTCACTAACTGTATCGGCCTTCTTGTTTGTTCTGAATCAATGTTTCAAAATCCATTGTGATTTTGTCGGCGTCTAAATCATTCGATAAAGGAATTTCTTTGATTCGAAGTACCTCAATAGATTTGATTATTTCGTTAATATTTTCTTGGTTCATATTTATATTGGCTTAATTCTAAATATGCGAAAAAAATAATCATTTCAAATATACAGATACACATTCGTCTGGGATTTTTTATTCATCAGAATCTAATATCAGAGGATAATAACCAAATTTGACCCAATAGCCAAACTTGTATGAGAATGTTGATTTTTGTCTCCCTGTTGCTACGTTTTGTACTGATGCAGGGTGAATAACAAAGTATTTAGCAGCAGAGGACATTGATTTAAAATATAATTCCTCTCCTGTCTCCACGTTGATTGATTTGACCGCTTGGCAATTTTATTACCATAACCCGTATAACCCTTCAGCGAATTTTCACGTTGCGTAATCGCTTGGAGGTTTTCTATGGTATTGTTGAGTTTATTTCCATCAATATGATCGATTACCAGACCGCGCTCGATTGGTCCTTGAAAACACTCATAAATAAATCGATGGTTAAGATAGTTTTTATTTTCTTTGTTGATGATAAATATAAGATAACCATTAACATTGACGTTACCAACCGGTTTTTTCAATCTGCAGTTTCTGACAACGCCGTCGCGCGATGCTTCATAATTATCATAGATTGGATGTCTTCTGAATATATGATTCATTAAACAATATCCATTTGTCTAAATCGAAGTTTGTCTGTAAACCTATTTAGATAATCTTCCTCACGCTTGATAGCGAGATTACTATCGGAAGATTTTTTATCATAATATCGCCTGAGTTCTCTGTATTTTTTACCGCCACAGCCTGAACAAATACGCGTTCCCCCTCGAATTCCAACGCAGCATCTGATACATCTTGTTGGACCTGATCCACCTCGTCGCATGTAAGCTAAATATATTCCGCAGTATTCTTTTGTACATGACCGGTTGCAGTAATTTAACGAACCAACCATTAGCCATTTGCATTGATACATTTTATTTATTAAACATTTGTCTAAAATATAATAATGAAAATATTCGACCTTAATGATACTGAGTATGTTGCTCCTGAGGTAGATCTCGCCAAGAAAGAATTCTACGACGATGGAACGGCTCATGTATGGTCCACATGGAGAACAAACGACATAAACAATACCATGAACGAGACAAGAGCTAAAAAATTAATTAATTTACTCGGCGATGACAAATACATACTCAGAATCAAATTCATTGTATATAACGATAATGACGTATGGATTACTCGAGACAAGCGCGATCCTGTAATTAGCGGGAAAAAATCTGTAACGGTGAATAAAAAATCTAAACCAGTATTATTGACCGGCATAGACAAACCGTACTATATACGAGCTTATCCTGTCACAGCGGTTGTTTATGGCGTATATAAAGTAAATAAACCCACCGTTGAGAATCTTACTAAGATGAAGATGTCCACGAAGATAAATTGCGTAGCTGAGCGAATAATAGAGCATTTTACAAACGCGAAACGCGGGAATGGGTTAACAGATCTGCGGCGAGAAAAGATTAATACTTGGTCAGAATCTGTTGCTGATGGTGCATCAACTGACGATGTTGCTGCGTTATCAGCGAAACTAAAATTTCCCATCACGGTAAAAACAATATCAGGCGAGATTTTATATTCATCCGCGTATAAATCAAGAGGAGAACCTATATAAATAATTGATCACAATTCACATGCATGGAGCAGCGCGGTAAATATTTTTCCTCGAGAGCGTGTTGTTAAATTTTACAGCGGTTATATTTTTGATTTTATTTATGAAATAAGTAAATCTGACCCGATATCTATTTGGTTGTTTTCTAGTGATCAGAAATACGATCAGTTCGTACGACCTAACGGAGAATTATATCGAGGTGAATCTTTACATGATTCGATGACAGCAATGGCAAAAAAATATTCTGCAGATGAAAATTTGTTGGTTAATTGTTTCACGATTCCATCTATTGTTGCTCACCCAGCGAGAGAGAAAAATTCGTGGAAGCCAACTCGACGTCAGTTTCTTAAAGATATTCAGCAGAGCTGCATCATGGTGGATTATGGAATACTGAGTATAATCCTATGAATATGATTTCATTTGACATGATAGCATGTTATCCTGGTAGTTTTCTCGGAATGGGTGAGTGCAGTAAATATTTTACTCAATTTGGTCATCCCCGCGATGAGATGACCAGAATATATATTAATGGATCATTGCCAGATTTTCCCCTGACATGATTCGCTCGTGTTGTATCTTTTAAATTTAATGATGGTTTGCATAAAATCTGTTACGTTTGGCTTGGTAAACATTTTTCAGAACAAACAAGGGTTCCAATTGTTTTATTGCGATATATGCTAGATTCTGCGATGCTAACATCGTTGATGGTCAGCGAGGCTATTGTATCATATAAGAAACAAAATTAAGTTTGGCTGCCAACTGAACATGTCGACGTGAAAGATTTAGGCAGAAAAATAATCGGAAAATTTAATCAGGGTGGTTCGTGTGATCATCAGTGACATAATTGTAGATTGATCATGGACGAAGCTGAATTAGATTTTATAATTGCTGATACCGCTGAGAGAGGTATATTTTGTAACAGAGAAAATGTTTATTCATCAAACGGAACAAAAGTAGGTACTGTAGTTAGCTATCTCGAGAGAGAGTCACCGCAGTATACACATTTAAGATCGTCAATGCTGGCTTATGCGAGTATAAATTTGTTATCGATGATAAACAGGTTCCCCATTGACGCTGTTAGGGTAGCTACTGATTCATTTTATGTTGATGAAAAATTTCTACCAGAGTTGGAAAAATTAACCGACGATGGATCATGGGGTAAATGGCGCGTAAAGGTCGAACATATTTTATGGCATTGTGAAAACGCCGATGTACCTGTTGAGGACAATTATTATTCTGATAATGTATCAGAAATTTCGACAGCACCATCTGTGTATGATCCAGCATCGAGATACAAAACAGTCTACGTGAATGGGACGGGAGATCAGGTAAAACAACCAGAATTATAGAATTGTTTAAGAATTCTGATGTAATTGTATTGACGCCGACACATCGATTAGCGCGAGAAATGAGACAGCGCGGTGTTAACTCATGTGCGTATGATAGCTTTTTCAAGTATAATGCTGGTACATGGAATCCTTCGCGAATGGGAGAGAAATACGTGAACAGAGTAATTATATGGGATGAAATTTGTACTGTATTCGTTAAAACGTTGAAAATGGTTTGGATTTGTTGCTAACAAAAAACACAGCGGTAATTATGTGCGGCGATCACGGCCAACCCAATCATATTGATGGAGAATCACCTCATGAGTGGCTAAAGAATTTTGTTGATTATTATGAGGAAGTTAACACCGATTACAGATCTCTTGATGGTCGGTTGAGTGAATTTAAGAGATTAATTCAATTACAACCAAATACAATTCAGTGCAGTGTGATGCGCGAAATAATTCCAAAAACATCCATGGAAGATTTCTTATCAACGTGGACCCCAAATGACTGAATTGTTGCTAGCAGAAAAATAATACGTGACGTACTTCAGCAAAGATTATTTAAATTACATCAATAAAAATTTCCCCTGATGCCAGTACCGTTATGTTAAAGGCCAGCCAATACCAGATTGCAGAATATTGACGTTGATATGCCAGGACAAGAGAAGCAGAATCTTATATTGAATGATATAGTCGTCCTCGATGTTAATTTTGTCAATGATATGTTGAGTGCAGAAAAATCTCCCTGGACGCTAGGATATGCAATGACAATTCATTCTTCACAGGGATTAACCATAACCGATACTCGAATTTGGATTGTTGATGACCACATAGAATGGTCTAATCTGGTGTATTTAGCTGTATCCAGAGTAAGACAAATAAACCAACTAGGACGGATTGTCTTAGACAAAATAATTATTAACGATGAAATTGACGAATATGTGATTTAAAAAAAATTGATCAGCTATAAACAAACCGATAAAAAAAATAATCACGAATTTGATTTAGATGTTGAATTTATTTTATCGCTGAAAGAGAAATAAAAAAATCATTTAGCCGGTTGTAATTCATAATGACACGGAGTTATCAAAAAAATGATTCCAGACAATTTACCGTATACAGAATAAATAATTATTTAGGTCACAATCGCGATGATGTTACTCTGACGTGTTTGGAGTGTAACCGACGCGGAGTTGTTTAACTAAGTGACTGAGGTGGTAATTGAGTATCAGCTGGTATTACGTGTAATTGCTCGCGAGTAAAACCTCGCTAAGGCGCTAACGAATCGAGCATGTAAATTGCTGGTCTACCTGATGATCTTGTCACTGATGCTATATTGTGGTTGACGTGCTCCAGATTAGATCTGTAGCTCTTTTCTGCCGCCCTCAGCCTCACCTGGTTTGTATATATATCTGACGATGACACTGCCAAGAACAGGTCGAGCTGAAAAATCGCGTCTTTTTATCGGCATAAAATCTTTCTGTATGGTAATTGCTGGTTTCATCGATATAACTCTCGTTGTTTCGTTATTTATCGCAGAAATAACACCGGGTAGCCTAACAACCCAATCATTAGATCGTTTATCCTGAATAAATTTCATAGCATACTGATAACCAAAAAGTCGCTCAGCTAGTGTTTTGTTGAATCTCTCAACAATTGCCTGATCATTATGAATATTAACCTTGCCTCGTCTTATTTTTGTATTTTTTTGTTTCATTCATGAGGTCACCGCACCATGAAATTCCCGTCCGGGATCAACTTGAAGCAAAATCGGATATGTTAGTGGTCCTTTTGATATATTTTTTCAAATGCATCAGCTACCTCAGCGGCTGTTTTCTTGGTTAATGGCTCAGCTTCTTTGTATCTGCTAGCGATATCTACTACGGTTAGGACGTATTTGTAGATTTTACCGTCAACAGTATCGTGTGGCAGAAACATTATATCATCCTGATGAACCTCATTTGGCACACTAACATCAAAATGCGCATGTTCGTTTCGTTTTGGTGTTGGTAGATAAATTTGCCATATAGCCAGTTTAGATAACCAAGCAGCAGCCGTTGACGGTTTTACTCGAGCAGCCTTTACAAGTTTCTTGATAGCTGGTTTACTCCGCCAAAATCCAGCAGGAGAATAATAAATCGCTTCCATATTAATTACTGGCACCAAAAACTAATTTGCCCTTCATCGCGTTTCTAATTAACCACGAATCTAATCTCTCCCTGATAGATTTATTTTTTATAGAATGTATTGCGTGAATTAAATTTATGTCAGCAAGATGTCGTTGTTGAATATTTTTATTTCGATATGCTATGTTATGAACTAAACATGCTTGATCAATGGCATTAATCTGTTCCTCACCTGAATTAGGTTGATCCTGATTATTTAATCTGATGTCGAGTCGGGTGCCTGGTCCGCAGTAGCTGTATCCTGGTAGGTGTTTTTCTCCTGAGTATTTAGCCCAGGGGAATCCTGGTAACGATGATAACTTTGAGGTGATGTCACCTCCGTGGAATCGTTTTTTTTAGTTGATGAGGTGAATCTAAACTTTTTTGTGCCGCATTTTTCACATTTACCGGTGACGGCTGATCTCTTGTTGCGAGTAACAACCGTATTTAGCTCTACCGTTGGTGTGCGTGTTTTACATCTAACACAATATAGATCCATGATATTTATTATATCATGAATGTAATTGATTTTTCGGCTACAAAAATATCCATTCCTGTCAAGCATCATGCTGCATTACCTAATTCAATTAGAATGATAATAATAGGTCCATCTGGTAGTGGAAAAACTCAACTGTTGTTAAATCTGATAATGAGATGGCTAAAATGGGATATATTGTATTTAGTTGCACCATCTGTGGATGATCAGCGTTGCTATCAGGTATTGAAAGAATGTAATGAAAATGCAGCTTTGCTGAATAGTGGTGAAAATATTATTGAATTCATCACCGACATTGAGGAGGCTCCTTCAGTTGATGATCTAGATGGGTCGATCAATAATTTAGTTGTCTACGACGACGTAATAAAGGATAAACAAACTAATCCAGCCAGGATATTTTCCCGTGGTAGACAGAACAATACAGATGTCATTTATGTGACGCAGAGGTATACTCATATACCAAAAGTAATCAGAGATAATTGTAATAATTTGGTTATTTTTAACGGCGTCAATGTTCATACATTAAGAAATATTTATCAGACCTGGTGCGGTGGCGACATGGATATAAATAAATTCAAAACTTTCTTCTCACGAGCTCAAGCTACACCTCATGGATTTGTAACGGTAAATCTATGTGATCCCAGGTAAAGATATCGAATAGGTTTGGTTAAAATCTTTTAACGCTGATTGGTATAATCTTTGTGCAATTAGACAATAGCAGCAGGGAGGGCTCTACCTATGGTCGGTCGTACGGTAATAAACAAAAAAAAAAAATTAAAATTCACGTAGAATACTTGTTTCAGCTAAAATCTTCAGACTAGGGTTTTATTGATGGAACAGGGTTCAGTAACGAATAAAATTCTCTAGGAAGCCTTTATTCGGAAATAGAACCTTTCTACGAGAGAGTTTTCTGTGGAAGGTTTATTCTTTGTCGGGAACCCTAGGTCTGTCTGCCCTCCCTGCTGCTAACATATGCTGCGATCCCACAGGTTGTTCTGCATTCAACTCAGGTAAAGTTTCAGCAACGAGTTATATTCGTCTCGTCTCTAAGCAGACTAAAGACATGACGAATGCAATGCTCACGATTGTTGAGAAAATAAATCATATTCCTGTCGATTTTATGCAGGCATATATCGATGAAAGGTCGTTAAAATTTGCTGGGCCAGTTAGTAAGGGGCTACTGCATGCCGACACCAAATGGTTTCGGCGAATTCCAACTTTTCGATAGGGAATGTATTCTGACCCTACACCAAAACATAAATATCCAAATATCAAAAATGGAGTGAAAAGGGTCAGAGTAAAGTCGGACTAGTTGTCAACATACTACATAAAAATCGCTGAGCAATTCTTTCTGGGGTGTGAAAAAGTCGATTTGAATGGATATTCAAACATATATACTATACTATGGGAGATATACGTCCTCTGTGATCTATGCTCATCCGTGTGGATATTGCAAAGAACTAAAAAAATGTTCTTCCTTACATTGATCCCGTACTTGTGTGCAACATTCAAATGACTTTTTAAAACTGTCATGAATATGGTAAATTAAATGTACAACCGTAACGATTTCTTAATTTATTCAGAATACTATTCTTGACTTGTGGATATGTATAACATAACTATAAAAAACTTTGTTCGTCTGTATGTTTAGCGGCTATTTGAAAATGGCCACCATAGAAAATTTAGCATAAATCCTATCCAAAGACATTTTCCTGTTTCTAGACGAGCCTAACGGATAGAAAAAGAGCTTTGTAGAACGTTTTGATGCTGTAGTAGTATGTGTGCGGAGTAATACATAGTTTACCCTTTTAATGTCTATTTATGAAATATTATGTGCCCAAAATGAGAATAACATATGTATCGATGTGATATATCAAGATTGACAAGCGTGTTTGTTTAGACAGAAAGTCATTGATTTCTACTGATGGCATGCATTATATTTGAAAATTGTACTACTGCCCTTTTTACTAATGTTTCATCTTTTTCAAGCATTCCTCTATAACGTCACTCCCTTGTTCAACTTCATACTCCGTCTGTAGACACGTGTCGTCCCTGAAGCGTCCTTGTTCCTAAAAACAACGATGTAATTAAAGATATAGTTGTTGAATAGGTTAATAGGTGCATTGATGGTTTACTATTATGATTTGCCACCTAATGAGGAACGTACATCGGTTTCATTTAGTCAACTATTGGTACACAACTATGCGCATAACAAATGTATGAATACTTGTGCTGTCAGAATAATGTATAACTTAAAATGTTACAATTAAATGTTGCACCGGACTATCCTGCAATGCATATGCCAAATTATGAATGTTAATAGTAAGATAATGGAGATTTTCATAGTAAAACCTCCGATTTTTTATATTAAGAGCTATTTTTTCCGTTGAGCAAAAATGATAACATTTAATTTTATTTTTTAGTAAGTAATATGGTCCATACTACATCCGTTTTATAATGCCACTGAAAACATCTGTACATTCGTATTTCTATTCAAGATATTAATGGTTCCTAGGAGATTGTAATGAAAATATGCATTTACTCTATCATTTCGACAGAATATTCTCTACTTTGCGTCTCCTTTAACCTTAAACTCATGCTTGTTTTGTTTTTGCTTACTTTCATAACAACTTAATGATATCGTACAAAAACATTATCCCATAAATTCGCTACCTTTCCTCAGTCGTGGAAATAACTAGAATCGAAATTGATTATTCAGAAAAATGAACAGTGATTAATTAATGGATACTGCCCCTTTCTAGGTCTCTTAAGGCTAAATATCGTTGTGGTGTTTCCAAAGCTTTTTAACACCAAGCATAATAGATAAGACAAAGTGCTAAACATTATTAACAAATATTGCATGCATTTCTGTATTTAGATGAGGTAGTTTTTATTTGAAATTTGTATCGTCATGGTGTGTCCAAAAGTGTTTAAAGCTCACAGTTGCTGATATTGTCAAGGATAATCGCTAATGATATATTAAATTCTCACAAATATGTTAATAACTTTGTATATACTAGTATTATTAGCTGTTTTACCAATACATTAAGCACATTTGATTGACATGTATAGACTGACAAGAAATGCTAGTCGTCCGATACAGTTTTTATCAGTTTTAAGCCAACCCTTATATACATTTTTTGAATCGACTAAGGAGCGTTGGCAGTTTCTTCAATGGACTTTAATTGTATGTTAATGAGTAGACTCCAGAGATGTGTATTCGTGGTGAATTTTCTTTTTTCGATACAAGTCCCCCTCCCACAAGTACAACAATACGATTACAAATTGATTGATCCTTAGATGGATTTTTATGATATGATTGAATGATAATTGTTAAATGTTGTGATGATAGTCTAGGACGAATATTTGCTTTTAGAAAAATCTTAGAGAAATATATTAAATCAGTCTAATAGCTGTAACATAAATACAGAAAACAGGTGCATTCCGTTAAATTGAGTATTTTATTACGCAAACCTATAAGACATTGAAGCAGTCTTATCTATAGGTCAAACGTGGCATATAACACACATTAATTACCTATTTGCATAATCAGACAAGCACTGTTTTCATTATTTGCTATTTATAAAACAAGGCAAAGAAACGTGTCCATAGGACACGGATGCCAACCTCCACTCTGGCTGAATTAGGGCAAAATGTAAAGAAGAGCAAACATTTCAACAGAGTAGTATGGATGTATACATAAAAGCATGTACACACATTTGCAATAAACAAAACAAATACAAACATAAATCTCTATTTAGCATGTAAAGTATGCATGGCTAGTGTCAGGACAAATAATCTAGAGGTATAATGTGTTTACCCTCAACAAATATGTGTGCGTATTATAGATACTCTAGAGTAGACCATGAAGGCGTGGTCCTATTGAGATATTGAATAGAAGATAAGAGCATGGATGTATAAACATAACTATTTGGCTTCATCAACATCTTCCATATTTCAGCAAAATTGATTAAAACTGTGCAAGACGAGAGCTCGAGAATTATAGTTTAGAGAATATACAGCTAAGATCAATTTGGACTTAATCTCGAACAACTCAACATAGCATGAAGGTAGAAATACATACACATTTTCTCCTGGTGTAAATGGTATCAACATCGTTTCAGGGCATTCGATCGACGTTTGAAATCAATTAGCCTCAAAAAGAATGCATGTAATATACTAACCACATTATGTTGTGTGTATCTTCAACTCGGAGCAATCACAACTTTTCACATAGCATATGCTTAACAGTACAAAAGACTGAAGACAATGCAGTGGAACGCGATGTATTATATGCATCAGTTCACTTCATTAGCGTATGACATTTCACGGCAATACATAACGGCGTATCGGGCTAGACGCGTACATCATAATCCTAATATGTCGGAAAAGATGATATTCTGGAAAACCGTTCTGGAATATAATGACAGAGTAATATGGATAAGTTGTCATTTTGTCAACAATGCATGCTAAATGGCATGGCAATACATCCAAAGCTGTGCAACATTTGCACACAAAAAGTTGACATTTATGTTAATACAGATTTTGTACCAAATTGAAATAAACGGAGAAAATAATTGGAGCGTGACGACATACTTGTATATTTTTGGTTTCTTTTAATATAACCCCTATGTTCGCTGTAAAGATTTTAGTGTGATCGTGACATATATATTATATTTATGATGTTTACATTGTATTCTATCTTAGGTTTACTTCTTTCCTAAGGTTTTGAATATAACAATACAAATTATTTTATCCTTGCATTAGATTATCTTTTCAAAATACTTATTGCATCATTCTAGTACAGTAGTATGATAATAAAAAATGTGTATATTTGCATCAAACATTGTCAATGCTACGATTTGAGATTCCTTCAAACATAGTTTAATTCAAATACTAACTCATTCTGTTTATACAAAATTAAAGCATATAATTTCTCTGGTCAAAACATGATTGCGTTTTACCTTTGATATATATATATATATATATATATATATATATATATATATATAGAGAGAGAGAGAGAGAGAGAGAGAGAGAGAGAGAGAGAGAGAGAGAGAGAGAGAGAGTTGTTGTTGTTGTTGTTGGGTTTAACGCCATTTTTCAGCACATATACATGGCGGCCAGTATTAATGGTGGAGGAAGAACCCGGGAAAACCCCGGAAAGAACCACCGACCCTCGAGAAGCTACTGGCAAGCTTTCTCACATATCCACATTGGCCGAAACCGAGACTCGAACCTACGCAGACAGAGGTGAGATGGCAGTGATCCGTAACGGAGAGCGCATTAGACCACTCGGCCACTCGGATATATATATATATATATATATATATATATATATATATATATATATATATATATATATATATATATGTATATATATATATATATATATATATATATATATATATATATATATATATATATATATATATATATATATATATATATATATATATATATATATAGATAGATAGATAGATAGATATATAAACCAAAGCCTAGACCAATCACCTATGCTCTAATAAATGGATACTTTCCGATTTTCGCTCGTCCACACTGATATATCGCCACGCTATTTTTGTTACCTTGCGCAATATAGCAAGAACAAAACTAAAAAAATTAAAAATATTTTCAGTCACATTCGACTCAATTTTTAACCGATGTTGATTTGTCTATCATACACAGACAATAAACTTGTATCATAATCGTTTAATCCGAGGATATATCAAGTCTACACTTCAAGTATATATTTAGTCCTGATGTTCTAGTCGACAACAGTTGCATAGGTAATTGTAGTGAGGAACATTGTTATATATGTCTGCATCATTACAGTTATAAGTATGGAAGGCATGGAGTGTAATGTGCTTATTAGGATAAATTATATTTGAAACTGGACGCTAAATTATGCCTGTTCTAGCTACTTTTTAGCTTGCTTTCAATAAAATCTTATGATAATAGCGTGCTCTTTTTTCTTGGTTGCATTATGTTCGACGGTTGATGCCAGACTATGTCAAACATATAGGTATTGCTGACTTTGAAATATACAACTTTTATTAGGCCACATTCTGTTTGAAGCTAGATGTCAGATTGTGTCGGATAATTCAAACATCTACATACATACAATTTATATGCACTAGTATTTCAAGAATGGTGATGTTCTTTTTATTATGTTGCAATATATTTTACATAAGATGTCCTAATGAGTCTGAAGAACCTGACACACGCTAACTTTGTTGTCTTTGGTTACATAATATTTGGATATGTGTAGCTTCCTTACTTTAAAAAAAATGTATTCCAAGAAAAAGAAATCTTGTTTTATTTTCTTTAGGCACGTGATATGTACCTGTAAATATCATAGTGTGTCTGATCTACCGGAATACTTTTAAGTGCAGCCATCTGTCGTGTACTTGCTCTTAGGTACAATGCATTTTTAGTCGTTCACTGCAACATAGTAGCTATTTATTATGCATACCTTTATGTTTAAATACCTTTTCTTATGTTAACCTGTGAAACAATGATGTATGCATATTAAATGAATGCATCATTTTAGGTGTACTCTACATGAGTACCGATAATAGAAAGTCCTCATATCAATGTTTTCGCTTTGTGCATTACAATGCGTTTGAATGCTTCGTAATCAATGTTTCTTGTCCTATCTAATTAGTAATGTAATGTGCTTGTCAAGTGCACGGTTATTCGAAATGAATGACATTAACATACTATGGGATTATATCATTTGTATAGTTACTTTCAAGCAATAGTGTCTGTAGGAACAACCATACAAACAGAAACTATATTGTCAATGTGATTAAATTGATTAGAGCAATTCTGAGTATACCATACACACGCCAATCTAGATGAACAAACATAACTTCAGTTTTCTTAAGTTACAGACATCAATTCACTACTAGGTACGGTAACAAAGAGACAGAGAGATAGATAGTGGCTATCAAACTGTTCACGTTCAAGCATATGAATGCCATATAGCTTCATATGTGCATGATCAGTGCAGCTGACATGTGGATCGCAGGTATAAAGAATGTATTTATTTAATTGCAATCAACATGAAGCTAGGTGTACATGCTAAACGGGTTCAAGCAATTTAGAATTTGCCTATCATGTCTATATAATGCAGGTAAGACAATGTTTTACTAGAAGATCATTACAAATCTTACAATTTTACTTAATGTTAGGCTAATCCAATTAAGGATATTTTACTGGAAACGTGATTACCGCTGGTTGTTATAACTAGATTTTACTCTTGAGGTTGTGTTTTCTCGGTAGAACTTATTACGTTTTATGTAGCTATGCATTCTGAACAATGTGCACCTATGCAATCTCAAAAACATTAAATGTATTTATGAAACAGTAGAAATTATTTTATGTAAATATATGAAATAGCAGATTATATCCCGGACAGATCATTGGTATAGTAGTCATAGGCTATTAAGCATATTTAGAGAATAATTTAAAAGAAAATATGTCGGGTACAAAAGATAATTTTATGTGTGCATGGTTGTCTTTTCCTAGTCTTCTTGGTTTAAACCACATGGTTGTAATGTTCTAAGGCGGCGAATCCAGTAAAATTCCTTTTCGTTCCTGGTTTGTGGACTCCAGTTGGGGTTGTGAGCAATAGCAACACGTGCTATATCACTGAAAATGTGGTATTCAGTATGTCGGAGAAACTGAAAAGCTTCACAAATGAATCAACCTTCATAGAGCTGATTGGATGACAAAAAAGCTGCACAGAAGCCACGTCATGGAACACTCCTCCCTGGCCACAATTTCAGTGATATAACAATGCTGGGTCCCGTGCACTTGAAATGATTATTTTTTGTTATATGATATATATATATATATATATATATATATATATATATATATATATATATATATATATATATATATATATATATATATATATATATATACTTAGTAACACACCTTCTTTTCTGCTTGCGTATCATACGACATTGTGCTTGAGCCAGTCTCTGTTGCGTGCTGTGTGTTTGAACCACTGCCTACTCTATGCTTACAAATATTTCTGTCTGTTGACATTGGATTATCTCTCAAGGGTGATTTAGCTGTAGGAAATAAGAAACAAGGTGTATCACTAAGTGTTGAAGTTATTGTCGCTGTTACAATACTGTTTGATGGTCGCTGTATGATGTGTTTAAAATGCCGTTAAATACTATCCATCGCACAGACACAAAGAGAGCGGGAGAGAGAGAGAGAGAGACAGACAGACATAATGAAAGAGATAAAAATGATAAGGCTTCATTACACCCCAAAGGCATTATCTAACATACAGAAATGACGCATTGTACACTTGAACGTTTCCATATACTAGTTACTACCATAGTCACTACGTAATAAATGTTATGTTTTAATTGCGAAATGCATTAATCCTAAGAATGATCAGAGGAAGTGAAACAGGAAGTAATATAATAATCTGCATTATATTCAAAATATTGTTATGCCTGCTAACCGACAACAACGTTTAAATCGCAATATAGATACCAATTCTAACACTGAAAGCTATATACGCCCATCTACACATGTTACTATGACAGTTCTTACAGAAAACTCGGATTGTATAATATTTTAGTTGTCTAAGAAAACAAAGTATCTTTCAGTAATGGTAGCTCTGCATCTCAAAAATAATATAACTGTTATAGTGAATGTTGTTATGAAACTTAAGGGACTAGTATACAATTTTAATGTTGATTATGTTTAGGATATCATATTTGGTTGGGCCGAACAGTAACATACATATTTTTGGACAATATGGCATCGCTCCAATTTACTAATCAATGGGCATTAGGATTTAAGTTTAAATGGATATATAAATTTTCAAGTATGTTGCCCAATTGCTACTAAAGTTCAATAGGTACCTAGAAGGCTGGTCTCACGGACAAAATATATGATGACTATACCAGCCAGTTAACAAAGTGTTAAGTGTATCGTGCTCAAGAATGCGTGTCGTTTCTCAAAAAATGTGATAGAAAGTAAAGTTCGCTTCGCTTTTTCTTTACTTGACCTACTCTAAGTTAACATTCTGAGTAACATATCAGCTTTTGTGTCCGCTTTTCATTTCAACAAAACATGTAATTCAGTTGTAATATAATATTTTTACGCGTTTTGATAGATTTGAGTACAAATAGTAATAACATTAAAAAATGAAGATAATTCAAATGCCTTTATAGTTGTTCTTAATTATCTAGAGCATCGTATATTCGATGTTATTATCATTCGCGATGACAGTATGATACCAACATAATGTTGAATGAGATCTCATATTTCACTATAGAGTAATGAATATTTTTGTCTTTGCTTGTATTAGTTGACTAATTGATCTAATTGATCAACAACCGGATCTTTAAGCGAAGGTTGCGAACACCATAATATATATATATATATATATATATATATATATATATATATATATATATATATATATATATATATATATATATATATATATATATATATATATATATATATGTATAATTATACCAATTTTCACATCTGTTCCTCCTGTGCCCCTTATAGAACGTGATATTTCTCATTTCACATTTAAAATTAAATTCAGCGTTGGCCTTAATGACAGTGAAGTCATCAAAACATTTAAAACAGAAAAGACAGTATTAATACCCTGTACCTTTCTTATTTAAATCTGTTTGACCAGACCGATCAGCCAAAAAAACTCTGAATTTATCGGTCATTTGTTTCACTGAGAGTTTATCTGAAGGATGTTTAGGAGTGGCATCTTCGGCGTTCTTTTCCGTCATCTGAATAAATCAGAACATACATTTCACGTGTTAATGCAGTGAACTTACACTTTCGTTACACTGTGTACATATTTATTGTGTGCCCCTCCTCACAATTTCACTTAACAATTAAACAGCACATTTTGCTCTAACTATCCTTTAAAGATTTATTGTTTTAAGGCTGGTTTGTACGTTTTATGAGTACTATTATATGGGAGGCCAAACTCTTTCTCAAGTAAACGATAAGACAGGCGAATATAGCAATGCTTCGGATTTCCAAAAGTCGATAACAAGTATTGCAAACATAAATTACATCCAATCAGTGTCAATAGCAGATTATTAAAATGTATTTTTAAGTAGATATACTCACCTATGGATCTCCATACAACATATATAAAAGTAGGATTATTACTGTAAAAGCAGATGAAGAAAGGTGTGATCGGAGTAAACGGAACTTATACAGGTAATTAATGAAAGTTTTGCGCAATACACTTAATTTATATTCTCTGTGTCTGGGTAATGTATGGTCTTTTACCAGATCGGATATCTCGCTAATGTATATTACAAATATGAATATAACGAAAAAGTGACACACAGAAGCAGGCTGAGCAGAAAAGATGCACTAAGATCACCCTATTATATGCAAAGTATTCTCTCCATGAAAAATTTCTTCGAGGAATTAATGATACATGCCGAACGTTTAAGTTCGTTTACAAGTGTATCAGCAATATCATCTAGAGAGTGGAGAAAACATATCTGCACAGGTACATGATCAAAGTATATTGCATACCTACCATACGAACATAAACTATATTGTCAAGGAGTTGAAAATAATTACAGCAATTCGGAGTATACCATAAACCCACCAATCCAGATAAGCATCATAACCTCCGTTTTCTTAAGTTACACTCATCAGAACAGGACTAGGTATGGTAAAATAGAGAGACAGACTGACAGTGTGTATCAAAATGTTCCCGTTCAAGCATATTGATGCCAATATAGCTTCATAAGTGCTTGATTAGTGCAGCTGACATGTGAATAGCAGGTATAAAGACTTCACTTGCAATGAAGACAATGCTATGTGTACAAGCAAAACGGGTTCACGCAATTTAGAATTTACTCTATCGTGCCTATAAAATGCAGGTAGGACAATGTTTTAGTAGATCATTACAAAACTTAAAATTTTACTTATTGGTCAGGCTAACAATTACGGATATGTTTCTGGATGCAATATTACATCTGATTATTATAACTAGATTTTACTCTTGAGAATGCATTGTCTCGGTACAGCTCATCAAATTTAAGTAGCTAGGCACCATAAAACACAATAAACCTATGCAACCTGTGCAATTACAAAAGCATTACTTGTATTGAGAAAACATCAGAAATATTCGAGTATATGTATGTATTTATAAATATATATCGATCTCTCTATCTATCTATCTATCTATCTATCTATCTATCTATCTATATATATATATATATATATATATATATATATATATATATATATATATATATATATATATATATATATATATATATATATATAACGACACTGGCCTTGCACTAGTCCCTTGTCCCTTGTGTGTGAAGTATGCTTGAACCACTGCCTTCGCCATGCCCAAGATTATTTCTTTCTGTTGTGAGGGGAGTATCTTTCAACGCTGACTTAGCTGCAGGAAATTCCTTTATGTTCCAGCAAACATAGTATTCCTCATATTGTACTAATGGTCTGACTGCTTTTCGCCAGTGCATATCTACACCTATCGAAGACAGCATTGCTCACCTGTTTAAATAAATCAATTGCAAGGTTAGTGGTTACTTTAAGTCATCAAAATACATTCATTAGCTGTACGATTTGACTAAGATTGTTGATGAAACATATTTTTATTTATGTGTGAATAATTCATACACATAATACAAATACAAGACGTCATTTCATACAAACATATTGCTTGGTCATGTATTTATAAATGACTCAAACATTTTCTTTTGATGATTTTAATTTAGACATGGATTACTGTACATTTAAGGATAAACCTCTGGATATAGAATTAAAGATAATTAATTTTAAGTACTTTTAAATAAATGCAACTGTATAAATAAGTATAACTCATATTACATTAGGTAACGACTGAATTGTAAATATTATCATAAAAGAAAACTGAGTTATATTAGTCACACCAAACACTGATATTCCAAATTTCCACAGGACAATCAATACAAAATTAAAGATTTTGATAATTTAATATTAGACATTATTATATGCTCGTTGGTTTCTCTGTTAATTTTACATTGTCAGAATCGTTTAGTATTTTTTGATAATGCATTTACGTGCATCAAGGACCTGCTTTCTATTATAAACAAACAATGAACGTAGACGCAAGCACTTTTGATTTGTAGACAAATCATGTACACTCTCATAGTAGGCGATTTACGTTTTGGTTGATGAATTTTTTTTCTAATGTTGTAAAGCATGTGTTTCGTGGACTGCAACATACCAGCTGCTATGACACGTTCCGCGTTACCTTTCTTTGATAAAATGTTTTGGGTTTAGGCTAGCTATACAGTAGACGCCATACAGGGTCCTTACAAAAAACATACACGTGACAAGCCATAAACTGTCTTCTTTAGCTGGTAATAAGAATGGCAAAAAAAAATGTACTTACAGTTTTACTTCCTGAATTTCCTCAAAATGTACATTATTAGTTCTGCAAAGCCAAATTACATGAGCCATGTCATAGGTCCTCAATATTGATTACACATTACATTCCAAAATTGCATTGTAATCTCGAATATAAGTCCATTCACATCGTCTTTAATGCACTCAAAATGAAATAAGCATTAAATTCCCTAGATTCTTTTTGATCATAGCAATTGAAAGACTTCATAATTTTCCCACATTACGATTTCAAACATTCTATGACAGACACAAAAACGCATTTGCAGATGTCAACAGGCTAATCACTCGCTTCTTTGGAATTGTCACATATAAATCCAGTGCAATATCATGAAATTTTGTAGAATCAAAAACATCACCAAAATCTGTTAATTCCAGATCAAAAGGAAAAGCTAATGCAATTCGCATTCATTCACAATATAACTAAAAATTCCAATTTTAACTAGACATGTAATTTTCTTTCGAAAGTTATGTCGAGCGCGTGACTAACTTCAAATTTATCTGAGAGGAGTTATGTGCGCATTAATAATGTTGTTATGTAGTGATGAATCTGCGCTTGTATATTTAGTTTGGAATACGGCATACATTTAGCTACGTTGTTTCTGTAGTGTATTTTGTTTATATAACTAAGCATTTGTAGAATAAGAAAATGAGCATATAATAAAAAGGTTGCTGCATTTGTATTGGTAAATACGAACTCCTTTTGTCGGATCGATATACCGCAATCCCAAGGTCGTGCAGTATTTACATCCGTAAAACTCGTTCATATTTTCCCATACAAATGCAGTAACCTATAAGTGCTTTAGATTTTAGGATGCATGTGTATGTTAATAACTGTAATGTTGTAGAGACCGTTTTTGAATCTTTTTGTAGCTAATAGTACAAAACAAATTGTTAATTATTTCCAGAAACTATCATGAAACCGAAAAGCTCTATACCGGGATAGGAAGCAATTCTAATCAGCATACACAAATATACTATTTCAGATTTTATACAACATTGTAAATTACTTATGTGACACAATCATTGTGTCATGGCAAAGAAGCGATCATGTCGGAATTGTTACACAACTTACATTAAAAGAGTTTAGAGGCAATTGAAAATTCAATAATTCTCATATAAAAAGACAAAGAGTGAACCATTCTTGTCATATTAATTTTAAAAGACGTGACTCCATATGGACAAAAGTGGATAGTACAACTAAATCTTGATTTTGAGGATCTTTAATACTCAGATCTAAGCTGCATGCTGTCCAGTAAATATTTCTAGCAAGTTTACTTCTTATGATAAGGGGTAGCATAATACAGTATAATACATGAAGAATTGTTTCTTTTAAAGTGCTATTGTGAATATTAATGATTTGATGACATTCCAACTAAATGTATAAAGGACAAAGTGCAGGCAATGAAACAATAAATAAATACATGCTTGCAGGGCTATTGATTCCTCACTTCCTGTTTAGATGAAAATGTTAGAATAGATAATCGGTAGGTATATGGTTTTGGCATAATATTACTATTGTTTAGGTTGCCCAGTTTACTTAAGAAGAAAGCGTTATTCAGTTTTAAACTTAAATGCTTTTAAAGATAAGTTCATGTCAAATGATCTGCTACGAATATTTTGACAGTTTGTCGGCAACATATTTTGCGCAGCCCTGCGGGTGATTTGGATCACCGTTAATATATGATTCGTTATTATAACCCATTTATTACAGACAACGAAATGAGAGTTGTCTTTATTTTCTTTAACACAATTTGAGTGTCCAAATTTTAGAAATTCCCTTTCACATAACCTACTACATTATTACACATTTAGATCACATCTGATATCTCCTTACGCTTCGTGTGAACAGTTTGTATTAATATATACAACTATATATCTCGTATAAGCTCTTTATATCTCACATACATACTCACACTCTTATACCCAAAATAATATGCATGAAACATAACACGCATCAATTACAAAAGTCTTAGATTGAAAAATAACACATTAAATTACACACACATTAGTATGTACATGTTTAACTGCATAATTCAATTTATCTTGTTCTAACTAGGAAATAGGTTTTGCAAGATTTTACACGGAGATCTATTGATAACCACCTGTAGTAGGGAATTTTACCTGTATTGGAATTCAATGTCCTCTGATCTATATTTGACACAGACTGAGTGCGAACAAGTATCTAGAATGTGGTCTATAAAGTCAAGAAGTCATGTATTCAGTATAAATACCAGAAATCCCGAGAACAGAGAAAACTTCTGCTAATAATTGTGGAAGTTTTCAGTCTGTATATGTACATAATTGTAAGGATAAACGACGTTACACATGTAAAGCGTCTTACCACATATCTCCACATTTCGCCAGACCATTCAAAACGAAGGGGGTTCGCCCGAATAATAACTATTGCTATTGATATCATGGATATCCGTAAGAAAGTGGTTTTCGAGCAAGACAATTCGTCAATGACTCGGGCGATGCTATTCAGACGATCTACACTTGTTGTTTTCCCCAAGGCGAATATACCTACAGCTACTGGTACCACCAACGGTGAGGAAGTTATAATATTGCGAGACATCGAATGTACAGGTATCATCAAGCAATGTCTTATTATGGGTTATCAAATGTTTAGTTAGAAATCTCCTTGTATATTCTTGAATCAAATAACTGATTGTTTTCCTATTACGAGAACTTAAATCGATACCCCTTTTATCACTAAAAGTGTAGAAGCGATGTATATAGACTACACTGAAAAACGACTAATAATTTGGAAATATTGAATGTTCCCTATTCCAACTGAGTCAACTTTATCTTTTACGATGATGTAAGCAATTGAATCTATGTTGCAGTTCTCTCACTGCCGGTGCTTTGCGTGGGAACCAGTGCGCGGTAATAAACCGCTATTACTAAATTGTTCAGGGAACGAATGATAAATTCACGGGTACAGTTATACGGGACAACAACACCCTTGCATTTCGATTACAAATGGGACATAAGTAGTTCATACACTCAATTCAGTGGCAATCATTAGGCCCTAACATAATCACAAAATGGAAATACAGTAATAAAATCAAAGAATATGAGCAAACATAAATCTGAAACTTAATGTTTATATTGCTCAGCCACGATGGTAATCAGAAAATGTGCAAGACACCCTGCTCAAGTAATCGGCCTGAAGATATTCAGATCGTCTCAATGACTCGATCCAGTAGAGATACGGCTGTAAAGTCAACGCCACAAAAAGTATGTGCAAATGTCCTGAATTCCCAGCATCAATGCCAAACACACTTTATTCGCCCCAGTAACAAAGATGGAACAAGCTGTTTTTGTGCTGATTTGTATAGATCGAAGCAAATACCACGTTGAATGTGGAAACGATGCCATCTATAGAAGACTTCTTTTCAAATTTGTAGGTGCCAAAGTATATGGAAAATTACCCATAGCTGACAATATCCGCACATTAAGAATATTTGCAACCCCAAAATATCTAAATCAGTTTAACGTCATGCCTTTCGGCTTGGTCACTGTAATAAGTCATCAGTAATATTGGAGTTATTATCACATATGCAATCAAATATGTTAAACCAAAATTGTCTCAGCTGGTGGTTCTTTTCTCAAACAATCTTCACACAGCCAACTGCTCATGGATCGAAAACATTAGCTCGGAGTGTGTTTATTGATTGCCAACACAGGCTTGCATAAATAAGTGCACCTTCTTCAGGATCTTAATTTCTAAAATTGCAAAGCAGTAGGAAAGGCTATGCTTTGCGTCTTTGAATACCCTTAAGGTTACTTCCATCCGTTCGATACTCTACCACGCGTGACTGGCTCACGTGGGTGGGCTGCTTACACTTGTATACATAATTACAATTAAATAACAGGCACTGTTTAGGGATACATTTTATACAAGAGACTGCTAGATCAGATGGGATCTATCTTGACCTCTAAATATGCAAACAATAGGCATGTGATGAGGACATATATGCAGCTTATCGAAGTCGATTTTATCGATAGTTATTTTCTATCACGTGGTCAAAAGGTGAGGGATACTATAAACATTCAGAGATAATCAGTCAATTGATCAATGCTTTTCTCACCTGATACAGAAACTGATCTATTTCTGAATGAATATGTTTTACTGCTTTCTTGCAACAAACCAAACCACTTATAATAGGTTAACGTAACAAGTAGCAATTTGGCTCCGGATTGTTTTTTGCAAATTCCTTCGACATTTTAGCTGCGGTCGGATTCATGTCATAGGGGTGCGGACTATGTTCAAGTAGCAGAACGTAAGATACAATCAAAAATGTATCTAAAATCAAAGATTACACCGATACACTGAGAACAAGAGGATTCGCATACACTTTATGCAAGAGTAAGAATGGATGTTCGATAAGCAGGGTCTATTGGTATAAATATATAATACATATTTGCTGCTTGTTTCATTTATGCATTTATGCATTCTACACTCTGCTGAAAGGTGCAACTGAATGTCTGTCAAAATTACGTTCTTCATCGTCCTTGTCTTTCGCTTTATTTGTGCGAGTCATAAATAAATGTTATGAAGGGAATAATATTCTCTCCATCATTGTCTCAACACTATTATGCTTAATATCAACATACATAATTCTATTACAAAGCAATAAGAGGGTTTCTTTGTTCTTTGCTTCGGTTCGTAAACAGAAGCCATGCTAGTAATTTACCTGTATTTTATGCAATAACCAAGTGGCTCTGAATTATTTCTAATATTCAGTCTTTACTGACATCAACCTGTCCAAGGATAAATAAATTTTATGTTACATAATTACCATTGAAAACGAAAAATAGTATATACGCTATGTGACCTTTTCTTTGCAAGCTTTATTTTAAGTTTTTGTGTTAAAGTTCCTTGCGGCTGTATTTACAATATAGAACCTAGGACGGTGTGAGAACATTTTCTTATTTCTAAGCTAGGCTTTCAAAAAGATAGTCGTTGTTAACTACTGTAAGCCATAAATATTTCTATTCATCTACGTACTGTCTACTCTTTTCCATACAAATCTTAATTATCGTAACAAATTGTGGTAACAAATAACACTCATGATCTGAAGGCATGCAACAACACATTCTCGATATGAGAAGTGAAAGATTAAATTTACAACAGAAGATTTTACCATTTAACAAATGGTAAAACTAATTACCTATGCCCAAAACGTTAAGGTACCAAATTACCCACTTGCCATTTCTACTTTTGGTGGGAAACTTGAAAGACGCCAAAACAAGCATACTAAAACGAGTTTGGGAGCAAGAATTGATCTAACACACCTATGTATGTCTGTCTGTCTCTCTGATTATGTCTCTCGCTCTCAATCTCTTTCTCTTTATATATATATATATATATATATATATATATATATATATATATATATATATATATATATATATATATATATATACACATATGGCCGAAGGTACACCATCCAAATTGATTTCTTGAGAAAATTCAATTATTTAGTGTATTATGTATATGTATTGTCAGTGATAATATGACACTTTGAGGTCATTTAAGCTCTGTGTTTTTAGTTTATTCTTTAGGATTTTATATTTACAACAATTTAAAGATTTAGTTGACTAAATGCACGCTCGTCAACATCTGTGATTTTCGTATTTCCACTATGCCCAAAAAATGTCGTTGTTATTCTATTACGGTTCCATGTTGAAATCCGTTTATAAGTTCTGAAATCCCATTCTTAGACCTAACTGTAGGTGTAGTCCTTGTCCCAGGATGGATGATAGTAGCTGAGATGTTTAATATCAACATTTACGATGACTAACGAGGATGTTGCTGGAGGGGCTAAGTACACAATCAGCTAGTTTGCAAAAACGAAAGCTGCGATTTGAAATTTCTTTGATTTATAAGCAATAACAGTTATTGGATATATCAAAATTGAAAATGAATAAAGTAAGCCAGCGCGGTGAATAACCCATTCTAAGTATTGCTGCGTAGACCCGTATGCAAGAGCGGATACATTAAATCGTAGTATCAACCTTTTCAAAACAATTATTGATAATTCAACGAATACCTATCACGTCAGCTCTTCCTTATTTGAAAACTATCGTACACTTGCCACAAAAGTATGTCGTCCTCTTCGGAAAAAAATTAGCACTAGATGTTGAATAGATTAGAAAAAATCTATATTCTGTATTTGGTCCTCTATTCGAAGCTTCGTGTATTATGCAGTTTAAACGGACCTAAACGCAGCGGTTTTAGCAACTAACATAAGTTACAACCTCTAACAACGCGGGAATGACCGCGAAACGAATGGAAATAGTCCAAATGTCTAATGTATGTTTGCATTTCTAACGCATCTAGCTTTAATATCACCGATGTGTTCTATTGATTGGCCTCATTAAGGTGACTAATATATGTCAAGGTAAACCATGGGGGACAAATCCAGTTAACTTTGTCGAAGCAAGCTGTGTTTTGAAGCTGTTTTGGATAAGGCCATGACATTATTATTTGAAAATGTAACAGGTTAAATTACTACTCTGAGGAAACATTACTAGTGTATCACTGCTGCTCCATTAGCAATAAACGCAGCCATAACACAATGTCATCAGAGAGAATACAAGCAATGCATCTATAATTGTTGCCAGCAAGCTGATTAGTAACATGTGAATGAAAGCGGAAACTACTTGTCTACCAGTCTGCGTAAGCATTCCCATGTGTTCCAATGAAAAGTAATAAATCAAGTAAAACATAGCAAAATCTTTTGTTTTGAGAAATCTTCAGAACCATGTCAATATTTTGATGCCGGTCAATGATGTAGCACAGCTTGTAATATGCACGTGCAAAATATTTTTTATCGAAATTAATACTTACAACTTTAATCGGAGGGTTTCGGACGACCGATCAAATATATAGATCTTCAGACACTCCTGAATTATCAAATATCATCTGACTACGGACTTGTCCTTGACGCCAAAAAAGTCTAGCACAACGATGAATACATGTTTTGGTGCGCTGGTATCTTGTTGGACGGTTACTTGCCATGAAAACTGACGAAAATTTAACTGTATCGAACATGTATTCCTGTGACATGACGGAGGCAACGTGCCTCAATAATCAGAAACGATAAAAAGCCTACTTGTGCAGCCTTTTAATGGACTATCACAGGAATTTACAAAGGTAATTATGACGACATAACTTTGATGTCTCGAACCCAAAACAGCACGACCTTTAGCATCAATGTCGGTGGGTTTTCTGTATAGTCTGATCGTGTGTTGGCTCATAAATAGGCTAGGGAACATCTCTGTGAAACCTTACTATATAAGTTAGAGAAACCGCACAGGAAATCAATCCTGATTATCGTTTAAGAGCTTTTTCTCCACGCACTACAAATCCTAGAATGCTTGTCATGTTTTAAAATTTATAAGCGGCATCATTGGAAACAGATTTGTCAGGCATAACGGCGCGTTTTTGATCTGCGAAAGCATTTTGTTTAGAAGTTGATGCCGTAAATATTCGATATGATCAGCATATCAGAATGGGTCCAATTGCAAAATCACATAGCGGACATGTCGACACTCTAAAACGACACGCTAAAACGTTGCACTCTACAATATATAATACCGAAGATCATTTTGCAGAATCCGCTAGGCATTTCCTCTCGATTTTATAACGTTTCTGGAGCCGACAACACAACTGATGAATTTTAGGACGCAGTCCAAGCTGTTGTTCCGTTTATACTTATTCGCTGTCCCAGACGAGATCGACGCGGATTCCGTCGTTTTGTCAGACATATGAGTTTAAAGAAATTTTTTTGAAACCCACTTATGTCGTCTGTGTGCTGCGTCGTATTCGTTTTTTCTACAGGGCTCCAAACTAGATGATTTCTTAATATACGCATACCAAATCTCTGATATAACTGTAAATTACGCACGTGTATTACATAGTTATTTTAGTCTGAATAGTCAGAAAAAGAACAATTTCACACTAATACATGGACAGCATCTCTGGCAGCACCTAAATAGGTTCTGGTACTAGAGGATAATCGTTATCACCGTGATGAATTTCGTCTGGATGTTCCATGTCAACTTCATCAAAGTAATTGATGTAACTGTTTTATTGTAATTCGTATGTATTTATTCACGTCTATGTGGGCGGGTTCCATCCATTGATAGTCGCCTTAGGGCATTCCTATCAGCATCGCCCATGCATGCAAATGATATTATGTAACACATTTTGGACATTTGGGTCGTATCCATCCAATAGCGGATTGCTGTCTTATAACTTCTCGTAGATATGTTACCATCGGTACCACATTCAGGAAATAATTGTTGGTTAATGTTCGTTAACAGCTTCAGATGGACATACTATTTGGATCTGTGCCAAAACCACGACACTTCATAAGTATCATGTAACAACAAATTCGCAAGTATGATTGTATATTTAACCTGTATATTTGTAAATTAGTAGGTGGAAAGGTTATCCATATTGTCATTATATGGCATAATAGGAAGGCTGACATACAACATCGTAGCAACTATGTCGAAAGCAAAGAAGACACTATTGCTCATTTCACTATATTTAGTTTGTGGTGTAGTCCTCATGTGATCGCATGTTTCTATGTGCGACTGACTATTCCTACAATGTTCTCCCACTGCACTGTAAATATGATATCATATCAGTTTCAACTGCATGTGTGTAAGCTTTTTGTGTGTAGAGTGTGCATATTCATATTATATGTCAAATCTGAAAATGTATTATTAATGTCAATTACACAAACATTATCATACATTCACAATTTATTAGAGGTACTCTGTTTCTGCTTTCTAGAATGTAGTTTATTACCCTATTATTTATCCTGAAACCAGGCCGACCAGTCATATCACTTATCATTAAATATGTGCACCAAGTGAGGCAGCTGCTAAAAGACACACTTGATGGAATTTCTATCGAGGTCTGGTGATTCCAAAAAGAAACATGCCTTTTTTTCTTTAAATTTCGGATTAGCAAATCAAACATGTATTGTCTATAGTTTGTTGAATTTCATAATATTTAATGTATCATCTGGAATATGCCCTCTTTATCCTTATTACACATTATGCACAGGAGGAGATATAACAAATGAGAATATGAAGAAAAAACTATTAAATGAAAGCTTGTTGTGTTAATATAAAACTTGCAGTGGTATTGAGACGCAATTAGTTTAATGGCATATGTCTCGGAAAACGTTAGCATTGCGGTAGGGATATTTTAAGTAACATTTTTTAAAATTTTGTGTTGACTCAGGTGCTAGCAATGCCTTAAATACGATATGGAAGCAATGCTGAGTAATAAACATTTCCGTGGCAGATTATTATCGCGTCCATGTGTTGCTACGATTTACATTCAGATGAATATATACCTGCTCTCAGCAGCCACAGATTCATTTCAAAATAATTTATTCAATCTGATGAACAGTGCCGTGTTTGGAAAAACCATGCAAAATCTCTTTAAAACGAATTCTTATCTACTTGTTCCGGGACAGTGATGAAGACAAAACTTTGACGCCTAAGGCGAACCTGGCATTTGAGGTATTTGAGTCAGGCAATATATTCGATTTTGTATCGTAGCTATATTAAGCGAGACTTTAAGAGTGAAGATATTTGTACCCATTTACTTTGTTTGGGTCTCTCATTTCTGCTACTGTACGAGGTCTGCTAATACTACATGAAATCTACATAGGCTAAGAACATATTGATCCTGTACACGGATATTAACTCTTTGCTCGTGTACATCACAACAAATGACTGATACACAGACCTCGGCGTGGCCTCACTAGTCGAAATATTACACAGCTGCAAGTACCCGAAGGATCATGCAACGTCAAAAGGAAACGTATGAGAACATTCAAAGATGTGAAAAGTCCATCGATGAATATTTAGGACTGCTGCATAATATGTGCACGACTGTGGTAGAAACAACCTGTACCACTGGTGGACCCAGAGGATCTATCAAAAGTATTTAGAAGACTAAAGGCGTAACCTGAATGAAGTATGTAATTGTACTGTTCCACGATTCTATGACTGAACGAAGCCTTCTCAACCACATTCAGACCGATCATATACTAAACAGTATGAGCGTACTCCGCAAGTGTGTGTGCGGTTAAATCATTTCACAGTAATTTGATCTTCAAGGATGGATTGTCAAAGTAGACATGACGGATAAGGTTGCACATACATGCGGACAAAGTCATCCCATTGGATGCAACGCACATTTATAAAATAAACGGAGATAAAGTAATGGCCGCAAAGATACCGTCGATCACCATATAATCAAGTTTGTAGTCTTATTTCCGTCAGAAGGAGATATGTAGTTTTTTTGTGCTAACCATAGACTCACTGGCAAGTGAGGTCAGTGACAGCTTACATGGCAATACTTACCCAATTTGTTCGCAGCGCATCAAAACACGTATTCGTGACGATTCAAGATGTTGTTCAGGTGAATGGTAGGAAATCTCGCATTACGATGATATTTGACCAATCAGTGTCTAAAGTTCCGCTCCGGTTAAAAAGCCATCTTGAATCCTCTGACGAAACTTTGTTTTATTTCAAAGCCAATGAAGTTAAACTTCCATATCACAAAATGTGATCAAATAAATTTGCTTTTCCATAATAAATTAGATAAATTTTGCCCGATTTTTAACTTTTCTTTAGGTTCCAGCAGTTCCAGAAGTCCGTATTCGAGATGGATTTCATACCCCTTTATATGCGCCTGGAATTAATTACCGATGCATTGCTGTGATTTGCTCTTACAAGTTTATGCTGCTGGAGGGCACAGGTGACATAATGTGGGTCATTAGCGCGCGTGTGGAAAACATATAATTGTTTCACAAACTTGTATTTGAACAGCACATTTAGAAAAGTGCCATATCAGGAAGTTAAGCTTGTTGGTAACGAAAACCACCGTGTGAATAAAGTACCATAATAAATATAAAAATGTTTTCATACAGAAAAGTTTAATGGACTTGTCTCCGTGTAACTAACTCAAACACAACTCGGTAAATTAAGGTCTGTCAAAAGAAATATGAACTCAGTCACATTACAGTTGTCAAAGTCAGAGTTGATGCAAATGCAAATCCAGCACTGTCGGAGGCTGCGGATCTAGAGGCTGGAAAACCAGCTGCGTTATGGGGTCGTTGGAAATGCATCTGAGATGGCACTGAAATAAACACTTGGAGGCAGCAATAAGTCTTGGAGACTGATTGTACAGGAAAATGGCTTAGAATTAGACAGGGTTTTTTCGCAAAATGCCCTCAAGCAAACGTCTTCGACTACCCAGGACGACTCACAAAGTTTATCAGTTGTGGCCTTTCTGTTGAGAACTACGAAATCAAGTCCATAAACACATTTTTATTTACTCTGGATGATGAAGTTTCTCTTGCATTTATGAGATGTCTTTTTTTGCGGGATAAACATGATGATGTGACTTCCGCAAGTGGGGATCATCATGGTCAACCTGAGTTGTCAACATAAACGTGGAACAAGTTGAGTCGTGTATACGGTAACGCCCGAACATCATTTGAATTTCGACTCCAATACATTCGTAAAAGCTCCCCTGCCTGAGATATTAATCCACCTACTACCTGACATAAAAAATGGTGACAAATTTTATTTTCGCCCTACGTGATTTGAGTGCATCACATTCTGTCTTGGAAATAATTAGTAACATCCAGATAAAAACAATTTCCAAGGCAAAAATATATCAGGGTAAAGTTAGGTGTCCAGTGCAAAGTGACACCATGCCATCTTCTTTGTGCAATTTGTTCTGTGGAAATAATACCGTCGAATGACGGAGTGTTTGCTCTAAAAGGTATTGTGGAATTCTTCTACATATGTTTTCCAACTAGTTTTGTATTCTGTATCTGCTCTCTCAATACCACTGTGACAAAGCAGCCAATATTTCGAAATATTTTCCCAAGCGTACAATATGACGTATTGTCCAACTAGGATTGTTACGTCAGGTGCACGCGATACTCTTTGCAAAAGCAGGAATTACGAGTTGTAATTTTACATTGTATTTAGTAAACTCTGATTAAGATAAAGGAACGACCATGACATGACGCGCATCAAGCTTCAACTGAGTAAACATGGTAAAACAGTCCCTAAACGTTGCCAATGCAAGGTCCAAACTATGAGCACCCCAGCGCTATAAATAATCAAGGTTCAGTGAAACGTTCAGTAACAGATCGGCAACTGCTTTAACGTTCGATTATATCCCTACCTAAACTGGCAATATCATTGGCTGATATGTAGCACATATGTTTCCCAAATTTTTAAATAGTGAATGATTCTCGCAGCACTGACGTCATTTCTAGAACTTCAACATTGAAACTTCACCCTGGATATTGGTGATTGTTTGTTAGTTTCTTTAAGGCGCCGGACGTCATACAAAGACGTATATAGTTTCCGTACTTTTACTACAGATGGAATATGATAGATGGAAGAACACGAGCACCGCTAGTGTGATGCAGTTGTAAGTAAATATTAGCAGCAGGGAGGGCGAACAAGCTCTAATTGGTTCACCTGTATTTTCGCAAATTAAGGCCTCCTGGGGGATCGCAAAAATCGTTTAAAAAAATGCGCGATCGTCGGTGACGCGTTGAGAGCGTCGCCCTCCCTGCTGCTCAATTAAACATTTTATGTAACCCAATTCGATACCGTGTTCGAGGATCATGTAAATTTATTGTTACAAATCCGTGCGGGTTTATTTTAGCACGACTAAAGAAATTTCTAAATTTATTTATGTCCATATGGCCGCTACACCAGGTTTAATGTATATTTCGTAACGTATGAGTATTAACTCCGTTAAAGACAAATAAGAATATTACAGTTATCCCTGATCACTTTAGGAATCTGTGTATACCGCTGGGTTACATAAATGACATCTGTGTTTTTGTGTCTACCTCTGGAAAATATTCTGGCAGGATTTGATTGTTTTTAACGATTTTGCGCTTTCATTATAATCTTTTATTACATCATAACAACGCTGATCGTCCACAGATGGTACTGCCAGATATAATTTATCCCATTTCATCCACTTCATTATTAAATTAAGTAACAACTGCGTCTTGCTACTTTTAGATAGACCTATAATAATCATACGAAAAGAATTTGTTGCGCTGCGTGATGCCTAACTGGTTCTCGTCGTTTTGTAGCAGAAAAGTCAGTGATTTCCATTAGAAAATATATAACAAGAATATGGATTTATAGTGTGTGAAATGTAGGACGCGCACACCGACAAGTGATCTAACAACCATTACAACAAAAAATAATAGATCTGCGGTTACGAACAAGTGTAAACGATGCGGTACAAAGAAATTTAAATTTATTTCCACTGGCAAGTCAGGTGAAAAACCAAAACCAAAGTCGAAAGGCAAAGTCAAAACCAAAGTCAAAGTTAAAACCAAAATCAAGTATAAAAAACAACACGGAGGTGATATTGCAGCAAAATTAGGAAAACTACCCGGGACTCCGTGGGCTAAATACCCAGGAGAAAAACATTTCCCAGGATATAGTAAATGCGGCCAAGGAACCAGACTTGATATCAGACTTGATGATCAGGATCAACCAAAACCAGGTAAGTATCCGATAAACGCTATTCATAAAGCGTCTCATGCTCATGATGTAGCTTATAAAAGTAATAATCTACAAGATAGGCATCTAGCGGATGTGAAATTAATTCACGCGTTAAATTCCATCACTGATAAATCTCTCAAAGAAAAATTAGCTAGCTGGTTAATAAAATCCGCGATGAAAGGTAAATTAGCGCTAGGTGCTGCTAGTTAATTATAATGGAGTCGATTTATTATTCCCCAAAAGGATATTGAAGGGGTAGCGCAGCAATTAGTAAACTCGCTGAAGCAGCAAAGTTACACGTCTTACTGCTAAAAATTGGTTATCCAAACAGGCAATATGGCAAATTTACCAACCACCGCCTAAACAAATTCCCTTTGCACATTTCAATGTTAGTGTGCCAAATGAAGTTCACCAAGCTGATATATTATTTCTGCCAATGATACCATTAAAATCCGAAGACGTCAAAACACATATAAATACGCGTTAACTGTAGTTGATGTTGCAAGTAGATACAAAGATGCGGAACCATTAACGACTAAAACAGCATCTGAAGTAGCCAATGTCTTTGAACGAATTTATCAACGAGGTGGTCTACGATGGCCACATCTATTACAAGTTGATCCTGGCAAAGAATTTCAAGGTGTAGTATCATCACTGATGAAGCAACATAACGTTGCCATCAGACGAGGACATAGTGCAATTCATCGTGATCAGGCAATTGTTAAACGATTTAATCGAACTCTTGCTGAGCGGTTATTTGGATATCAATACGCGAAGGAATTCATTCAACATAAAAGATCACGCGAATGGGTCGCAAGGTTGCCAGGTTTGATAGCTGCATTAAATAATGAAATAACTCGAACAACCAATATGAAACCTATTAATGCAATTACCAAAACAAATATACCACAACGACGTGATTTTTCAAAACAGCCGATACTGTGTGATGTCACTGTAAGATATTTATATGAACCAGGTGAACTTGAAAAGGGTAAAAAAGAGCGACTGATCACATCTGGAGCATCACTACACACAAGATATCTAACATAACTAGATCTACTGGTAGACCAGCAATACAGGCTGGATTCAACTAGTCCTCAACGTGGGTTTACACGTGAACAATTACAAGTAATTCCCGAGGACACACAATTACCACCCAAATCACTTAACTAGCACCACGACTTCGATTACACTCAAGACAGGTCAGCATCACATTCTCTCGTGTATGACCAAGACGAGTATCTTTTCTGTCTACAGTAAATTGTCTTGGATGTTTATCCGAATGCTGCCACAACATTATACAATTACAGCTCGCAGTGAGTATTCTGCTGTTGCTTCATTGTCATGATAAATTCAACATTAACGTCAAATTCTCAATTATATTTTATGTCACTTTGTTTGTAACCAGCTAATTTTTTTCTGATTATGTCACTGTTATTTTCATTATTAATTTCATCAGCCATTGACTTATCCAAGATAATCCTTTGCAGTTGAGACATTCTTCTGACTCTGGATACAGCCAAATGAACTAAGTTTGACCACTCCATTCGATCATCAATAATCCTAACAACTGTATCAGAGATAGTTAGTCCTTGAGATGAATGTATCGTTATTGCGTATCCTAGCGGCCACGGGGATTTATCGGCGCGCAGTGCATCTTCAACAACATTGACATCAACTGTAACAACATCATTTAATACTAAATTCTGTTTCTCGGTCTGTCCTGGTATGTCAACGTCAATATTCTGTAACCGCGTATCAGCTGGTCTATAACACAATGGCACTGGCGGTACTGGGAATTTCTCTTTCTACTTGCCACTATCAAATCGTTTGGTCTCCACGTTTTCCAAAAGTCGTTCAAGGAAGTTTCTGAAATCACCTTGCGCATAATTTCACACTGACTTTTATTCGGTTGCAGTCTGATTAATTTCCTAAATTCCTTTAATTCTGCATCGAGAGATCTATGATCATCAGTCACTACTTCGTAATAATCAACAAAATTCTTCAACCAATCGTGTGGGGATGGTCCAACAAACGGAGGTGGCTGACCGTGATCTCCGCACATAACCACAGCTGTATGTTTTGTTAATAAACCAATCGAGAAATGTTTTTAATGTTTCTAACGTACCGTACATATTTCATCCCAGATAATAATTTTTAAAATATATTTCTCCCCCATTCGATCTGAAATCCACACACCACAGCTGTATTTGAAAAAGCTGTGATAAGTACTAGAATTTACTCCTCGTTGTTTCATCTCCCTGGCGAGTCTGTGTGTTGGTGTTAACACGATCATATCTGAAGATTTTCCACGAAATAATTCAATCACTGGAGTTGTCTTACCAGATCCCCGCCCCGTTCAAATAAACGGTTTTGTGTCTGGATACTGGATCGTGCACAGATGGTGCATTCGACATTTCTGACAATTCTGATTTCCAATAACTATCTTTAACCGCAATTTCAACTGATTCACAATAACAATATAACATTTCCTTTTTTATTCTCCATAAACTCCATGATTCATCATTGCTTGTGAAACGAGCCAGTAATTCTGAATATTTTTTATGATATTAAATGAATCCGTAGCAACTCTAACTGCAGTGTCAGGAAATCTTTTTATCATCGATAGTAAATTTACAGAAACATAAGCGGGCATTGAATATCTTAAATGGGTGTATTGAGGTGATTCTCCTTCGATGTAACTGACAATTGTGCCCAACATTGTTCCGTCAGACAAGTAAGCGTCTTCCCGATTACAAAATATATCTCTCGCAGTGGCATCATTTATTATAAAATCTAATTCAGCATCATCCATAAATAGTCGTGAGCGATGTCGTTTATGATCATATGCACCACGTTGAGTAAATTTACCGATTATTCTTCTACCGAGATATTTTGCTGTTTTTTCACTGTTGTTGAGTTTAATCTTAAGAATATTAACAATGTCATCTGCGGGTAGGTCCGGATATTCTCATGCACATTCTTCGAGACTGATACGCTCCGGTGTTGGTAATCAAACCGAAGTATGTTTTCGGTACGATATAATTGCTTAAATGACCGTCAACGATATCACTAATTTACTGTCAAGCATATATCGTAATAACACTATTGGCGCCCAACGTTTCTCCGAGAAATGTCTGCCAAACCAAATATAACAAATCGGATGAAGATTCATAGTGAATTCAAACGACGTTACACGAACAAATCCTGTTAGGGAAAAATCGGGTAATGGACCATTAATCAATACTCTTACCATCTCATGACAAGGATGACCAAACCTCGCAAAATATCCAGCACACTCACCCATCCCAAGAAAACTTCCAGGATAACACGCGGTCATGTCAACGGAAATAATCTCGCTGATATTATACTTGATGTTCCACAAACCGCCGTGTCCGTATTTGATACAACTATTCTAGACATCTTCAAGGAACTCAGCGTGTGTTGGTCGCCATGATTTTTTTTTCTCTCGCGGCATGGGCAGCAATTGACGGGACTGTAAAACAATTAGTTAATAATTGATCAGTATTTTCTGAGCATCTCTGAACGAGATTTCTCATTTCTTCGTGAAAAGATTCTTTACGATGTAATTCGCCGTTAGGTCTTACAAATTGATCATACTCGCCTTCTTCGGAGCTTTTAAACAACCACACTGATACAGGTTCGTTTTTGCTTATTCGGCTAATAGCATCAAATATTCCACTCGACGAGTAATATCTCACAACACGATTTCGTGGAAATATTGTTACCGCGGAGGTCCAAGCGTGAGAGTTATGGTCAATAATTTCAATTGACGCTCCATTTTTCTTATTTACTGACTCATATAAAACCTTCCCCGTTAACATTTTTACTATCATTGGAAATTTTAATTTGCTTGATAACTCAGTGACATCGTTTATTGACGCTCCTGTGTCCTTAACCGATTCAGCCCATTTGTTTAATTTTTCACGTCGCAAATCAATTAAACCATTTCCACGTTTCGCATTTTTAAAATGTTCTATTACTCGCTCGGCTACACAATTCAGTTTTGAAGATCTCATATGGGTAAGATCATTAATGTTGTTTTGTTTTTTTTATCGGATAAATTCCATAAATGACCGCTGTTACAGGATACGCTCGAGCGTAATATGGTTTGTCGATCCCAGTCAACATTCCTGGTTTTGAATCTTTAGTTAACAGAGCGGGTTTTCCATTAGCAAGGACATGGTCACGTTTGTCACGAATAGTCCACGTATCGGAATCTGCCTGCACAATAAACTTTATTCTGAAATGGTATTTCTGTTTGAGGTCATCGATAATTGTTTTTGCTCGTGCATCTTTCATTGTAGCGTCTTTGACAGAGTCGACGTTGACTTCGTCAACGTTGCGTATAATTTTGAATGTAGACCACACCTGAGATGCTCCATCATTACGAAATTCTTTTTTGGCATCCGTGATAATATCAAATAGATCAGTCAGGGCTCGCCTTCGCGAATCAGGGGTTAGTCTGTCAAGATCAAATCTAGAAGCTTTCCAGGGCTTGATTGCAGATAATCTCTCAAACTCTTCCATTATATATTTAAGGCAAACATTTAAATAAGAAATATATATACATATAATGAATCATTGCAAGTGGCTCAAAGTAGGATCTGTAACTGTCTGTAACAAATCATGCAAAAAAGAATTCTGCGGAGAACATTCCCAAAGTATCTGAAGTTGAGGTTCAGGACCAATACAGTGTCTGCACTGTGGTGTTGCGGTCAGGGGTAAAACACAATTGTGCGCGGGTTGTGGAGGTAAGCGATACCGTGAACTTAAAAGATATTATAACAAAAAAAAAAATGATACGCTGAAATGTGAGCGCGACTATATTACTAAGTTTTCAGACAAATATAAATTAGACAGATGACATTATTATCTAAATGAACCAGGAATTTGTCCGACACCCTATCATCAAGAATTACGAAGCGATGGCACAGTTAGGCATTGCAGGTCGAAAAAACAGTTGATTTTGTTAATAATGCTGGTTATCGTACGTTCAACGTTGGGAATAAAATAATATGTTACAATCACAGGTCTGTATTCGAATGTTCCTTTGGAGAAATTAAAGACGGCCTTGTGATCGATCATATTGACAAAAATAAACTTAATAACTCTCTTCAAAATTTGCAGGCCATCTCACAGAGCGAAAATTCTGCACGAGGAGGTACTGGTAAATTTGTAAAAATTCCCAGAGCTGTCAGATCTCTCAACATAAGCACTGGTGAAGAAAAAATATTTAAGTCAATGTGCGCGGCTAGCAAGTATTTCGGTTTTCAGTCGCATTCAGTTAAATTTGTTGCAGAAAACAAAATCAACTCAACTTTTTCATACAAATTTAATAGCTGGATTTTATTTCGTTATGTAGATACAGATAACGGAGATGACTCTGCAGCGGCTGTGTAAAAGTCAATGATGCAGTTATCCCCTTGACGAGTCATGGTCATTATCTGTAAATACATTATCCAGCGAGCAGAACTATATATAGTTTTTTTTACACTATATATAGATTTTTTTACACAGCCAATTGTATGTACACTAGCAGCAGTCTGTTTTCACCTTGCGTTTGTCAGTCCAGGTAAATGATGTTTCATCAAGGAGATTGCACAACACATATGATTACCTGTAAAGGTGCATTATCCAGCCGCGGGCAGAACTGTATACAGTTTTTCACAGCCAATTGTAACCGTCTTATTGTACATACACACTATCAGCAGTCGATTTTCGCATTAACACTTCCGCATTTGATAAAATCAACAATTGTCAGTGCAGGTAAATGTTATTTTCACAAAATCTAATTCAGAACTTAAAATCTAGTTTAGCAAATCTTCAGAACGGAATTCAGCTGCAGCTCTGTCAATAGTTACAAATATAATGTTTTTTAAATCTTATATTCTCAGATGCGATTGTGGTCTAGTGGTTAGCTCAGCCGAATTTCGTCCCTGACTAATCGCTGCCTTCAGATCGAATCTCGTCACGGACATATGTCGACGGTGCCGATATTATGGCTTTTATAAGTGGGAGGAACCCAGCAAGGGCCCTTCATGTACATATCCTTCATCCACGTTAAATCGTGGGGGTGACGTTTTATCACCCCTGGGAATTAATCGGTGGGGGGGGGGGTTGTACATGAAAACACAGACAGCCTTCTGAATACTCTAACATTTCGCTTCGCTTTCGCTTAGAAAATTCGCTGGAGGTATGTTTGTGAATACGCCAACCCAAAAATAAACAGTTGCCTTGGATGCAGAAAGCTCTACGTCACATGGGTCCCACAAAAACAAAACATTCAGAAAGAATGCGGCCAAAAGAAACGGATCACGAAGGATGCCGAGAATCGATAAGAAATGATCTGTAAAACAAAATTCTCCAAGGACTTAAAGTCTGAAAGGACCTTAGTGGAGACACACAGGCCAGTGCAAGACCCATGATTGATAACCGCTCATCAAGACAACTGTTTATTTTTCTTTTAAATATATAATTATATAAATATGAACTACGAAAATATCAATGAAGTAATTGTTGCTATTAAAAAATTACAAGAAAACAAAATTAATATTCATGATGAATTAAATCCTGAAAAAAATCGTCTGATTTTGAAACACTATATGAGGCTAAATTGGAAGGTCGGTATATTTTACCCCCTCAGTATAAAATTATAAAGAGAATGCAGGCAGAGCTTAATAAATCACTAGCTACATTGCAAGAAAAGCAGCTAGATTAATTTGTCCCCCTCTCCCTTGCAATCGAAAAAAATAGATCATCGTTATCCGAAGAATACAAAGCCGGGAAAGTAATTAGTACGCGTGCAAGACAGTTGAGAAAAATTATATCAGATCGTGAGTTAGATCCCCTTGATGAAATTACTGGGAAATGAAGTCAGGTACGTGGAAATGAAATCGAAAGTAGAAGTCTCGTACTGACAGAAAAAAATATTTTTACCCATATTTTTTTACCCATATCAATCTGACCTACATCAATCAATCTGATACAGATTTTTTCAATCTGACCTGCATCAATCAATCTGATACATATTTATTCAATCTGACCGGCATGCGCTTATTTTAACCACATCAATCTGACCTGCATCATTCAATCTGATACAGATCTTTTTCAATCTGATGTAACAAGATAACCGGGTGGGATATTTCGGATTAACAACAGAACACGTAATGACGACACATATATATGATTTAATGTGGCGATTTATATGAGTAGTGGATTATGAAGCTGTGTGCGTATTTATAATCCAAATATTGGATCTATTTAACATAAAAAATGCACAGTTTCAAAGATGGAAAAAATATACAAATAAATTTAGTTCAGTAACCCTAAAATACAGGATAAATGATTTCACAAATGATTCAATAATGGAAAGATGAATATAGTTCACTCAAATAGTAAACAATGTAAGTCTTTACACATAGTAAAAAAAATGTATTCGCTCAGGTAGCGAAATTATGTCACTAAACAAGAACGGATATGCAATCTATCCTTCCAGTCCTGAATAATACACTGGGTCTTACTAACCCAAAATTAGCATACAGCTAAAAATACATGTGTGGAGATGCACTCCGTCACCCGTGCACCAAATCCGCTCCACAGCTCCTCCGAATCAATTTCACAACCAATATAGACTCCGGACCTTCGGAATACTATGATCACTTGAAACATTAGACCCTCCGGACCCCCTGGTCCTTTGACGGCTCTACAGCTGTGTCACCTTAGTCCCTCTGGACACTCCGGACGCTAGACAGTAGACGCTCCGGCACCTTAAACGCTCCGGACACACGGACGTTTCTACCCTCTGACAACACCGGACACCCCGGATATTCCTACCATCAAAAACTCACTCACTCACTCAGCCCTACAGCTGGAGTTGTGCGAATCCTTTTAGCAGGCCGCTTGCTGACAAAACCATTAGTATTGTAAAGGTCCTTTACATGTAGTGACGTATTTATACCTTTAGAATTTTCGTTATTCTTTATCAAAAGCACCTTGCACGTGTGGCACAGGACGAATCGTACTCACGATTTCGAAATACATAGACCATATTATAATCACCCTCGGGTATCGTTGTACAGAGAAAAGAAACGAAACCCGAGTACATGTATTTAATTAACAACATTTACACCATTCCGTGACAATACCTCCCCCCTAAAAAAAAGTGGTATCACTTTTAGAACAATCACGGAATGTGAACAATGAATCATTATTAAAACTTCCAATTTTCAGACCGAACGAAATGATTTGCTAATTACACCCTACTTAAAAAATCAGCTCCCACATTTTCTGACCCTCGAATTGCCTCGATTCGAAAACTGTATGGTTGCAAAGACAACGCCCAACGCATCAATCTTGCACTGGTGACCTTTGCTTTATTCAAATATAAAAGCGGCTGATGGTCCGTTTGCAAGGTAAACTCCCTCCCAAAAAGATATGTATGGAATTTTCCTATTCCCCATACTAAACCTAGGCACTCCTTTTCAATCACGGAGTACTTTTCCTCTCTAGGGAGCAATTTCCTACTTGCATAAGCAATGGGCAATTTCATCCCCCCTTGCTCCTGTAGCAAAACAGCCCCAAGACCCGTATCGGACGCATCAGTCCTCAGTACAAAAGGTTTATCTATTTCCGGCAACTTTAAAATTGGTGCACTTACCAGTTTGTGTTTTAGAGTGTTAAACGCTTTTTCCTGGCATACACCCCATGAAACTTTATTCGGTTGCCCCTTCCGAGTCAAATCCGTTAATGGGCTGGCAATAGCCGAAAATTTGGGGACGAATTTCCTGTAGAACCCGATTAGACCTAGGAAAGACCTTACTTGTTTTTTTGTCTCTGGTCTAGGGGCATCCCTGATTGCTCCTATTTTATCTGGATGAGGTTGCAACTGGCCTAGTCCACTTACCAGATGTCCCAAACATTCCAGACTGGAATACCCTATGCTACACTTAGTAGGCCTAACTGAAAGATTTGCAATGTGAAGTCTATCGAACAGATCCCGTAATACCTTAACATGTTCATCCCATGTATGCGTGTAAACAAAGATGTCGTCTACGAAGCTGTCGACGTTTTCCGTTCCGTTTAATAATTTGCGCATGAGACGAACGCACGACGCACCGGCGTTGACTAAACCGAAAGGCATAACTTTAAATTGAAACAGTCCTTTGGGAGTCGCGAATGCCGTTAACTCGCGGACATTATCGGCGATGGGTATCTGCCAATATCCCTTGCTTAGATCTAATTTGGAAATGTATTTATGACCTGCCAATTTTGAAGATACACTTTCCATATCTGGCATTGGTTCTGCATCAAATACGGTGATCTTGTTTAATTGCCGAAAGTCGATGCAAAACCGGTTGGTCCCGTCTTTCTTTCTGACTAACACCACGGGGGACGAGTATGGGGAGTTTGAAGGTTCGATCACTCCCTGGTCTAACATTTTCATCACTTCTTCGCTGATTGTCTCCCGTGCATTAAAGGGTATCGGATATCCTTTAATCCTGATAGGCTCAGTGGTATTCAATTTGATCTCGTGTCGAATTAGACCCGTACAGCCTGGTCTGTCCGTGAACACATCTGGATATTTGGACAAAACCTCCATAATCTGTGTACGTTGACCCTCCGATAACTCAGGGCATACATTTATCTGGTCAATACTTTCTTTACCAACGTCCATGGGGTATTCAAGGGGTATTTCTGTGCTGGAGACGAATTCCGCTTCGTCACCAGACCTATCCTCTATCACTGCAACGCATACTACATTCAAAATCCCTTTATCAATCGTTTGTCCAGGTCTCGCTACGTAGAGTTTAAGCATATTGGCATGAAATGTCTTGGACTTCCCCTCCATATCAATGATATAATCCATTTCGCCTTTCACCTGTCTGACTTCATATGGCCCTTTCCATTGGACTAGCAGCTTGTTGTTATTCGTTGGGAGAAGCACTAACACTTGATCGCCTACGTCAAACTTTTTACTCCGAGTTCCTCGGTTGTAGTACTTGGCGTACCTACGACTAGATTTCGCGAGTTCGTCTTGCGCCATTTGACAAGTACTTTCTAATCTTTCGCGCAAATCAACTACGTACTGGTATGTGGTCTTAACTTCTTCGTCCGCGACCTCGTCTGTCCACAGTTCACGAAGTATGCGCATAGGACCACGAACTGTCCTACCGTACAATAGTTCAAACGGGGAGAAACCCAAGCTTTCCTGAGGAACCTCACGATATGCGAACAGAAGGGCGTTCATATATCTATCCCAATCCTTCGGTCTTTCCGCACACATTCTCCGCAACATTTGCTTCAATGTGCCGTTGAATTTCTCGACCAATCCATTGCACATAGGATGGTAAGGTGTTGTGCGTAACTGTTTAAGGGACAACAACCTACTAATTTCTGCCATAAGATCTGAGGTGAATTGCGCTCCACAATCCGTAAGAACATCTTCGGGCACTCCGACCCTGCTGAACATGTCTACGAGCGCTTCGGCTACACGTTCGGTTTCAATTGATGGCAAAGCTATGGCTTCTGGATATCTGGTAGCGTAATCTACCAGTGTCAAGATGTATCGGTTTTTCCGATCTGTATGCGGAAATATTGGTCCTACAATGTCGATGGCTACTCGTTTGAACGGAGTATCTATCAAGGGCATCTGACCTAACGGTACTCTAGTTATCTTGCCTTTAAAGATCGTCTTCTGGCAAACGTCGCACGAGCGACAGAACCGCGCTATGTCGCTATTGACGCCAGGCCAATACAATTCTCTTAATACCCTATCCGTTGTTTTCTTTACGCCTAAATGACCTGCCATACTCGACTCGTGCGCGACCTTTAATACATGTGCCCTAAATTTCTGGGGAACCACTAATTGCAAGAACTTCCTATCCGATGTAGAGTATTCCCTGTACATTAAACCCTTTCGAACAAGGAATTTAGAGGAACCCCCGTTCTTACACTTTCTCACGGTACCCGTTAATGCCTTCTCAGAGGTTGCACGTAAAGACGCGTCACGTTTTTGCTCATTTTGGAATTCTTCGCGGGATATATCAGTAATGGCTTCCAGTACTTTTAACTTACGCAAAGGTTTATTTTCCTCCTTTACCTGAGCCCTAGTTTGCACTGCCTGGATGATAGGGAATCGGAAATCTGCTATGGTTGGGAGTCTAGAACCCGGTACGTTGCCAATCGTCAGTTCATAGATCGGGTTGGCTACGCATAAAGCTTCCACAGTCCCGGTCAAAAAAGGTGTATCTATCATTATCCTTGCAACTGGAACGTGGTCGATTGTCTGGTCAAGCAACATGCAAGGTGATTTAAACCCAAGCAATTGATCATCGCGGACTAAGCTCCGTTTCACGACTACAGTAGTGCATCCCGTGTCTCGTAGAACGGTGACTTCTTGTCCGTTAACAGTGCCGTTTGCGGTCGCCACCCGTGCCTCTGGAAAAATACACGTGCCGATTGATTGGATCACATCGCGACTGGTCTCTGAACGCACCACCGGTTCACGCACCGCTTTCCGCTTAACTTGCTGGGAAACATTAAGTTTTCCATTTACCGATCTTCTGCCTCTAATGGCTGCCGCTACTTTCTGGACTGGTCCCTTCCGCTTAGGACAATAGTGGGAGATATGACCCACTTCCTTGCAAATGAAACATTGCATGTCACTCCGCTTCCCCTGGTTACTCCTACCAGATTTTTCAGGTTCCCTGGGTTTTCTGTCGTTGACCTGATTCCCACCTTTGACATCCCGCGTGATGACATTCTGCGAACCTCCCCGAGCTTCGGCGAACAAATCCGCCTGTGTGGCCATTTCATGTACATTTGTGAAGGATCTTTCCTTCAAAAATAAATATAACTCCTTGCCACAAGTTGTTAACAATTGGTCACGAAGCAAGAAATCGACAAGACCCTCAAATGTCCTGACGACTTTACCACATTCCACCCATCGCTGCAAATAATTGCAAGTCCTACTGACGAACTGTGTGAATGTTTCGCCTCTATCTGGTTTACTATACTTAAACTTCTTGCGAAACCCTTGCTCGGTTAGTTCATATTTCTTGAGAAGTGCCTCTTTCAACACTGGGTAATTGAGCGAATCGGCCGTGGATAAACGCGAATACACGTCTAACGCTTTACCTTTCAATAACGCGCTAAGATGGAGCGGCCAATCGTCTTTCTTCCATTTTTGTACCGTAGCATACCTCTCAAACCTATTTAGATAACTATCCATATTATCCTTATCGTCTTCAAATGGGGGCAATTTTGGACCTCTCAGTTTAACATCATGTTCCCCCTCTTTTTTAGTTTGCAATAGCTCAGAATTTCTTAGATGTTCCCTCTCCCGATTTCTATCTTCCATCTCTAAAGTTTCTAACCTTACCTGTTTTTCCCTTTCTAACTTCTCCCTATCTGCTTCCCTTTCCCATTCTATCCTTTCCCTCTCAGCCTGTTTCTCTTGTTCTATCTTACCCTTCTCTAATTCTATCATTTCCTTCTGGGTTTCCCTTTTTTCCCTTTCTAATTCCCTCCCAGCCTGTTTCTCTAGTTCTATCATTTCCTTCTGGGTTTCCATTTTTTCCCTTTCTAATTTCCTCTCCTTTAATTTTTGGTCCCTCTCCCGGGCTTGTTCTTCACGAACGAAATTTCTAAGGGACTCCCCCTCATAACCAAACTGTTTCCCCAGTTCTACCAGTTCTTTCACAGAAGACATTTCAAAAGTTTGGTGGTGACCAACCTTAAAGTGCAGTTGTATACAAACCACGTAATTACCACAAACCGTATTTTCTTTCACGAAATGCAACAAAAATATTAAATACAAAAATAAAGTAATATTAGGTATCTACCTAACCTTGGTGCTTTGTCAAACGCATCTGAAACACACAAAAAGCATACAAATATAGTAAAACAATTTCAGTGCTCTGTTATATCCGGAATGATCCCACTTCTGACACCATTTGTAACAAGATAACCGGGTGGGATATTTCGGATTAACAACAGAACACGTAATGACGACACATATATATGATTTAATGTGGCGATTTATATGAGTAGTGGATTATGAAGATGTGTGCGTATTTATAATCCAAATATTGGATCTATTTAACATAAAAAACGCACAGTTTCAAAGATGGAAAAAATATACAAATAAATTTAGTTCAGTAACCCTAAAATACAGGATAAATGATTTCACAAATGATTCAATAATGGAAAAATGAATATAGTTCACTCAAATAGTAAACAATGTAAGTCTTTACACATAGTAAAAAAAATGTATTCGCTCAGGTAGCGAAATTATGTCACTAAACAAGAACGGATATGCAATCTATCCTTCCAGTCCTGAATAATACACTGGGTCTTACTAACCCAAAATTAGCATACAGCTAAAAATACATGTGTGGAGATGCACTCCGTCACCCGTGCACCATATCCGCTCCACAGCTCCTCCGAATCAATTTCACAACCAATATAGACTCCGGACCCTCGGAATACTATGATCACTTGAAACATTAGACCCTCCGGACACTTGAAATACTAGACCCTCCGGACCCCCTGGTCCTTTGACGGCTCTACAGCTGGGTCACCTTAGTCCCTCTGGACACTCCGGACGCTAGACAGTAGACGCTCCGGCACCTTAAACGCTCCGGACACACGGACGTTTCTACCCTCTGACAACACCGGACACCCCGGATATTCCTACCATCAAAAACTCACTCACTCACTCAGCCCTACAGCTGGAGTTGTGCGAATCCTTTTAGCAGGCCGCTTGCTGACAAAACCATTAGTATTGTAAAGGTCCTTTACATGTAGTGACGCATTTATACCTTTAGAATTTTCGTTATTCTTTATCAAAAGCACCTTGCACGTGTGGCACAGGACGAATCGTACTCACGATTTCGAAATACATAGACCATATTATAATCACCCTCGGGTATCGTTGTACAGAGAAAAGAAACGAAACCCGAGTACATGTATTTAATTAACAACATTTACACCATTCCGTGACATCTGTCCTGCATCAATCAATCTGATAAGTTATTTTCATTTGTATCATCTGCATCTGGATCTGCAGGGTTAAATAATATTTCGTTAAGTTGACTAAGTGTAATGCAGGAGTGCGCGTAATTTAAGATCTGATCTTTATCACATGTGATCACACAAATACGTTTTTGCTGCAGTTCATCTAACTGTTCCTGCGTTAATAAAAAGTCTTTATTACCGAATATATCAATAACTAAATCAACCGTGCTGACGGGGGACTGCGTAAACACCTCCCTGATGTATTTTTCAAGTGCTTGCTTGTCGTGAACAAAAACCTTCACGTGCTGCTACATTCATGATATTCGTTTGATTAATTAGAAATCAGGGTCTGTCAGGAATAAAATTCTTCAGAGGTATATTTATTTTACTGAATTTGTGCAGAATTAGCAAATCGGACTATTTTCATGATTCTGTCAGGCATATTACCCTTCAGAATTAGCAAATCGGACGATTTTCATGATTCTGTCAGGCATATTACTCTTCAGCGTAGCAAAATCGGATGATTTTTCAGTAAAAATTCCCTGTCAGATAATTAACATCATCAAAGTTTTTTTGTTATAAGAAATTTTATTTTTCGCGGAAAATGCTGATTTTTCATGACTCTCACAGTCATATTACCCTGCGGAATTAGCAAATCGGACGATTTTCATGATTATGTCAGGCATATTACCCTTCCGAATTAAGAAATTTGACAGTTTTTCAGTAAAAAATATATTTCTTTTAATTCTGAGCGACAGTAAAAAAATATCCACCCTGACTGTCAGGATTTCTTTTTGAAGATTGAAAATCTTTACGATGGAATCTTTAGGATTTCACAAGTAGATTAATATGTAGAGTTTCATGTCTTAAATCAAGAAGGTGGCCAGATTGGTCTGTTAGTTTGAAATTTATTCTTGATAACAGTGGATTATAACACTGCAAATAAGCCTGATTGATCGGCTCTTGCACAATCAGATATCCAGGTGGTATATCTTTCGGGGTGAATGAATAAAGAACAAATCCTTGCTGGGCTTGATTTGATACTGTCGTGTCTGTACTGTAGCTGCCATCGATTACATCACACACAAGATTGACCGCGACCACTTCGGTTATATTTACGATGCCCGGGGATACATGTCTGCCTGTCCCTTCGGGGTCACTGTTATGTCGGAGAATAGTTGCCGGTGGTAGTGTTTTTCTCTACGCAGCAAGTATGTCAGGAAAGAACTCATCAATGAGACCGCTGACTGTTTTTGTTTTGTTCGGGGGCACTAAACTGAGGGAATTTATAATTTGGTAGATCTGCTTCTGTTAAGGAGCGCGCAGTTAAAAATCGGTTTTTGAAACTATCGGGGATATTCTCGAGGAAAATCATTAGCTGAATTACTCGATAGTTGATATATTCTATGTCGGATGCAAGTTAATTTAGCATTTATGCGTGTTTAATGATTTCATCGCGTGAAGTTATTTCGGAAAGATGTTCTTGAAAGAGTTGCCGTAATTGCTGAAGTTTTCTTTTATGTAATTGATTAATTTCGCTGAAGTATCTAAACATTTGATTTGGACTAAGTAAATTTCTTTCAGCACCAAATGACCAAAATTCGGTTCCATCACCCTCATCTTTATACCTAATAGCAATCTCATCTTCACTCAGCGGTGAATTTCTTATCCTAAGTAAAAGATCTTGTACGATGGTGCCATATCGTGGTATGAAGTCTTATCCGTGACATAATCAGACTTTTCGGTTCTGGTTGTATTGGTGGTGTTGGTGGTGGTATTTCAGGCCTTCCTAACACTGTTCTGATCGAACTCTGATATATATCCACAGCGTAGTCTGGGGTGCTTATTTCAATCGTAGGATACAGGGTTGGTTCATGAACATTTATTGCTATCTTGGATTCTTTTCCTGTGATATATTTTATTCGACGCTGTAATTCCTCATTGATTTCTTCGACTTGATAACCAAATGACATTCCAGTCGGGTGTACCATCTTCTTTATTTGTATGTGCAAACACGAACGAATTATTCGCTGGTAATCCACCGAATGAATTTGATCTGATATTGGGCCAACTGTGGTATACTCGTAATTCTGCTAGTGCGATTTCTTTTACGGGAATTGCAGTTGGAAAATTAATACTAAATTCAGGGTTAGTCGAACTTACCGTTATCATTTAAATTCTCTTCGATGAAGTAACTCCGTCATTATCTATTTTGGTTGTTTTTAAATGGCGAGTGCAGTCTTCGTATATCTTAACCATTAACGTGAATTCTGAATCTGATATTGTTTTATCATCGATGCTTGATGATATCAACGACGATAATTTTGAGCATGCGGCTCTGGCTGTGTTTAGTTGTATGATATAATCGTGCAATTTTGTGCTCGTGCACGAGGATATTTTTTTTGCGATTATATTAAAAACCCCTGCGATGGTAGTTGATGAAGAGACGATTGTTACTACGATTGTTACTGGTGTTAGTGCTGATAATACTACTCCGGTTAATGCAACTAAGGCGGATACCGAGTATATTAACGCATCCAGGATGACTGCTCGTCGTTTATATTTTTTTACTTTTAGGTTGCATTTGTCAATGAGGGCTTTTAACTTTGATTGCCATCGCGCACTTGATCGTATCTATATTGTTGCACATCTAGTGTTGTTGTTGATGCTGTTAAGGATGTCATTTATTATCTTACGCAGTAACCAATTCAGGTGTTTCAGCTACGAATTTCAAACACCACCAGTAAGATGTTGCTTTTAATGTCTTATCGGATGCTTCCAGTGTGAACTCTTCTTCGGTTCCGCTATTTATTATACAGTGACAACCCCGGAAAATTTGTCGGTGGAATGTTGCCAGGGATATTTTGTTGTGGAAATCTCAAATTTTGCAGCATTAAACACAGAAAACCTGTACACGCCAGTAACTGTTGCAATGTATTTGATAGTATTATTTTGTTTAGACCCTATTGCGAAATTAGATGATACCGTGTATACTATGTTGGTAAAATGCCCGGGGGTAACTCCAGGTGGGATTTTAATCATATTATTTTTTGTTAACGATATCAGGAATCTCACTTACGATATCATCCTGTTTTTGTTTAGTCGTGTCAATATTGGTTTTGATATCAGAAAGATTTATGTTAACGGTGAGCGGAGTGCCGAAGAATCCTTCTGTGATTTCATTAATTTTTTGAAAGTTTCTACGAAGTCTTGAAAACGCGCTTATGTGAACGTCGTGTTCAGCCCGCAACGTGGATAATTTATTATCTACGGTGCCGTTCATGTTGAGTTCACCTGTCATTGTATCACCGGTATTTTTTAAGCGATTAGTCACACTTGCTGAGATTTGATCTCTGATGTTTGTAAACGATATACTTGAGTCTCTGATTTTTCCGCTGTCAGTAAACACATGAATGTTATCCGGGACAGTTCCAAGAACCATGCGAACTATGTCATTCAATTTGATATTACTGGTTTTTAGTTTTCCGTATCGGTCCTGAAAAATAACAACCTCATCTGGGTCTATCCCGGTCAGGCTTAAAAGATTATCGATTTCATCTTTGGTCGCATATTTTGATAAATCTATATCAATGCGCTTTACTTTTCTGTTAAGAAGAGATCTTCTGTAAATATCTACCATTATTTGATAAGAAACTGTTTAAATTGACCCGCGGTATACTCATGCACGACTTTATGAGGCGGTTTGGTTGATTTTGATATCGCATCGAGGACATTTAAAACTTCACGACCACATATGGATCGGTCAATGTTTGTGTTGGTAGCGTTGAGTATCAAACGTTCGATGGGATGTCTTTTGTATATTTGAGAAATTCAACTGGCGGTGCTAACCCATACGAATCGAAATAGATAATTCCACGTGGATCGATCGCGTAAGCAACCCACTGAGTTCCTGGACCGTTAATGTTATCGACATTAATAATTCCAGTTTCTGGATTATTAGGTTGTTGTGGTAACTGATCTCGCATAAAAACGCCTTTGAAATTCTTTATATTTAATTGTTTAGCAGCATCGAGCAAATCAAAATTTGACATCGGTGAAAACACTTTGCGTTTTATCAGAACCGTTTTGGGTACCATGAGGGCGAAGTTCCTGGAAGTCTGAGCCCCAGTCCTTTTTTTATATCCTTTTCCAGTTGCTTTCTTTAATGCCATTCCGGCAGATGTTTCATCAGCTCTCAACGCGGCTGCTTTAGCAACTGCGGGGGCAGCATCAGCTATCAGTGCTGGTATTGCTGCGAGATGTGGAAATATACCACCGATTTTAACCATATCCTTGATAGCTTTTGGAGCGAAATCAAGTTGAACTCCGGTTTTTGCTTGCTTTGCTTTATTGAAATGTTTTAGTTGGGTTTTAGTCAGCGATAACTTGTTTGGGCCGCCGCTAGCGATTTGATCGTTTTTTTAGTGTTATGGCAGCTCCACAAACTTTTACGTTTTTCGATTGTAATTTATTTATCTGACCAGAAGTCAAAGTGAAATTAACGTGACTATATGACATTTTATAATACACGCGATTGATTTAATTGTCTACATGTTTTTGACTACATGTTTTCTACTGGTGCATCAACAAGTCTCATTCGGCCTCTAATACCTTCAAGTAACATTGCCTTATTACTGAGTATGACCGCGATTGCTTTGCAGGGATCATAAGTGGCTGGCGGACCAACCGCGATTGTTGGTAAGGCGACGACATGAGCTCGAAAGTATATATCGACGACAGACTGCTTGGATAAATCGAGATGCTCCAACGGGAAGTAATAAATCGGTTACAAATTTGTAAAATCAAACTGTGATATCTGCGTCCCAGTATCTATATTTGTGTTACGGGCCAAGAATGTCAGCCAACGATGATATGCACGCGCTACATGATTTTTTGTAAAATTTAGTGATATATCCTCAGATGGTTCTTGTTGCCCATTTATTTTCAACGAGACATCAGTAACATCAAGTTTGTCAAATAGCACATGAGATCGTTTTTGGTTATTTTCCCGACTTTTCCCTGCAGCGCAATAAAAATATGTCGTGGCGCAGAAATACCCTGTTGTGATGCTATGTGCCAAGTAAACAAACCCGCGGAAGAAATTAGAGCGGAATCTGTGGTCACTGTTAACCACGATAACAATGATTTACCACCCTGATTCATAAAAATGTAATCGGGGTTCTTCCGTGATCGATGGAGTTAATACCGGCATCCACAGTGAAAGTTTTGTTATCTTTACTTTGCCGGCATGAGCAGCATCAGCAGCAACATCAGCATCAACAATACCAGCTCCTCACCAGATCGCATCATTATCACTTTCTTTTCTGTAAAGCACAATTGTTTGTTTAACTCCAAAGATAACCCTTCTAATATCCCTGCAAAATTCAAAGATATGAGTTAATGGAATTGCACACGAAGAATTTATATTGTCTCGTAACAACATTGTTCAGCGTGTTGCAAATCCCAGGTTGTGTTGGGGGTTAGCACCCATAACTACCGGCCCCATATCAGCATCTCGAGTAGCATTAGAGTTTTTTTTTTAGTGTTCCTATATTATACTTAATATGATCAGCGCTGTCGGCAATATCTTTAGCAAACATCAGCGATGGACCAGCCGATCTTATAAAATCGTCAGAGTATCCTGCTAGACCAATTATTGTTGTAGCAATATCGACATTATTTTGAATCGATTCGATATTTTTTCCATCAATCATGTAAGTGGCGCTACTAAACAATGCCATAATTCCATTATTGACAAAACCAACTGGGTCATTGGCATTGTAGTTATTATTATTCGTCTTTATGAGTTCACCTTCTACTTCAATAAAAGCCTCATGAGGTAGAAAATATTTATTTGTATCATGAACTTGAAGTTCGATACGCCCTCGTTGATTTGTTTTTTTTTGCATCATAGGAACAAAACTGATAATCACGCACCGAGTAATCTCGCTCGACCGGCTCATCCATGTTAAATGCTGTGTCAGTTATACGCTTGAACATGTTATACTATTGCGTGTATTTCCAAATGGTGATTATCTTCGTCGAACACAAAGTCCACTTCCTGCTATCAAATTCGCTGTTATATGTTTTTGTGCGTCAGATTCCTGGTTTATTAACGCTGCTAGTTTTTGATTTGCAACTTGATTTGTTACCTTACTGACATCCGCGGACATAATTTCGGTACCCGGTAATTTCACCGGTGCTGATCTTCGTCTTATTAACCGTGCTAGTCTTTCTTTGATCGGCGAGAGTGCCTTACCAGCAGCACTAACAATTGCACCAAGAGCTTTTTCACTAACAACATTAATGGCTTTCATCGATAATTGTTTTGCAAGAGGACCTAATTTTGGTGCTAACCCTGCAAATAATCGTTGAGTTACATCACCAAGACCGTCTCCGTAAGCTGCTCTGTAGATTGGTAATCGTGAGTTTACTGCTCTGATCTGCACAGGTGTATGTCTGTTATATATGACCATGTTATGCTATTTACTATTGTTTAATCGCTGTAATCATCAACGAGTTCTCGGTAAATAACAGCATCCATGACACCACCTTGAAACAATAGCCGACAAATATCAGCTGCTTCATTAATTATTTCTGGTGAGTTGTTTTCGGCTCGTTTTCCTCCTATGAGAACTTCTAACCGCGAAACATCATTGAAGATACTATCAGGGCAAGGAATAAAACCACCTCCTAAACCCTTGCCGGATGTTTTTTTTTGTAGATTGTTGTCGTCGTTGTTCTTCTTTGACTTCTTCCACAAATTCCAGATATTTGAGATCGGCTGGGTTAAAAGGTACTCCTTTAGTGACACAATATACTCCAGCAGGTCACTGCTCACGTGTTATTTTTCCAAAATACTCAGGTTTTACATGAATCCCATACTTATCATAGCTCAAAGCAACAGGGATTAACATGTTTTTTGAAACCACTCGAAAACTTTTTATAGAGAAATCGTAAAACATCTCTGCGGGATTCTCTGGTAATCCGGACCAGAATTGTTGTTGCATTTGCTGCAGTGGCGAAGGAAATCGATAGGAGTAATCTTCCTCCTGTTTTTTCTCACTTTTTTCTTCTTCTTCAGGTGTAGGAGAAACATCAGTGTGTTGAACAACAATATCAGGTTCTTTTTCTCTCTTTTTCCTCTCTTTTTTCCCTTGTTTTAGTAGTTGTTTTTCTTCCTCTTCCCGTTCTTTTTGTTTCCACATCATTGTATTATACTCCTCTACTCCTGATAAATATGTCCGATAAAGGAAACCTTCTGTGTCTAATCGATCAATATGTTTTTTACTTTATACACCCAATCAATCCATTCATCACGATCTTTAGTTCTGACATATTCGGGTTTTAAAAAACTTTTTCTTAAATTATAACCAGCAGCAGCAAATGCACCTAACTCGACTAGTTCATCAGGACTCTCAGCTGCTTGTTTTTTATTGTTGCTGTACCACCCTCAGTAAATTTCTCCCTAAAATCAACTCCCCTTTTTCTTTTTGTTTCTCTAACAGCACCTTCAGGTTCCCCAACAGCACCTTCAAGTTGAGGCTGGACCACAGCCTTTTTTTTGAGCAGTTTCTTTTAATACCTGAATAAGACTTTCTTGTTTCTCACCTGGTTCCTTTTTAGGTCCCCTAATAGCAGTTAAAACGTCTCCAGTAACCGCGGTAATAGGTGTAAACAACTATTCCGTTTCCACTGCGTGCTCAACTTGTGATTCCTGCCGCTATTGCACATTTTTTTAAAATCCTCTTTCACATAGATATATTTTTTAAGTGTTTCTTCTCGCTCTCTGGCTAGTCTAGCTGTGTTGGATTCCGAGTGTACCATTATTTGGCATAGCAATTTTTAATTCATAGCAGCAGGGAAGGCGACGTTCTCAACGCGTCACCGACGATCGCGCACATTTTTTAACGATTTTTGCGATCCCCCAGGAGGTCTTAATTTGCAAAAATACAGGTGAACCAATTAGAGCTTGTTCGCCCTCCCTGCTGCTATATTTGAATGATTTCTATAACCATATCAACAGATGCAAATTAATTCTACCAAGGGCAACTTGTATCTTTTAAATCGACTAAAATGAGTGATTCTTCCATTTGTTTTTTAATTGTATTTAAACCTTATAATTTGATAATATTTCCCATCATGTTCATGTATAAACACTTTGTACTACCAATATAGGAAGACACTATATTTTCATTTATCATGACCCTTTTGTAGACATGCAACCAAGGTATATCTGATGTGATCCGTTCCTTCAGAATTATTCAAGATCGATAGAAAGACCTTCACTAAAACATGTTGTGTACATCATTATGAACCCAAGCAAACAACCAGACTCCTGTACATATTTCTGAAACAAGGCTGCCATCTGAATTAGATATAACTGCGTCTCTACCTGTAGAGTCGAACATTGTTCAATTTTCTTTGCAATGTGCGCCTGCTTATTACAATTCGGTGACTATATCCTAAATGTATGTATATATATATATATTATGTATAGCATGTGCGCTGTATCAATTATATACCACAAGAACTATACATTTTTAACTCCATTAAAGTTCTTTACATCACATACGAATACACATATTTGCCGTTTAAACGAAATTAAGACTGACCACAGGCAACATGTTATTGACCGAATTAATGAACTCCTGAGGGTTTCTTATACATAATGTAGTTATGTGCTTTTTGCGGCTATTCCCAATCATATTTGCATATTGATAAGTTGATTGTTTTCTATTTGAGTTTCTATTTGTATTCACATTGAATGAATCAATACAAAACTTGTGATTTAAACATGAAATTGTTTTTTTACCCTACATATTCCGAGTTCTGGAATTGAATAGTAACAAAAAGCTAAAAGAATAATTTTCAAGGCAAAGAATTTTCAGGATATAATTATGTATCTCTTGCAAAGCGACACAATACCATCATATTTTTGCACTTTGATCTGTGTACATAAAACCGTCCAATTAGACATTGTATGTTCTTAAAGTTGTTTGTGGAGTTATTCTTCCAAATATGTTTTCCAGCTAGATAGAATATGTCGATGCTTTAAGTTCAACTCTCTTGGTGAGATTTTAGTTTCAGTAAAGGCTAGTTTCACGGCAGTTTTGTCTGCTGTATCTGTTCTCTTAGTACCCTCAATAGCGCTATGACAAGGCAGCCAAAATACGAAATATTTTCCCAGCTTGTTAGGGCAGATCATGTATCTGTAATAATCGGGATATTAACCTATTGTTAAATTTAAGGCTATTGCATTAATTTAGCGTGGAAAGAGGATATGAAAGACTCATGACATGGACGTTACTTTAACGGCTTCGATAGTGTTAAATGTTTTATATTTGGCTGTAATGTCAGCCGTGAATGTTTTTCAGTTTTGCCCAATGTAAATTATATACAGCATCCCACAGTGATTTGAGATATACCTTGGTTGCATGTCTACAAAAGGGTCATGATAAACGACAAAACCGTTAATCGCGAGTCTTGATTTAAATAGCAAGTTTGATATTATGGAATGGAATGGAATGGTATATATATGTATATATATATATATATATATATATATATATATATATATATATATATATATATATATATATATATATATATATATAAACGATTAGCTCTTTGAATTCTTTGTCAAATGAGGGCGAATGCAGCCTCGCAGCGTGTTAGACTTTTGAGTTGGTTATATACAAATAAATTCACGTTTATTTTGAAACGTACGAAGATGTTGTACATAAACAATATTAATTGTGATGATTTATTTATTCCAATCATTTATTTACAGTTCTACAAGATCACACAGTAAGGGCCGTAGCAAATACAGGGCCCGATTTGGATCATTTTGTTGTGAACGCCTGACTTACTCGCGGGGCCCCTTTGAGCGCTGCATTAGGAAATGCACTTTAAATAAGACTTGTATGATATTGAACTTAACATTTTCTTCAATCGTTTTAAAATTAATTTCGCGCTATAAATATATTTTTACAAAATTTATAACGCGCGAAGCCTCTGAGTGAAGGGCCTGGTTAGGCCAAATCGGTCCAATTGGCCTAAGGCCGGCCCTGAGAGTACGTAATCTTCTATCAAAGAAATGTATGTTGCAATTAACAGACTCATAAACTCATAATCGGGTTTTGTTGCACATTTCTCAACTTGCAGCTTTTGACCCATTTACTTCCTAAATCCGATGAAGAAAATCCATAAACAGACGAAGCAGTTCCACTTTAAGAATCTATTAATTTGCTTTTGAAAGCCCGTTTTATTTAGATTTTATTGTATAACTTGTTTCCGTTCAATTTATTATTTCAAACTAAAACAGTCTGTACGTAAACAGTCTATCGCTGGCCTATTGATTGCTACTAAAACTCTTCTGTTTTAAATATTGACTTTTCTTTGTCATTGCTACTTCACGCAAGAGAACTAATCTTTCAGATAGTGTATGTTAGTTAATTGGAAGGGTATTCAAGTAATGGGTAGCATCATTTTGTACAGATGATTGGTCATTAGGCATTTCATTTTGTTAAAGTTCTTTTGTGAAGTCCGACAATATTTATGAAATCGGGACAGTGAACACTTCAATACACCAACAAACACATTCCACTTATAAATTACTGACACCTTATTCCTTGGGTGCATAATAGTCGGCAGCGCCGTTTTATATTGATCACATTAAAATGAATGTATTTAAGTTTGAAAGAAGATCTACCCAAAAAAGGTTATTTATAGACAGATAACGGCGGTCTTCCCTGCTCAGTCTGTGAAAGATTCAAACCAGTACCTGTCTAATATAGAGTTTGTCTCGCTAATCACTGAATTGTCACGGATCATCATCATAACAGATGTTTTGAAAAATAAGATACCCTTTAATGCGTTTTTGTGGATACTACAATATACATTTACCCATTCCCAATAGTGTCATATTGTGGTTTTGCTTTACCTATCAAGTAAAAAAGTAATTTTAATTTCAGTCCAAACATTGACCTCATTGGCATTCATGCACAAGTGAGTGTCTAAAACGCTCCTCGTTACGGACCACTGCCATCTCACCTCTGTCCGCGATGGTTCGAGTCTAAGATTCAGCTAATGTGGGCATGTGAGAAAGCTTGCCAGTAGCTTCTCGTGGGTCGGTGGTTCTTTCCGGGGTTTTCCCGGGTTCTTCCTCCACCATTAATACTGGCCTCCATGTATAGCCTATCGTGTGCTGATAAATGGCGTTAAACCCCACAGCAACTTAAAAATATACTATTTCAACGACTGATACTTACACAATTTATATAAATCCATTAAACAGTAAGCGTGTTGAATTAGCATGTCCACTCCCTTCTATATGATACTGTCATGGTTTCCCCTGACTGATGTCTTGTTGTAGCAAACAAAACGACCAATCGATGCAAAGGATTTTGCAAGTACTATTTATTACACAGCTAATAGCTGCATCATAAAGATTGACCTAACCCAGAAATATTATACTCTTATCAGTAGTGGAATGTTAGTGCAAACTTAAAGGTTACCCTGTGATAGGTGTAAGTGGTTCGAGGCGATTAGTATTGTACATGATAAAGCAGATGGGTAAACGGTTATGATAAACGATAAATTACTGTGAAGGCAAATCACAATGCTTGCAATTATATATTCCGCATTTGCACTACTAATACTACTATTACTACTTGGGGGCCGAAAGACCGAGTAGTCTATAGCGCTTTCCGTTACGGATTACTGCCACCTCACCTATGTCTGCATGGGTTCTAGTCTAGGATTCGGCCAATGTGGGTATGCGAGAAAGCTTGCCAGTAGCTTCTCGTGGGTCGGTGGTTCTTCCCGGGATTTTCCCGGCTTCTTTCTCCACCATTAATAATGGCCGCTGAAAATTGGCGTTAAACCCCACAACAACATCAACACCAATACTACTGCGATTGCTGCTGCTTATTGATAGTATTCGATTTACCTGGACTAATGATAATATTGTTTCGTCTTCTGCAAAACCTAGTGCAGTCGGAAAGAAATGTTCCACAATATAATAGCGTTAATATTGGTCTCATTACTTGTCTCTCTCTTATAGAGTAATTTCATCTTTACAATCCTTCCGTTGTTATCATACAGGGTTTGCAGAAGATGAAAGAACGTACGGGTTAACAACCTACCTGTAGTATAAGATAATCTTTTGCTCTTCTTGCACTTTGCTTCTACAACTACAACTGCTATTACTAGTACTACTATTGCAATACTACTACTACTGCTACCACTAATAATATCAATAATAATTAATAAGAATGATAAGACTGTACTTCTGCGTTTTTCGTGCTACTGCTACCATTACTATTACAACTATTCTGCTACTATTACTAATTACTATTGCTGTGCTATTATATTATTGATATTACCTTTATTCATACTAGTTTTGCACTAATGCTGATGATACTTATATGATTCCTGGCATAGTTTGTTCAGTTTTGCCTGTTACTGCTCAATATTACAACTACTACAGCGATTGCAGGAGCAGAGAGGGCGAACAACCTCTAATTGTTTCACCCTCCATTTCACAAAATAAGCCTTCCACAGAAATCACAAAATCGCGATTTTTTCGTGGTTTTTAACTGAATCAACGTCGTTGTTGACGTCATCGATTCAAACTTTTTACTCGGAATTCATCGCTGATGGTGAAAAAATGTAACCCCCACCCCCACCCCTGGTGACTGTGTCGGTGTCGAGTTGAGCCCTCGCCCTCTCTGTTGCTAAAAATTTATCCAAAATTTGTATCAAGACCAACTCGATATCTTGTTCTGGGGTCATGTAAATTTATTGTTATAAATCCATGTGGGGTTAACTGAGCCTGACTAAATAAATTTCTAAATTTAATTATATCCATATCACCACTGCACCAAGACTGATGAATATTTCTGAGTGTATGTGTATCGACTCCTTTAAACACAGCAAGAATGTTAGTTATCCCTTATCACTTTTGGTATTTGTGTATACCGTTGAGTAACATAAATCACATCAGTGTTTTTATGTCTGCCTCGAGAAAATATTCTAGCTGGATTGGACTGTTTGTCCAACATCACATCATCGTACACTACTAAATTGTTAACGAATCCATCAATATCATCTACAGATGGTGCTTCACTAATATCAGTATTAAACTCGATATCACCATCACCGTTTTCATTTAATAACTTTGCACTGTCATTAAAATCCTTTAGTACATCATAGCATCGCTGATCATCAACTGATGGTGCTACTAAATACCACTTCATTATCAAGTTAAGTAACAATTGCGTCTTAAAACTTCCAGATGGCCCTATGATAATAATACGAACATAATTTGGTAGCGCAGCATAAAGCTTGACTGGTTCTCGTTTCCTTGTTGGAGAAAAGTCAGTGATTTCCATGTTATAGAAATATATAAAATGAATAAAGATTTGTATTGTGTGAAGTGCAAGACGCGTACCCCATCTGATACACCAACAACTATTACAACAAAAATAACAGGTCTGCGGTTACAAGTATGTGTGAACGATGTGGTACAAAGAAATTTAAATTTATTCCCGCACAGTCGGGTTTAGAAACAAGAGGAGGTTCTATTGCAGCAAAGTTAAAAGAATTACCGGGGATTCAGTGGGCTAAATACCCAGGAGAAAAACACCTCCCAGGGTATAATTATTGTGGCCCTGGAACCCGACTTGATATCAGACTTGATAATCAAGATCAGCCAAGACCATGCGAATATCCGATAAATGAAATTGATAGAGCGTGTCATGCTCATGATGCTGCTTATAAAAGTAAAAACCTACAAGACAGGCACATCGCACATGTAACATTAGTTCATGCGCTAAATTCTATAAAAAAAAAATTAAAACCTCAGAGAATCATTACTAATTGGATAGTAAGTTCTGCGATGTTAGCGCTATGTGCTGGTAATTAATTATAATGGAGTCGATTCATTATTCCCCAAGAGGATATTGGAAGGGTAGAGCAGCAATTAGCAAACTCGCCGAAGCAGCAAAAGTCAAACGTGTTACTGCTGAAGCGTCGTTATCCAGACAAGCAATATGGAAAATTTATCTCCCACCGCCTAAGCAAATTTACTTTGCACATTTTGATGTCAGCGTTCCTAATGAAGTTCATCAGGCTGATATTATGTTTCTACCTCATGATACAATTAAAATACGAAGACGTCAAATAACGTACAAATATGCGCTAACTGTTGTTGATATTGCAAGTAGATACAAAGAGGCAGAACCGTTATCGACAAAGACAGCTGCTGAAGTTGCTTCTGCGTTTAAACGAATTTGCCAACGAGGTGGTCTACGATAGCCAAAGCTGTTACGGGTTGATCCTGGCAAAGAATCGTTGATGAAGCAACACAAAGTCACCATCAGACGAGGACATTCTGCGATTCATTGTGATCAGGCAATTGTTGAACGACTTAAACGAACACCTGCTGAGTGGTTATTTGGATATCAATATGCGAAGAAATTCATGCAACACAAGGATCTTGCGAATGGGTTGCAAGATTACCAAGTGTGATAACTGCGTTAAATAATGAGATCACTCAAACAACCAACATGAAACCTATTAACGCAATTACAAAAGCGCACATACCAAAACATCGACGTGATTTTTCAGCGCAGCCAGTATTAGGTAATGTTACTGTAAAATATTTATATGAGGCGGCTGAATTTTTGAAGGTGGTAAAATAAGAGCGACTCATCCTGTCTGGAGTATTACGACACACGAGATATCTAGCGTAACAAGATCTACTGGTAGACCAGCAATCTACAGATTGGATTCAACTGCGTCTCAACGTTGATTAACACATGAACAATTACAAGTAATTCCTGAGGACACTCAATTACCACCCCGATCACTTATCTAGCACCTCTAAGCCGATTGCACTCAAGGCAGGTCAGCAACACATTTTTTCGTCTATGACCACGACTATTTTATTTTCTATCTACGGTGAATTGTCTTGGGTGCTTACTCGAGTATTGCCATAACATTATACAATTACAGCTAGCACAGTGATTATTCTGCTGTTGTTTCAGCGCGTTGACTAATTCAACATCAAGGTAAAATTCTCGATTTATTTTGGTCACTTTGTTTATAACCAGTTAATATTTTTCTTATTATATCGTTGTCAATATCATCATCGATGGTTTCTGACGCGTCCATGACAGTTCTTCGCAGCTGAGATATTATTCTGACTCTAGACACTGCAAGATAAACTAAGTTTGACCACTCGATACGGTCATCAACAATCCAAACGACTGTATCAGTAATAGCTAGTCCTTGAGATGAGTGAACAGCGTCCACGGGGATTTATCAGTGCGAAAAGCATCTTCAACAACATTGTCAGCAACTGCGACAGTATCATTTAATACGAGATTCTGTTTTTCGGTCTGTCCTGGTATATCAACGTCAATATTTTGTAATCTGTATCAGCTGGTCTATAACACAACGGCACTGGCAACGTTGGAAACTTCTCTCGTTGTAACTGAAACAGCCGCTGTTGAAGTGTGTCTCTGACTATCTTTATATTTGCCACTATCAAGTCGTTAGGTCTCCACGCTTGTAGAAAGTCGTTCATTGAAGTCTCTGGATTTGTTTACGCATTATCTCACATTGAAGTTTATTTTGTTGTAGTCTGATTAATTTCTTGAATTCGTTTAATTCTGCATTACACGTTCTATAATCATTAATTATCTTTTCGTAATAGTTAACAAAATCTTTTAACCAGAAATGTGGAGATGGTCCAACAAAAGGTGGGGTTGACCATGATCGCCACACATTTTCACTGCGGTATTTTTCAATAACAGCCAATCAAGAAATATTTTTTAATGTTTCTAACGACACTGTACATATTTCATCCAAAATAATGATCTTTGGAATATATTTCTCCCCCATTCGGTCAGGAGCCCATACACCACCGCTGGACTTGAAAAAGCTGTGATAAGTACAAGAATTAAATCCACGTTGTTTCATCTCTCGCGCAAGTCTGTGTGTTGGCGTTAACCGGATCATATCTAAATTTCGAAATAATTCGATCGCCCGAGTCGTCTTACCAGAATACCCCGGCCCATTGAGATCAACGGTCTTGTGTCTAGATCCTGGATCATTTACGGATGGTGCACACGATATTTCATCGATGAAATCGCCACGATAATTGTGTTTGATTGTAACATTTGGGATGAATCAAAATTATGCAACATTTCTTGTTTTATTATCGACGGCCCCCAACATGCATCAGTGTTTGTAAAACGAGCCAATAATTCTGAAAATGTTTTATCGATATAAAATGAATCCGTTGCAATATTAACTGCATTGTCAGGCAATCTATTTATCATCGATAGCAAATTTATAGAAACATAAGCAAATATTGAAGATCTTAAATGCGTATACTGAGGAGATTCTCCACTAATAAAACTAACAATTGTGCCTAACTTTTTCCCATCGGATAAGTAAACATCTTCTCGATTACAAAGTGCATATTTCACTGTAGCATCAGCGACCACAAATTTGTGCTCGGCGGGATCCATAATCAATATTGCATGATGTTGTTTATGATCAAATGCTCCACCCTAAGCATATTTACCGATTATTTTTCTACGGAGATCCTTCGCGGTGTTTTCACTGTTGCTGAGTTTAATCTTGAGAATATTAGGAGAATCATCAACGATGACATTAATATGAGTATTTGGACATTTCCGCGCATATTCTCCAATAACCTCATCTACACTGTTACTTTCTGGTATTGGTAACCAAACTTCGGTTTGATCCCGATATGATACATTTGCCTCACTGACAACCAGCGGTATCAATATTTTATTTTCGATCATATATCGTAATGACACTATTGGTGCCCAACGTTTTCTGACAAGTGTCTACCAAACCAAACATAATAACACGGATGAAGATTTTTAGCGAATTTAAACGACGTTACACGAGCAAATCCTATCAAATCAAAATCAGGTAATGGACCATTAATGACCACTCTGGTCATTTAGTGTATCGGATGTCCGAATCTTTTAAAGTACTTGCTGCATTCACCCGCTCCCACAAAACTTCCCGGATAACAAGCGACCATATCTACTGATATCATATCGTTGTAATCGTATTTAGTATTCCACAAACCGCCATGTCCGTATTTGATACAACTTAACTGCACATCTTCGAGAAATTCAAATCGCGTTGGCTTCCACGAATTTCTCTCTCTGGCAGCGTGGGCAGCAACTGAAGGAACTGTAAAACAATTTTTTTATTTCGCAAACAATCACACTGACATAGGATCGGTTTTACTTAACGTGTGAATAGCATCAAATATATTTCCTGAGTAAAATCTCACAACACGATCTCGTGGAAAATTTTCTACTGCGCTGGTCCAAGCATGCGCGTTATGATCAATAATTTCAATTGGTGTTCTTTTTCCTTTATTCGCTGATTCATATAAACTCTCCGGTTAGCTTTTTTAACAGTTATTGGAAATTATGATTTACTTGATAACTCAGCGACATCCTTGACCTGTTCAGCCCACTTCGCTATTTTTTCACGTCTCAGATCAGTTAAACCGTTTCCACGTTTCGCACTTTTAAAATGTCATGTTACTCGCTCGGCTACACAATTCAGCGATGAAAATCTCATTGGTGAAAGATCATTAATGTTGGGGTTTTCTATCGGTAAATTCCATAAAAAACCGCGGCCACAGGATACGCTCGCGCGTAATATGGTCTGTCAGTCCCAGTCAGCGCTCCTGGTTTGGAATCTTTGCTCAGAATGACAGTCTTTCCATTAGCAATGACGTGGTCACATTTATCACGGATAATCCACGTGTCAGAATCCGATAACACAATACATTTTATTCTGAAAAATATTTCTGATCACTTTGAAGATAATAGATAATCGTTTTCGCTCGTGTATCGTTCATTGTAGCGTCCTTGACATCTTCGTCGCGAATAATTTTAAATATGGACGATACATGAGATGCCCCATTATCACGAAATTCTTTTTTATCATCTCTGGTAGATATTATCAGATCCGTCAGAGCTGGTCTCCGCATGTGGTGGGTTAGTCTGTCAAGATTGAATCTAGAAGTTTCCCAGGGCTTGATCTTGGATAATCTCTCAAACTCCTAAATATTATAATTAAGGCAAACATCTAAATAAAAAATAGTATATATCCAATGTCTCAAACAAGAAATCAGTGCAAATGGTTCAGGGTGGGGTCATCGACTCCTTGTAACGAATCCTGCAGGGGAGATTTCTGCGGACAACATTCACAAAGTGTAAAGAGGGGGACTTTAGGACCAATACCGTGCATACGTTGTGGTGTTGAAGATAGGGGTAAAACACAGCTATGTGTACGCTGTGGCGAGAAAAGGTATTGCGAACTTAAAAGATAATATGATATATTAAAAAAATAGTAACAACACTATAAAATCCGTAGAAGATTACATAAATAAGTTTTCAGACAAATTACAAATTAAACAAATAATTATATTATATATAAATGAGCCAAGAATTTGTCAGACATCCTATCATCAAGAATTAAGAAGCAAATCGTGATAGAGTAGTTAGAAACTGTACGTTGAAAAATCCAGTTAGTGTTGTTAATAACGCTGGTTATCTCCAATTTGCTGCTGCGAAAAATATGTCTCTGTTATATATCTATATTTCAGATTTTTAACAGAGAGATTAATGATGGTTTTGTGATAGGTCATGTTGACGGGCAGAAACTTAATAATTCTTTGCAGAACCTTCAAGCTGTTACGCAGAGCGAGAATGCTATTCGTTCTCATATCGGTTTGGAAACTGGATTTCCTTTTCCTATAGCTCGATACAGATAACGGAGATAACTCTGAAGCGATTGTCTAAAAGTCAATGAAAGAATTATTCCCCCTTCACTTAGAGAGAGGATTGATCAATGCATGTCATTACCTATTATACAGGTAATATATTATCCAGAAAAATAGAGCTAAATTCAAGTTGTATTATTGTTCTGAAACAGGGTTTCTGGCGAACCGACTATTGTAAACAATTGGCATACCTGTACGGATTCTCCAATTACTTACCGTAGATTTTAAGAAAGAATGTCAACACGGGCAGACGTAATCGTTTATTTAAGATAAATAATAGTTTTTACACAGACAATATACTTGTTTTCTTAATCCATCTGGTTTTCTGGTCCATCTGTATTTTTGTTGCTGTTATATTTAAGAAAACAAACAGCAAATAAACCACACCCATAGCGTGAGTTTCCAAGTATCAGTCAGATTATATACTATAGGGTCCGTATCATATACTGGGGTTTATCGAAACTCACAAAATAAACACACCTTCGGCCATGTCACCACGTGGCGGTGATATTTTTCAGCTCACTGGTTTGATTTGGGGGAGGGTGTGAAAATAAATATGTTGAACGTAGAATATAACCCTGTACATGTTGTACCGTCCTTACTGTAAATACATGTAAATAGTGTAAATATCTGTAAATACATGTACCATACCGTCCTTACGGTAAATACTTGTAAATAGTGTGAATACCTGTAAATACTTGTAAATAGTGTGAATACCTGTAAATACTTGTAAATAGTGTAAATACCTGTACATACATGTAAATAGTGCAAATAGTATCTGCTATATGTACTGTGTCGTCTTTATAATTAGGTTAATTAAGTTATGTGTTGTGCCGTTATCAACATGTCCTTGTGGGCCTGCCATTCTTAGAATTAAGTTAATTAAGGTTGTATGTTGTTCCATCCTTAACACGACCTAGTGGGCCTGCTTCAAAACAAAACGGGTTAGCAATAACCCCTTCATTTTTCTTTGATATGTATATATATATATATATATATATATATATATATATATATATATATATATATATATATATATATATATATATATGTGTGTGTGTGTGTGTGTGTGTGTGTGTGTGTGTATATAAATAATGAATTACTAAATAATAAATAAAGAATTACAAAAATATCAATGATATCATTTCTGCTATTTAAAAATTTAGAAGAAAACGGAATTAATATATCTGATAAATTAAATCCTGAAAAAATTATTTCTGATTTTAAAACACTGCAAGAGGGTAAAGACGAGGGATCAGTATAAATTTATAATGAAAATTCAGACGGAGTTTCATCAGTCACTGGTTGCAGTAGAAGAAGAGCGATTGACAGAATTTGTTCCGCTGTCTCGTGCAATCAAAAAAAACTAGATCGACATTGTCTCAGGAATACAAGAAAATGATTAGTACTCGTATAAAACAATTAAAAAAGATTATGTCAGAAATCAAGTTCGTGGAACTGAAAGTGAAGGTCAATTTCTGATTGCGCTTACAGATTTCAGACTTATTTTTACTGAAAATCAAGCTGATTTGTTACTTTGGATAGGGACCCCCGTGCAGGTTATGGTAAATCTTTTGATGATGCTAAACAAATATATTTATAATGCTGCCACTGCATCAATATTTTCACTGAAAGTGTCACATTTGCTCGATTTTGTTGGGTAACTACCACTAAATATAATGCGAATCACAAGCCGCGCTCAATTTGTTCAGGTAATTCACCCTACAAATCAAAGAAATCATCAGAGATGCTCAATTTTGATGGATACCCCCGGTGCAAGTTAAGGTAAATCGTCTGATGTTGCTAAAAAAATATAATGTTTACAAAGTTGCCAATAGCTTCGGTATGTTCACTGAAAGTGTCACATTTGCTCAGTTTTAAAAGGCAATTACCCTAACAAATCATGGAAATCACCCGCGGTGCTAAATTTTTATGCACATCGACTGTAGCCAGAATCAATGAAAAATATATATATTTTTTTACTTGTGAGTTAAGTGTTACCTTAAGCCGATCAAATTTAATGCAGGAGTGTGCCTGGTCCCTGTCACATGTGCTCACAGAAGTATGTTTTCGCCGCAGTTCATCTAACTGTTCCTGTGTCAATAGAAATATTCGTTGCCGTATTTATGAATAACCAAGTCAACTGTGTTGACTGGAGACTGCATAAACGTAGATTTCAAGTGTTTTTGTTTGTCATGTATGAAAACCCTCATGTTTTGTTACATCTTAAGATCTAATCCTGGAGTGGGAAACACTCTAGGATTTCACCAATAAAGTTAAATTTACCGTCTCATTTCTTAAATTCAGAAGGTGTCCGGATCGGTCTATTAGTCTGAAATTTATTCTTGATAACACTGGGTTATGACGTGGTAGATAGAACGGATTGATCAGCTCTTGCACAATCAGATATCCGGGGGTTTCTTTTGGTGTGAACGAGTAAAGAATATATCCCTGCTGCGCTTGATTTGATATAGTTGTATCTGTGTCATAACTTCCATCAACGATTTCACACACAAGATTGACCGCGACCACTGGGGTAATAAATACAATTTCCGGAGATACATGTCGCCCATGCTCTTGTGGGTCATCATTGTATCGGAGGATATTTGCCGGCGGTAGTGTTTCTCTGTACCGTGCGAGTATATCAGGAAAGTAATCATCGATGATATCATTAACTGAATTTCTTTACTCTGCGTTATACCCGGGAAATTTAAAATTTGGTAGATCTGTTATCGAGTATGCGGCTAAAAATCGTTGTTTATATCGATTTATGTCGTCGGTGTAATCGATTGTTGCTTGAATTACGCGCTGATGAAGATATTCCATGTCAGATACGAGAAGATTTAATATTTCAATTCGCGTAATGATTTCGCTGCGTGAACTTGATGTATCAAAAAGATGCTCCTGGAAACTTTGTCGTAGTCGCTGTAGTTATGTTTTTTGTTCTTGATTAATGATTTTAAAATATTCAATAATCTGATCTATGTCAATAATAATAGATTTAGTTTCTCTAGGACGTCGTTCATAAATAAAAAATCACCGAATATGGTCCTTACCGTAGAAGCCAATATTATTACCCAATGTTGCATTTTTTATATCGAGTTGTTTGCATGATGGGGTAATTTCGTGGTATGATTGCCTATCTGTGACATAATCAGACTTTTCGGTTCTGACGGTATTTGTGGTGTTGGTGGAGCTATTTCTGGCCATCCCAATCCTGTCCTGATCGATGATCGATATATATACACGGCGTAGTCTGGAGAGTTTATCTCGATTGCAGAAGATAGTGTTGGTTCGTGAGCTGTTTTTGCTATCTTGGATTCTTGTCCCGTGATATTTTTTTATTCTGCGCTGTAATTCCTTATCTATTTCTTCAATTTGATAGCACCGGTTTATTATTTCAACAACATTCCAGTCGGGAATACCATCCGGTTTATTTTTATTGTCGGAGTTGTATTTGCGACTATCTGCTGAAAAAGTTCTGTCATTATTTAACTGCTGAAGTTCTAAATTGTTTCAGTTTTTACCAAGGTCCTCATCGTATATCTTAACAATTAACGCGAATTCGGAACCTGACATTGTTTCATCTTTGAGACTTGATGATATCAACGACGACAATTTAAAATATGCTGATGTGGCTGCGTTTAATCGTGTAACATAGTCGTGGTAATTTGTGCTCGTGCACGGTGATAGCTTTTTCGTGATAATATTAAAAACAACTGCAATTGCTGTTGATGATGAAATGCATATTGTTACTGCTGCTGCAGTTGTTACCGGGGTCAGCGCTGATAATACTACTCCGGTGGATGCAACTAACGCGGATACTGAATAAATTAATGCATCCAGAGTACCTACACTCCGCTTGTTTTCTTTTACTTTTGTCGTGCACGTGTTGATTATATTTTGTAACTCTGATTGTAATTCGCGCACTTGATCATATATATATATATATATATATATATATATATATTATATATATATATATATATATATATATATATATATATATATATATATATATATATATATATATATGTATGTATATATATATATATATATTGTTGCATGTTTAATGTTATTGTTGACGTGAGGTGTTTCCGCTAAAAATTCCAGACACCACCAGTAAGATGTTGCGGTTAATTTCTTATCAGCTGCTTCCAGTATAAATGTTACTTCGGTTCAGCTATTTAATGCGATAGACCCCAGGGATATATTGTATATATCTCAAATTTTGCAGCACTGAACACAGACAGCCTGTACACACCAGTGGCTGCTGCGGTATATTTGATAGTATTATTTTGTTTTTACCATGTTGAGAATCCAGATGATACTGTGTATACGATGTTGGTAATATGCCCGGGGGTTACTCTGGCTGAAATTTTAATCAGACTAGCTTTGTTAACGATCCCATGAATTCCACTTACGATGTCATCTTGTGTTTTCTTAATCGTGTCAATATTTGTTTTAATATCAGAAAGTTTCATATCAACGGTTAACAGATCAACGAAAAATTCATTTGCGGTTTCATTAAATTTTCTAAACTTTCTAAGGAGATTCCTGACCGTTCTTACGTGAACGTCATACTCGGCTCGCAACGTGGATAATTTACCATCTACGACGTCAACATACTATTTCGTCGTGGCATCTTCGTCTGATGGTGGATCTTTTAAACCACTATCTTGTTCCCGTTCAAGCTGAGTTCACCTGTCATTGTGTCACCAGTGTTTTTCGCACTATTAGCGGTGCTTCTTGCAATTTAATCTCTGATGGTTGAAAACGATATATTTGAGTCTCTGATTCTGCCACCATCGGTAAACACAGGGATGTTATCCGTGACCGCACCGAGTACTCGTCGAACTATATCATTCCATCTGATGTTGCTCGTTTTTAAAACACCGTGTTTATCCTGACAAACAACAACTTCATCTCGGTTAATCCCGGACAAATATACAAGATTATCGACGTCATCTTTAGTAGCATATTTTGATAGATCAATATCATCGCATTTTTTGCTTTTACTTGTGCTGAGACATTTTCCGTAAATATCAACCATTATTTATTTGATAATTATTTAAATCTAATTTCGGTATACTCGTGCACGACTTTGTAAGGTGGTTTGGTTGATCTCGATATAAAGTACATTAATTTCTTCACGGCCACATATTGGTGGATCTTTTAATGTTTATATTGGTAGCGTTGAATACCAAACCGGCGTGCCCTGCACGCTACTGATATAATTTAGAAAACCAACTGGCGGTGCAAACCCATACGAATCGAAATAAATAATTCCACGTGGATCAATCGCGTAAGCAACCCAGTGAGTTCCTGGACCATCGCTGTTATCAAGATTAATAATCCCTGTTTCTGGGTTATTCGGTTGGCTTGGTAACTGATCTCGCATAAAAACACCTCTGAATTTTTTTTATATTTAACTGTTCAGCGGCATCGAGTAAATCAAAATTTGACATCGGTGTGAGATGTTTGACATCTTTCAAAACCGTTTGAGGTACCTTGACGGTGGAGTTCCTGGAAGTCTTAGACCGGATCCTCGTTTCTTGTTTATATCCTTTCCCAGTTGCTTTCTTTAATGCCATTCCAGCAGCGGTTCCAACAGCACCTAACGCAGCTGCCTTTGCTACGGCTGGTGCAGCAGCAGCTATCAGCGCTGGTATTGCTGCGAGAAGTGGAAATATACCACCTGTTTTAACCATATCTTTCATAGCACTTGGAGAAAGATGAAGTTGAACTCCGGTTTTTGATTTTAGTGCTTTATTGAAGTGTTTAACCTGAGTCTTGGTTAGTGTTAGTTTATTTGGACAACCGCTAGAAATCTGATCTTATTTCAACTTTATTTTTGTTGCACATGTGCTCGCGTTTCTTATTGTAATTTTTTTTACCTGACCAGGAGTCAGGGTAACATTAACGTGACTATATGCCATTTTTATAATGAATGCTATTGATCTTGTTGTCTACATAATTTCCACGAGCATCAACCACTCTCATTCAACCACTAGCACCTTCAAGTAACATTACTTTGTCACTGGGTATAACCGCGATTGCTCTGTAATCAACACACCACCTGGCGGATCCGTTACTTCAGCTCGGAAGTGTATATCAACAACAGATTCGTCGGATAAATCAAGATGCTCCAGTGAAAAGTAAGAAATCGGATACCGATTTGTAAAATCTAAATGTGATATTTGCAGCCCAGTATCTATATTTAGATTACGTGCCAACAAACGATGATATGCGCGTGCCACATGATTATCTCCGAAACTTGTTGTCCGTTTATTCTCAACGAAACCTCTCTAACTCCGCATTTGTCAAATATCATATGTGAACTTTCCTGACCATCCGTCCGACTACTATGTTGCAACGCAACAAAAATATGTCGTGGTGCAGAAATGCTTTGTTGTGATGATATATGTCATGTAAATACACCTCTGACACTACTTTGAGTAGTATCTGTGGTTACTGTAAGCCAAGATAGTAATACTTTACCGCCCTGTTCCATAAACGACAGTATTTTCTGTTCTTCTATGATTGATGGAGTTAATACTGGCATCCGCAGTGAGAGGTTTGTTATATTTACTCTACCAGAATGAACACCAGCACCTTGCCATATTGCATCATTAACACCGCCTTTTTGTACGAGTGCAACTGTGTGTTTAGCTCCAAAGATGACCTCTCTAATATCTCTGCAAAATCCGAAGATGTGAAACAGTGAAATTGTACATGAAACATATCTACGATCTCCATCCAACATTGCCCGGCGTGCTGCAAATCCTAAGTTGTAAGTTGCATTATCACTTTTTATAATATCAAAACCAGCACCTGGTCTTTGCTTCATATTCAGGACCAGCTGGTTGTGGATCAGATGCAGTATTTTGTGGTGTCCGTATTTTGATATATTGAACATGATCAGCATTGTCGGCAATATCCTTGGCAAACATCATTGACGGATCGGCTGATCTTCTGTAATCATCAAAATATCTTGCTAGACCAATTAGTGTTGTAGCAACATCGACATCCTTCTGAATTGATTCAATATTTTTTTCCATCAATCATGTATGTAGCGCTATCAAACAATGCCATGATCCCGTTGTTGACAAAACCAACTCGTACATTTGCATCGTATGGGTTATTATCTGTTTTTACAAGTTCACCTTCTATTTCAATAAAAGCCTCGGCGGTCAAGAAATATCTACTTGTATCATGAACTTGAAGTTCGATACGTTTCCGTTCATTTGCCATAATCTAAATTATCGTCCTCTGTCACGAAGTCCGCCGCCTGCTATCAAATTTGCAGTAATATTTATTTCTGCTTCATTAACCAATTCTGCTAATTCCTGATTTGCTGCTTGATTTATTACCTTAATGACATTTGCGGGCACAACTTCAGTACATGGCAATTTTATTGCTGATTATTCTTATTAATCGTACTAGTCTTTCTTTGATTGCAGAGAACGCCTTACCAGCAACATCGACGATTGCAACTGAAGCTTTTTCACCGACAACATTAATAGCGTTCATTGATAATTGTTTTGCAAGAGGCCCTGCTTTTGGTGTTAACCCCGAGAATAACCCCTGAACAACCTCACCAAGTCCATCTCCGTAAGCTGCTCTATAGATTGGTAATCGTGAGTTTATTGCTCTGACCTGTACAGGTCTGTAGTGTCTAGTGTACCTGACCATTTTATTTTAATTGCCATTTTTCTAATTGCCGTCATCAACGAGTTCATCAACAAGTTCTCGGTAAACGCCGATGTCCATTATACCGCCCTGAAATAATCGTCGACAAATATCAGATGTTTCATTCGTTATTTCTTGTGAGTTATTTCCGGCACGTTTTCCTCCTATGAGAACCTCTAACCGTTGCACATCATTAAGAGTAATATAAGGACAAATAATATTACTTCCCAAACCACTACCAGTAGCACCAGGTGCATCGTACAATTCCTTTTCTTGAGGATAAATTATATCTTAAGGTATTTATTCTTCTTCATCTGGATAATGCATCTCTTTCACCGTTTGTTGCAATGGAGGAGGAAGTTGATAGGAAGGATCTTGTTGGTGTTTTTGTTGTTTCATTTTCTTTTGTTTTTGTTCTCGTTTTTGTTACTTTTCTTTCTGTCGCTGTTCTCGTTTTTTTGTTCCCTTTCTTTTTGTTGGTGTTCTCGTTTATGTTCTTGTTCTTCTTGTTTTTGTCCTTGCTGTTCTGGCATCATTTTGTCATTTGTTTACTCCTGATAAATATGTCTTATACACTATTTCTCGTTTGTTTATTATACCAATATTTCGATTTATTTTAAACACCCAATCAACCCATTCATCACGACTTATACCTTTAACATGTTCAGGGTTTAAAAAAATATGTTTTAGATCATAACTTCGAGAAGCAAACGCGGCAAACTCGATTATATCATCAAGTTTGATTGATTGAATTTTATTTATTATCTCTATACCCTCTTTAGTAAATTTCTCCCAAAAATGAGTTCCTCTCTTTCCTCTTTTGGTTTTCTGCCAACAGCATCTTCACATATTTCTTCACCTTCATCTTCAAAATGATGTTGAGCTGTAACTATTATTTCAGCAGTCTTTTTTAATACTTGAAGAAGACTCTCTTCCTCCTACCCCTCCTTTTCTTTCTCAGGCCCCCTAATATCAGCCAAGACTTTTCTAGTAACCACAGTGACGGGTTTAAACAGCTGTTCTGAACCCGCTGCGTATTCAACTTGCGCTTCTTGCTGCGCCTGTAGTTCTTTTTTTTCTGAATGAATCTCTCACAGGGAGAAATTTTTTAATTTCTTCTAGTCGCTCTCGGGCTAAACTAGCTGTGTAGGATTCTGGATAAACCATTATTTGATATAACAAATTTTAATTAATAGCAGCAACGAGGGTGCGACCTCATGCTTGGCACCAATGCAATCGCTGACTTTTCGTCCTACGATATCGCGATAAAAAAAAACTTATCGGCGATATCCTGGGTAAGTCTAGTTACCGGGTCAATCGCATTTTTTTATTTAAAAAATTGCGATTTTCGTGGAAGGCTTATTTAGCGAATGGAGGGTTAACCTATTAAAGGTTGTTCGCTCTCTCTGCTGCTATTGCAGATATAACAATTAAGACTATGATTCCTCAACATCATCGCAACTATATAATTACTACTTCAATCACAACTGCTGGAGGCAACCGAGTTTAGGATAGGGCTTGGTATCACTATTAATTTTGTGTCACGATGCGTATTTCCATAATTGCCTTCGATACGATATAAACTATCATAGAATCGCACACATAGATAAACTAAAATATACAAATTAGTATGATTATTGCATCATTATGTAAATCCGTTGTTGAATATGCTAAAAAATACCCCAATAAAATCGATAAGTTTTTCTTTTTTTTGTGTTTTTATTTTAAATGTTCACTAAATCCTGATTATATACATTTTAATAATCTAAAAACAAGTTTATTACAGTATGCATCCAACGTACACATTCAGAGCGTGGCAACACATTAAGAGATTACCTCTATTTAAGGCCTCTAATGTGCCTTCTTTTCTCTGAGTTTAGTTTTAAATAGACGTACTTTACATGTATCAGTAGTGGGCGTGGTCCACTCAAGAAAAGAATATAATCTTGAAAATAAATAAAATATGTGTTGATGTCATGTTCCTTCCGAAATATACATATGAGTAGTATGATAATGGGCAGTGAGAATGTCTGACCAATTTCGTTACCTTGACCCAAAATAATTTGGGAATTCCCCATAACATTTCAGACAAACGTTTATTTACCACCGTGAACATCTGAGACTGAGCCCCACTTCAGTCCACGCATAATCTTTGTTTGCCATGGGCTAAGGATGTGCAGTAGTATGAGCTTGTGAAACGATAGATATACGCTGACAACATCCAAGTGATTCACTACTATGAAAATTGTAGTGGACTATTGTATAATGTCCTTATTGATATATATGATAGTAAGAAAGAAATGATGTCACCGGCTAACATAACATGTAAATATCAAGACCCATAGTGTGTTTGCATCATCATAGGAAAATTAAATCACTATCTAGCTTGAATGCGTCGTATCTATTTGTCAAACTGGATCACAATGTGCTGCATAACTTTTCTCATACCTAGCTAGAGTGTCTTGATACATTAACCGGATTTGGAGTCTCGTTGGAGTACGCATTGCAAAAACGTAGTAAAAACACAAAATCAACACAGACAATAATGATATAAGCAACCCCATGTAGCTGACATTATCTGTAGGACGTGACACAACCAAATGAAGGCAGTAAAATATTCAAACAACATGATGAAGACAGCGAAGAAGATGAAGAAAGAAAAATACAGCGAAGTAGCGACGATCTTTATGATCACCGTCGATAACAAATTAATTAGGATATATATATATATATATATATATATATATATATATATATATATATATATATATATATATATATATATATATATACGCGGATTGCATAGTATGAGGAGTAGAAAATTATTAAATATTTCCATGTAAAGACATACACCATGGAGTCAAAACAGGGACAATGCTATACTTTATAACCAATCGGATGTACAATGAGAGGTTATTTACAAGTTATTGTAATACTTTACACTAGTCAGATTGCAGAGTTTTTGTCATATATCGGATTGAAGAAGAGTCTATTTTCATCTGGAAAAGTATTAGATGGTTATTTTCGGTTTTAGCAGCCGGGTCAAATGTTTCTTTTTAAGCCACTTATTATTTTGTAAAGTACCATCTGAGGTGAAAAGTATTACTACCATGTAAAAGATACTATCCATATGTGATATTCTCTAAAACCTTAAGTTATTACGAACAAAGATAAGAATTTATTTTCACTAATAGAATACTCGTCCACATGGAAGGTTAGATGGCACTTGGCTGCAATATGAAAATGGTTATGCTTTGGAAAATTTGAATTTCACAACAGAACACATCATAACTAATACTGTAAAACCCAATTGCTCACTTTATATGCTGTACATGGTGATCTGCTTTAAATATTGTGTCAAATTCAAGTCACTTAATCAGGTTTGCTGAACATGTATATTAATGCCAGCAGCGGCAGAGGCTTGCAAACATGTAAGGAAAAGGTCGACGATGTTGTCAAGGATCAAAGAGATCATTCTTTATCTTAATATTAAATAAGCAGTCATAACAATAAAGCATGCAGACTGTGAATTAATATAAACAATCCGAGAGAGGTCGTTGAATACGGATTCCAGGCAGTATGATAAAGTTGTATGCTTGCACTATTATGACTCGCAGCTGACCTACGACCGGTGGTGAGACAATTTCACCAAATTCAGCAAGAATGGTTTATGAAGGAAATTAACTCAAACACTATGTTGAAGAATGAGGATTGACTATAAGACGTCATCAAAAATAATAGAGTCTGAATGTAGCCTATTATCGCTAAACAGCAACTCACTTAAGATTCTCTACTATATAGGTGGGATTTAATAGGACAGGTAGTCGCTGATTAATAAAACCACCATGGTATCGCTGCTGCGGTTGGTGCCTATGTTTATCACTGACTCACGTCCCGGTGGTTAAGCTGGAAAAAACATGTTCATGAGTTTAAATCAATGATAAAATAGAGAACGGTGTGGTGTCATTACACGGGAAGTTGGCAAATACACCAGCACAGGTTCAGGATGGAATTTTGCCTATGTTCCCGCACAAATCTTTCACTCGGGTCTAGTGATATACCAACAACGAAATATATTATGGCGCGGTCAGTGATCGATATTAAAAGCAACGAGAATCAGTCATGTGAATCGTAACACTGCATACGGCGAGCAGTCATTTAGGCCATCCTCTAAAATGTCAACATTACCAGGGGCAAACTCAACTTTGGTGACATTGAGCAGCAGGGAGGGCGAACATCCTCTAATTCGTTCACCTATGTTTTCGCAAATTAAGACCTCCTGGGGGATCGCAAAAAATCGTTAAAAAAAAAATGCGCGATCATCGGTGACGCATTGAGAGCGTCGCCCTCTCTGCTGCTCTGAATTAAAAATTGCTATACCAAATAGTGGTACACTCGGAATCCTACACATCTAGACTAGCTAGAGAGCGAGAACAAGCACTTAAAAAAATATATCCCCGTAAAAGAGGATTTAAAAAAAAATGTACAATCGCGACAGGAAGCACAAGTCGAGTACGCAGCGGAAACGGAACAGTTGTTTAAACCTATTACCGAGGTTACTGGAGATGTTTTAACTGCTATCAGGGGACCTAAAAAGGAGCCAAGTGAGAAACAAGAAAGTCTTATTCAAATATTAAAAGAAACTGATGAAACAAATGGCTGCTTTTCAGCCTCAACTTGAAGGTGCTGTCGGAGAACCTGAAAGGGTAAAAAGGGGAGTTGATTTTAGGGAGAAATTTACTGAATCGGGTATAGCAACAATAGAAAAACAACCAGCTGAAAGTCGTGATGAACTAATCGAGTTTGGTATGTTTGCTGCTGCTAGTTATGATTCAAGAAAGGATTTTTTAAAACCTGAATATGTCAAAACTACAGGTAGTAATGAATGGATTGATGTGGTGTATAAAGTAAATAAAAGTATTGATTGATTAAACACAAAAAATTTGTCTTATCAGACATATTTATCAGGAGTAGACAAATATTACATAATGATGCAGGAACAAAAAAAGATGAAACGAGAAGCAGCACTGGAAGAAAAAGAGAAACAGATAGAACAAAAGAAAAAAGAAAAGGAAGAGAGAAAAAAGAAAAAGCCTGATATTGTTGTTCAACATCGTGAGGTTTCTTTTACACCTGAAGAAGAAGAAAAAAGTGAAGAAGATTCCTCCTATCCACTTCCTCAGCCACTGCAGCAAACAAAGCAAAAACAATTCTGGGGTGATTTACCAAAGAATCCCGCGGAGATGTTTAACAAAAATTTCATAAAAATTCTTCAAGATGATAATAATTCAATAAGTTTTTTAGCCGATGTTGCTCTGAAATATGATTATTCGATTCAGTTAAAATCTGAGTATCGTGAAAAAGTAACACGTGAGCGGTGGCCTGCTGTAGTATATTTTACAGATAAAAATTTACCTTTTAACCTAGATGATCCTGGTTACTTGAAATTTATGGAAAAGGTCGAAAAAGAACGACAATAAAAAACCGGCAAGGGTCTGGGAAGTATTTCCTGACCTGATAGTGTCTTCAATGATGTTTCGCGGTTAGAAGTACTCATAGGAGGAACACGAGCTGGAAATAACTCGCCAGAAATAATTAATGAAGCAGCTGATATTTGTTAGCGATTGTTTCAAGGTGGTGTCATGGATGCAGGTATTTACCGAGAACTCGTTGACGAAGTCGTTTATGATTACAGCGATTAAACAATAGTAAATAGCATAACATGGTCATATATAACCGACATACATCTGTGCAGATCAGAGCAGTAAACTCACGATTACCAATCTACAGAGCAGCTTACAGAGACGGATTTGGTGAATTAACTCAACGATTATTTGCAGGGTTAGCACCAAAATTGGGTCCTCTTGCAAAACAATTATCAATGAAAGCCATTAACGTGGTTAGTGAAAAAGTTCCTGGTGCAATTGTTAGTGCTGCTGGTAAGGCGCTCTCGGCGATCAAAGAAAGACTAGCGCGCTTAATAAGACGAAGATCAGCACCGGTGAAATTACCGAGTACCGAAATTATGTCCGCGGATGTCAGTAAGGTGATAAATCAAGCTGCAAATCAGAGACTAGCAGCGTTAGAATCTGATGCACAAAAAATATAACAGCGAATTTAATAGCAGGAAGCGGACTTCGTGTTCGACGAAGATAATCACCATTTGGAAATACACGCAATAGTATAAAATGTTCAAGCGCATATCCGACAAAGCATTTAAAATATATGAGTAAGTCGAGCGAGATTACTCAGTGCGTGATTATCAGTTTTATTCCTATGATGCAAGAGAACCAGATAAACGAGGGCGTATCGAACTTCAGGTTCATAATACAAGTAGATATTTTCTATCCCATGAGGCTTTTATTGAAGTGGAAGGTAAACTTGTAAAGACGAATAATAATAACTACGATGCCAATGACCGAGTTGGTTTTGTCAATAACGGGACCATGGCATTGTTTAATAGCGCCACATATATGATTGATGGAAAAAATATCGAATTAATTCAAAAAGACGTTGATGTAGCTACAACAATAATTGGTCTAGCAAGATACTCTGACGACTACATAAGATCAGCTGGTCCATCAATGTTGTTTGCTAAGGATACTACCGATAACGCTGACCATACCCCGTATGATATAAGACGACCAAAAAAAGTCTCTGCCGCTGCTGATGACGCAGATGTGGAGGCGGTGGTTTTTGGTTCTAAACCCCAACAAAATGTAGGATTTGCAACACGCCGAGGAATGTTGTCAGAAGACAGTAGAAATGTTTCGTGTGCCATTCCGCTGTCGCATTTTTTTGGATTCTGCAGTGATTTTAGAAGGGTTATGTTTGGAGTCAAACACACAGTTGTGCTTTACAGAAAAGAAAGTGGTAATGATGCGATCTAGCGAGGAGCTGGTGCTGTTGCTGCTGCTCCTAATGATGATGCTCTTCTTGCTGGCAAAGTAGAGATAACAAAACTTTCACTGTGGATGCCGGTATTAACTCCATCAATCACGGAAGAACCGCGGTTACTTTCTTTTATGAATCAGGGTGGTAAATCATTGCTATCGTGGTTAGCATTGACTACAGATTCCACTCAAGGTTCTAACGTGGGTTTCTTTACTTGGCATATAGCATCACAACAGGGTATTTCTGCCCCACGACATATTATTATTGCGCTGCAGGGTAAAAGTCGGGAAATAACCAAAAACGATCTCATATGATATTTGAAAACCTTAATGTTACCGAAGTTTCGTTAAGAATAAATGGGCAACAAGAACCATCTGAGGATATATCACTAAATTTTACACAAAATCATGTAGCGCGTACGTATCATCGTTGGTTGACATTCTTGGCGCGTAATACAAATATAGATAATGGGATGCAAATATCACAGTTTGATTTTATAAATCTATATCCAGTTTATTACTTCCCGTTGGAGCATCTCGATTTATCCAAGCAGTCTGTCGTCGATATATACTTTCGAGCTCAGATTGGTCGCCTACCAATTATCAATCCTTCTCCGGTAGCTTATGACACCGGTTACAAAGCAATCGCGGTCATACTCAGTAATAAAGCAATGTTACTTGAAGGTATCAGTGGCCGAATGAGACTCGTTGATGCACCAGTGGAAAACATGTAGCTTTCAAAAACAGTTAGATCAATCGCGTTTATTATAAAATGTCATATAGTCACGTTAATGTCGCTTTGACTTCTGGTCAGGTAAAGAAATTACAATCGAAAAACGCAAAAGTATGTGGGGCGGCGATAACACTAAAAAACGATCAAATCGCTAGTGGCGGTCGAAACAAGTTATCGCTGACTAAATCCCAACTAAAACATTTCAATAAAGCGAAGCAAGCAAAAACTGGAGTTCAACTTGATTTCGCTCCAAAAGCTATCAAGGATATGATTAAAACCGGTGACATATTTCCACTTCTCGCAGCAATACCAGCACTGATAGCTGCTGCTGCCCCAGTTGTCGCTAAAGCAGCCGCGTTGGGAGCTGTTGGAACAGCTGCCGCAATGGCATTAAAGAAAGCAACTGGAAAAGGATACAAAATAAAGGACGAGGTCTCAAATTTCCAGGAACTCCGCCTTCTTGGTACCCAAAACGGTTCTAAAAACACAAAGTGTTTTGAAACACAAAGTTTTTTGACAGATGTCAAATTTTGATTTGCTCGATGCTGTTAAACAATTAAATATAAAAAAAATTTCAAAGGCGTCTTTATGCAAGATCAATTACCACAACAACCGAATAATCCAGAAACCGGAATTATTAATCTCGATAACAGTAACGGTCCAGGAACTCACTGGGTTGCTTACGCGATCGATCCACGTGGAATTATCTATTTCGATTCGTATGGGTTAGCACCGCCAGTTGAATACCTGAAATATGTGCAAAGTACTTCAACTCCAATTCCAATCTGGTACTCAACGCTACCAACACAGACACTGACCGATGCACCGATATGTGGCTGTGGGGTATTAAATGTTCTCACCGCGATATCAAAATCAACCAAAATGCCTCATAAAGACGTACATGAGTATACCGCGGGTCAATTTAAACAGTTTCCTATCAATTAATGGGTGATATTTATGGAAGATCTCTTCTCAACAGAAAAGTGAAGCCCACTGATATAGATTTATCAAAATATGCGACCAGAGATGAAATCGATAATCTTTTAAGCCCGAACGGGATAGACCCAGATGAGGTTGTTATTTTTCAGGACCGACACGGAAAACTAAAAACCAGCAATATCAAATGGAATGACATAGTTCGCAGGGTTCCTGGAGCTGTCCCGGAAAACATTCCTGTGTTTACTGACAGCGGAAAAATCAGATACCCAAGTATATCGTTTACAACCATCAGAGATCAAATCCCAGCAAGTGTGACTAATCGCTTAAAAAAATACCAGTGACACAATGACAGGTGCACTCAAAATGAACGGGAATAAAATAGTTGTTTTAAGATCCAACATCCGGCGAAGATGCTGCAACGAAAAAGTATGTTGACTTTAACTATGGCACCGTAGATAATAAATAATCCACGTTACGGGCTGAATACGACGTTCACGTAGGCGCGTTTTCAAGACTTCGTAAAAGCTTTCAAAAAAATAGAAGGATTCTTCGGCACTCCGCTCACCGTTGACATAAAACTTCCTGATATCAAAACCAACCTTGACACGACTAAACAGACACAGCAAAATATCGTAGATGGAATTCCTGAAATTGTTAATAAAACCAGTCTGATTAAATTCCCACCTGGAGTTACTCCTGGGCATTTTACCAACATAGTATACACGGTATCATCTGGGTTCGCAACATGGTCTAAACAGAATAAAACTATCAAATATACCGCAACAGTTACTGGTTTGTATAGACTGTCGGTGTTCAGTGCTGCGCGATTTGAGATTTTCACAAATTATCCCTGGCGACATTCCACTGACAGATTTTCCGGGGTTGTAACTGCAAAAATAAATAGGGGAACCGAAGAGGAATTTATACTGGAAGCAGCCGATAAGACATTAAACGCAACATCTTACTGGTGGTGTTTGTAATTCGTAGCTGAAACACCTCATTTGTTTACTGCGTAAGATAATAAATGACCCTCTTGACGAAGTCGACAACAGCATCAACAACAACATTCGATGCGCAACAATATAGATACGATCAAGTGCGCGAATGGCAATCCGAGTTAAAAACCCTCATCAACAAATACAACCTAAAAGTAAAATAATATAAACGACGAGCAGTCATCCTGGAATCGTTAGTGTACTCGGTATCCGCGTTAGTTGCATCAACCGGAGTAGTATTATCAGCACTAACACGAGTAACAATCGTTGTAATAATCATCTCTTCATCAACTGCCATCGCAGGGGTTTTTAATATAATCGCGAAAAAAATATCCTCGTCCACGAACACAAAATACCACGATTATGTCATGCAACTGAACACAGCCAAAGCCGCATACGCTAAATTATCGTCGCTGATATCGTCAAGCATTGATGATACAACAATATCAGATTCCGAATTCGCGTTAATGGTTAAGATATACGAAGACTGCACTCGCCATTTAAAAACAACAAAAATAAATAATGACAGAATTACTTCAACAGATAATCGAAAATACAACCCCGAGAAGAATTTCGATGATAACGGTAAGTTCGATTAAACCTGAATTTAGTATTAATTTTCCAACTGCGGTTCCAGTAAAAGAAATCGCACAAGCACAGTTACGAGTATATCACAGTTTGCCCAATATCAGATCAAAATCGTTCGGTGGATTACCAGCGAATAATTCGTTCGTGTTTGCACATAAAAACCGACCAGATGGTACTCCCGACTGGGATGTCATTGGGTTACCAACTGGGTCTTATGAAATCGAAGAAATCAATGAGGAATTACAGCGTCGGATAAAAAATATCACAGGAAAAGAATCCAAAATTAAAATAACTGGTCATGAACCAACCCTGTCTTCTACGATTGAAATAAGCACCCCAGACTACGCTGTGGATATATATCAGAGTTCGATCAGAACAGTGTTAGGATGGCCTGAAATTCCACCACCGGCACCATCGATACCACCAGAACCGAAAAAGTCTGATTATATCACGGACGCGCAGTCATATCACGAAATTGAACCATCGTACAAAGGTCGTTTAGTTAGAATAAAAAATGCAACATTGGGTGATATGTTGGGTTTTCTCGATAGGGACTATGTATCATGGCATTTTACTTATGGAATAATTGTTGGAGGAGAAGGAAGTATATCCCAGACTATTAACCTATCTGAAATCATTAAGCATTTTAAAGAAATTAATCAAGAACATAAAACACAACTACAACGATTACGCCAGTATTTCCAAGAACATCTTTTTGATATAACTTTACGCAGCGAAATCATTTCACGAATCGAAATATTAAATCAGCTCGTATCCGACATGGAATATATCAACCAACGAGTAATTCAAGCAACAATTGATCGTGTTGACAACATAAATAGATATAAACAACGATTTTTGGAAGCATACTCGCTGACAGAAGCTACGCTACCAAATTATAAATTTCCCGGATATAATGCAGCCGAGTTAAGAAAATCAGTCAATGATGTCATTGGTGAATATTTTCCCGACATACTCGCACAGTACAAAAAAAGCACTACCACCAGCAACTATTCTCCTGCACAACAATGACCCCGAAGGGACAGGCCGGCATGTATCCCCAGGCATCATAAATATAAAACTTGTGGTCGCGGTCAATCTTGTGTGTGATGTCATTGATGGCAGCTACAGCACGGACACGACAGTATCAAATCAAGCCCATCAAGGATTTGTTCTTTATTCATTCACCCCGAAAGACCCGCCTGAATATTTGATTGTGCAAGAGCCGATCAATCAGTTTTATCTGCAGCGTTATAATCCACTGTTATCAAGAATAAATTTCAAACTAACAGACCAATCTAACCACCTTCTGGATTTAAGACACGAAACTCTACATATTAATCTGCTTGTAAGATCGTAAAGATCTCATCCTAAGGATTTTCAATCTTCAAAAAAAAAATCCTGACAGTCAGGGTGTTTTACTATTGCTCAAAATTATAAGAAATTTATTTTTTACTGAAAAACTGTCAAATTTCTCAATTCGGAAGGGTAATATGCCTGTCAAAATCATGAAAAATGAGTATTTTCCGAGAAAAATAAAATTTCTTATAATAAAAAAAAACTTTGATGATGTTAATTATCTGACAGGGAATTTTTACTGAAAAATCATCCGATTTGCTAATTCTGCACAAATTCAGTAAAAAAATATACCTGTGAAGAATTTTATTCCTGACAGACCCTGATTTCTAATTAATCAAAAGAGTATCATATATGTACCAGCATGTAAAGGTTCACAACAAGCAAGCGCTTGAAAAATACATCAAGGAGGTGTTTATGCAATCCCCGGTCAGCACAGTTAATTTGGTTATTGATGTATTCGGTAATGAAGACATTTTATTAACGCAGGAACAGTTAAATGAACTGCTGCAAAAAAGTATTTGTATGATCACATGTGACAGAGATCAGATTATAAATTACGCTCATTCATGCATTACACTTAGTCAGCTTAAGGAAATACTATTTATTGCTGTGGATCAAATTGATCCAAATCCAGATGCAGATGATACAAGTGAAAATAAACTATCGGATTGATGCAGGTCAGATTAATGTGGGTAAAAAAATGCGGGTAAAATATTTTTTTTCTGTCAGTACGAGACTTCTACTTTCGATTTCATTTCCACGTACCTGACTTCATTTCCCAGAAATTTCATCCTTGAGTTCAAAAAGGGGGTTTAACTCACGACCTGACATAATTTTTTTCAGTTGTCTTACACGAGTACCAATTACTTTCCTGGCCTCGTACTCTTGGGATAACACTAACCTGATTTTTTCTATTGCACGGGACAGAGAGACAAATTTATCTAGTTGCTGTTCTTGTATTGAAGCTAGTGATTTATACAACGCTGTTTGTATTCTCTTTATAAATTAATACTGAGGAGGCAAAATATACCGACCTTCCAATGTAGCCTCATATAACGCTTCAAGATCAGACATGATTTTTTCAGGATTTAAGTTATCAGATATATTAATTTTATTTTCTTGGGATTTTTTAATAGCAGCAATTACTTGGTTGATATTTTCGTAGTTCATATTTATATAATTATAAATTTAAAATAAAAAAAATCCATTTATGTGAACTCCTAGGTTGTTTTATAACATCCTTGCAAGTCCAGAAATGGTGTGTTTGTTTACACTATTGACCGTGCCTCCTCCAAATTGCCATTCTGACATTTTGGCAGGTTTGACGGGTAGTGTGGGACAGCACAAACATATATTTACACTATTGATCGTGCGTCCTCCAAATTGCCATTCTGACATTTTGCCAGGTTTGACGATAGTATGGGACAGTACAAACATATACGGGGTTATATTCTACACTCAACTGGTTGCACACCCTCCCCGAATCAATCCCGCGGGGTGCAAAGTGTCACCCCGAGAGGGTGATAACGCGGAAGGTGTGCAACTTTATTGGGTTTCGAAGCCCCAGTATGTAATTGGATCCCATAGTATATAAACTGACTGATACTTGGAAACTCAAAAATAGCTCACACATGTGGTTAGGTTTTCATATTTCTTATCTTAAATATACTAGCAGAAAAAATGCAGATGAACCAAGAAACCAAACGAATTCTGTAAAACAAAGATATTGCTTGTGAAAAAAAGAAATAAACGATTACACCTGCCGTTATTGATAAAATTCTCTCACTTTTGTCACCTGTCAAGGGAAGTAATTGCAGATGTTTACTTCCGTGTTAGGTAGCAACGGAGAATTGTTTACCTGTTGTAATGTGTATACAATAAGATGGCTACAATTGGCTGTGAAAAACTGTATACAGTTCTGCCCGCCGCTGGATAATGCACTTTTACAGGTAATGATAGGTGTTGTGCAATCTCCCTGACGAAATATTTACCTGGACTGACAGTCGCAAGGTGAAAATAGACTGCTGCTACAACTGGCTGTGTAAAAAAAAAACTGTCTATAGTTCTTCTCACTGATTTACAGGTAATGACCTCGACTCGGGATAATTGCGTCATTGACTTTTACACAGTCGCTACAGAGTTATCTCCGTTATCTGCATCTACATAACGAAATGAAATCCAGCTATTAAATTTGTATGAAAACGTTGATTTGATTGATTATCTCATCTGCAACACATTGGACTGATATCTGGTGAATACCGAAATACTTGCTAGCTGCATGCATCGAATGAAATATTTTTTCTTCGTTTGTTTTTAGATTTTCAGACACAACTGCTTTGGCGCTATTATCGTGACGTCCAGTGCTTGGATGTTTACAATTTTCGCTCGGTGTCACAATTCTCAGATTAGATAAAGAATTATTAAGTTTATTTTTATCTATATGATCGATCACAAAACCATCTTCGATCACCCCGTTGAATACCTCAGACACGAAGCGATGACAGAGATAAGTGTTCTTCCCTGCACCAAAATCTAAGATAACCAGCATTACTAACAACACCAGCTGGTTTTTCAACCTGCAATGCCTAATTGTGCCATCGCGTGACGCTTCGTAATTCTTGATGATAGGGTGTCGGACAAATTATTCGTTCATTATAACAATGTCATTTGTCCAGTTTATATTTGTCTGAAAACTTAGTTATATAATCGCGCTCACATCTCAACATATCATTTTTTTGTTATAATATCTTACCCCCGCTATTTGCGCATAATTGTGTTTTACCTCTGACCCCAACACCACACTGCAAACATGGTATTGGTCCTGAACACCCTCTTCGGATACTTTGGGAATGTTCTCCGCAGAATTCTTGTTTGCATGATTTGTTACAGACAGTCACAGATCCCACTTTGAGGCACCTGTAATGGTTCATTATATATATATTCCTTATTTAAATGTTTGCCTTAAATATAATATGGAAGAGTTTGAGAGATTATCTGCAATCAAGCCCAGAAAGGCTTCTAGATTTGATATCGACAGACTAAACCGCGATTCGCGAAGACGAGCATTAACTGATCTGTTTGATATTATCAGAGATGCCGAAAACGAATTTCGTAATGATGGAGCATCTCACGTGTGTTCCACATTCAAAATTATACCCGACATTGATGAAGTCATTGATGCTACAATGAACGATGCACGAGCGAAAACAATCATCGATTACCTCAATCAGAAATACCATTTCAGAATAAAGTTTATTGTGCGCTCGGATGATGATACTAGGATTATCCGTGACAAACATGACCCTATCCTTGCTGGTGGAAAAACCGCTCTGTTAAGTAAAGATTCCAAACCAGGAATGCTAACCGGGATTGACAGACCATATTACGCTCGAGCGTATCCTGTAACAGCGGTCATTTATGGAATTTATCTGATAAAACAACCTAACATAAATGATCTCGCCCCGATGAGATTTTCAAAGTTGAATTATATAGCCGAGCGAGTAATAGAACATTTTAAAAATGCGAAGCGTGGAAACGGTTTAACTGATCTGCGACGTGAAAAAATAAACAAATGGGCAGAATCGGTTAAGGACACAGGAGCGTCAATAAGCGATGTTGCTGAGTTATCAAGTAAATTAAAATTTCCAATGATAGTAAAATGATTAAGGGGAGAGGTTTTATATGAATCAGCGAATAAAGGAAAAGGAGCGCCAATTGAAATTATTGACCATAATTCTCACGCTTGGACCAATGCTGTCATAATACATTCACGAAATCGTGTTGTGAGATATTACTCGTCAGAGAGCTTTTGGAATGGAATATTTGATACTATCAGCCGAATAAGCAGAAACGACCCTGTGTCAGTGTGGTTGTTTAAAACCTCCGAAGAAGACGAGTATGATCAATTTGTAAGACCTAACGGCGAATTATATCGTAAAGAATCTCTCCACGAAGAAATGAGAAAACTCGCACAGAAATATTCAGAAAATACTGAGCAATTATTAACCAATTGTTTTACAGTCCCGTCAATTGCTGCCCATGCCGCTCCAGAAAGAAATTCATGGAGACCAACACACGCTGAGTTCCTTGAAGATGTCCAGGATAGTTGTATCGAATACGGACACGGCGGTTTGTGGAACACCAAGTATAATATCAGCGAGATGATTTCCGTTGACATGACCGCGTGTTATCCTGAAAGTTTTCTTTGGATGGGTGAGTGTGCCGGATATTTTGCGAGATTTGGTCATCCTTGTCATGAGATGGTAAGAGTATCAATTAATGGTCCATTACCCGATTTTTCCCTGACAGGATTTGCTCGTGTAACGTCGTTTGAATTAACTATGAATCTTCATCCGATTTGTTATGTTTGGTTTGGCAGACACTTCTCGGAGAAACGTTGGGTGCCAATAGTGTTATTACGATATATGCTTGACAAAATAATACTGATATCGTTGACGGTCAGTGAAGCAATTATATCGTATCGGAAACAGACTTCGGTTTGGTTACCAACACCGGAGTGTATCAGTCTCGAAGAATGTGCATGAGAATATCCGGACCTACCCGCAGATGACATTGTTAATATTCTTAAGATTAAACTCAACAACAGTGAAAAAACAGCAAAATATCTCGGTAGAAGAATAATTGGTAAATTTACTCAACGTGCTGCATATGATCATAAAAGACATCACTCAAGTCTGATTATGGATGATGCTGAATTGGATTTTATAATTAATGATGCCACTGCGAGAGATTGGGCACAATTGTTAGTTACATCGAAGGAGAATCGCCTCAGTACACCCATCTAAGATCTTCGATGCTCGTTCATGTTTCTTTAAATTTACTATCGATGATAAATAGATTTTCTGACACTGCAGTTAGAGTTGCTACGGATTCATTTTATATCGATAAAAGATAATCAATTACTAGCTCGTTTCACAAGCAATGGTGAATCATGGAGTTCATGGAGAATAAAAAAGGAAATGTTACATTGTTATTTTGAATCCGCTGAAATTGCGGTTAAAGATAGTTATTGTAAATCAGAATTATCAGAAATGTCCAATGCACCCTCTGTGTACGATCCAGTATCCAGACACAAAACCGTTTATTTGAACGGGGCGGTTGGATCTGGTAAGACAACTCGAGTAATCGAATTATTTCGACCGAATTCGGATATGATTGTGTTAACACCTACACACAGACTTGCCAGGGAGATGAAACAACGATGAGTCAATTCTAGTACTTATCAGTTTTTTTCAAATACAGCGGCGGTGTGTGGACTCCAAATCGACTGGGGTGAGAAATATATTCCAAAAGTTATTATATTGGATGAAGTGTGCACAGTGCCGTTAGAAACTATAAAAAACATTTCTCGATTGGTTGTTATTGAAAACTACAGCTGTGGTTATGTGCTGCGATCACGGTCAGCCACCTCCGTTTGTTGGGCCATCTCCACACGATTAGTTGAAGAATTTTGTTGATTATTCCGAAGTAGTAACTGATGATCATAGATCTCTCGATGCAACGTTAAAAGAATTTAAAACATTAATCTGACTACAACCAAATAAAATTCAGTGTGAAATTATGCGTGAGGTGATTTCAGAAACTCCCTTGAGCGACTTTTGGAAAACGTGGAAACCAAACGATTTGATAGTGGCAAGTAGAATGATAGTCAGAGACACACTTCAACGGCAGTTATTTCAATTACACAAGAACAAATTCCCAACACTGCCAGTGCCGTTGTGTTATAGACCAGCTGATACGCGGTTACAGAATATTGAGGTTGATATACCAGGACAGTCAGGGGGAAAGCAGAATCTTGTACTGAATGATATTGTTACAGTTGATGTCAATGTTGTTGAAGATGCACTAAAAATGAACAAATCCCCGTGTACGCTAGGATACGCAATGACGATTCATTCATCTCAAGGACTGACTATTACTGATACAGTTGTTTGGATCGTTGGTGATCGAATCGAGTGGTCAAATTTAGTTTATTTGGCTGTCTCAAGAGTCAGAAGAATATCTCAACTGCGAAGGATTATCTTGGATGAGTCAATGGCTGATGAAATTAATAATGAAAACAACAGTGATATAATCAGAAAAAAATTAGCTGGTTACGAACAAAGTGACAAAAAAAATGATCAAGAATTTGACCTTCATGTTGAATTTATCATGACACTGAAACAACAGTAGAATAATCACTGTGCGAGCTGTAATTGTATGATGTTATGGCAGTATTCGGATAAACATTCAAGACAATTCACCGTAGATAGCAAAGATAATCGTCTTGGTCATACATGAGAAAATATCATGTTGACCTGTCATGAGTGTAATCGAAGTCGTGGTGCTAGTTAAGTGATTTGGGTGGTAATTGTGTGTCCTCGGGAATTACTTGTAATTGCTCACATGTGAATCCACGTTGAGGAGCAGTTGAATCCAGCCTGTAGATAGCTGGTCTACCAGTAGATCTAGTTATGTTGGATATCTTGTGTGTGGTAATACTCCAAATAGGATCAGTCGCTCTTTTTTACCACCTTCAAGTTCACCTGGTTCATATAAATATCTCACAGTGACATCACCCAGTATTGGCTGTGCTGAAGAATCACGTCGTTGTGGTATATTTTTTTTGGTAATTGCATTAAAAGGTTTCATGTTGGTTGTTCGAGTTATTTCATTATTTAATACAGCTATCATGCTTGGTAATGTTGCGACCCATTCGCGTGATCTTTTATCTCGAATGAATTCCATCGCGTATTGATATCCAAATAACCGCTCAGCAAGTGTTCGATTAAATCGCTCAACAATTGCCTGATCACGATGAATTTCAGTATGCCCTCGTCTGATGGTGACGTTATGTTGTTTCATCAACGATGATACTGCACCCTGAAATTCTTTGCCAGGATCAACTTGTAATAGATTTGGCCATCGCAGACCACCTCGTTGATAAATTCGTTCAAAAGCACTGGCTACTTCAGATGCTGTTTTAGTCGTTAACGGTTCCGCATCTTTTGTATCTACTTGCAACATCAACTACAGTTAACGCGCATTTGTATGTGTTTTGACGTCTTCGGATTTTAATTGTATCATGTGACAGAAATAATATATCCGCCTGGTGAACTTCATTTGGCACACTGACATTGAAATGCGCAAAGTGAATTTGTTTAGGCGGTGGTTGGTAAATTTGCCATATTCCTCTCGGGATAACCAGTTTTTAGCAGTAACTCGCGTAACTTTTGCTTCTTCAGCTAGTTTACTAATTGCTGCGCTACCTATCCAATATCCTTTTGGGGAATAATAAATCGACTCCATTATAATTAATTGCCAACACCTAGCGCAAATTTACCTTTCATCGTGGATTTTATTAAATAGCTAGCTAATTTTTCCTTGAGAGATTTATCAGTGATGAAATTTAGCGCGTGAATTAATTTTACATCCGCTAGATGCCTATCTTGTAGATTTTTACTTTTATAAGCTACATCATGAGCATGACACGCCTTATCAATAGCGTTTATCAGATACTCACCTGGTTTTGGTTGATCCTGGTAATCAAGTCTGATATCAAGTCGGGTTCCAGGGCCGCAGTAACTATATCCTGGGAGATGTTCTTCTCCTGGGTATTTAGCCCACGGAGTACCGGGTAGTTCTGTTAATTTTGCTGCAATATCAGCCCCGTGTTGCTTTTTTATTACTCGATTTTGATTTTGGTTTTGATTTTGGTTTTGACTTTGGTTTTGGTTTTTCACCTGACTTGCCAGTGGAGATAAATTTAAATTTCTTTGTATCGCATCGTTCACACTTACCCGTAACAGCAGATCTATTTTTTTTTTTTTTGTAATGGTTGTTAGATCACTTGTCGGTGTACGCGCCCTACATTTCACACAATATAAATAAATTATCTTTTTATATATTTTCTAATGGAAATCACTGACTTTTCTGCTACAAAACGACGAGAATCAGTTAAGCATCATGCAGCACTACCAAATTCTGTTCGTATGATTATTATAGGTCCATCTGGAAGTGGCAAGACACAGTTGTTACTTAATTTAATAATGAAATGGATGAAATGGGATAAATTATATTTGATAGCTCCATCTGTAGACGATCAGCGTTGTTATGATGTAATAAAAAATTATAATGAAAGACCAAAATTGTTAAATGAGAGCGGAGATGATGTTGTTGAATTTATAACTGACATTAATGAAGCACCAAGTATTGATTCCATTGATGGGTCAATTAACAATTTAGTTGTTTACGATGATATTATGCTGGATAAACAATCAAATCCTGCCAGAATATTTTCCAGAGGTAGACATAAAATCACTGATATCATTTATGTAACCCAGCGGTAAACACAGATCCCTAAAGTGATCAGGGATAACTGTAATATTCTTGCTGTCATTAACGGAGTTGATACTCATACACTGAGAAATATTCATCAAACGTGGTGCAGCGGTGATATGGACATAAATAAATTTTACAATTTCTTTAGTCGTGCTAAAATAAACCCGCACGGATTTATAACAATAAACTTACATGATCCTCGAACACGGTATCGAATCGGGTTAGATAAAATGTTTTAATTGAGCAGCAGGGAGGGCGACGCTCTCAATGCGTCACCGACGATTGAGCATGTTTTTAACGATTTTTTGCGATCCCCCAGGAGGTCTTAATTTGCGAAAACATAGGTGAACCAATTATAGGTTGTTCGCCCTCCCTGCTGCTCATTGAATGATTTGTACACGTCAACGATATCAGTACATTTGAACGACACAAACCATGGTATCGCCGTTAATGTATTTGCTTGGTGCAAAGGAATTCAGCGAATTATGCTCATCTGCTGTTGCTGAGTAAGGCGGAAAACGTGGAATGTTCCTGGTGTCAATACGTCACGATAAAGATATTTCAAACGAATGTTGCACCGGCTTAACATTTAAAGTGGTAAAAGGTTTCCTTATCGACGCTATGAGCATATATTCTGCACAAAACGTCTGCGCGAGTGTCATACAATTTACTTTGGGGAACACGCAGCTAGCTAATCAAACAAGAGCATGGCTAAACTGATTTAAAATTGCTTGCGGTACAAAGGAAGATGAAAGATCCATATGTCATTTACACGGATTTTGAGTGTTTGAACTATCCATTCGAAGGTTTACTTCAAGAAACACCCATTACTGAATCAAATACAATGCACGTTACTGACAAAGTTCCATACAAGATTTACTACATATTTGTCGTACGGGAACATGCAAACTACATTGAATCATTATCCACTGACCGCGAAAAAGCTGTCAGAGACCGGCTGGTGACTGCCACCAGATCATTTTGTAATCGTTGACAATTCCGGACACACAAAGAGAATACCTTATGCTTGTCCCAATCATACGCAAGAAAACGTAATCATATAATCCACGTACGCAATTAACAATTTTATTTGCGGTTGGGGATACGTGTGTTGAATGGTTGCTATGGCAATTATCAGAGACTCGCCAACATGAATAGCTGTAGGAACATATCGGTAGTAGCCTTTGTCACGACTATACGATCTAACGATTCGTGTATATTCTTACTACAATCAATACACTATACTTGGTTAGCATAAATGATTCAACAATTACCAGAATGTGTTGACTGAAATGGAACACATCCTGCAACGTCATGAACATATATGAAATCCGGAACAGATAATATGATTTGCGGACAGTACACATATAATTAACGGTTGTCGTCAGATTTCGATCTCTCTGCTATCTCACAGTAGCGATCTCCCCAGCCCAAGAAAAAATAAGTTTCCACGATGGCTCACGTGACTTACAATCACAATTACAAATTTAGGCCAAAGCCGTCAGTGGGAACATGTATTAGGAATCCCGAAGGGGTTCACGGGCTAAAACCCGAACTGTGAAGGTGGTACAAAAGCCCCATTAATCTACTGCTCTGTGTATTAAGTGAAACTGCAAAGGACAAGTTATTTTGTTACTTTGAAAGACATGTATTGATTTGTGTTCAATTCTTTATCATGTGATGTCTCGTTAGTAAACTTTGACATGATAAAGATTATAGCCTATCTTTTCTTCAATATTTTCAGAGATAGATATTCTCGAAAATTTAAATGGTGTATTTCCATGCAGAACATACTATGCACTTTACGGAAATATTTGTTAACAATCAGTCAATGGGATGGGGTAAGCCTACATATGCAAAACATATTCAAATGGAATAAATATGTACCAGAACTAATCAAATCTTATATAGAATAGTATGATTCGAAAAGGAAATATGTTTCTAGGTATTGATTCCTATATTTGGAGAGATTATACTTCTTTGAATTTTCAAATCATTGTGTCGATATATTTAGTTGGTAAAAATAAACCGTGTGCATGCTTTACAGTCAATTTGTAGCGATTTTAAATATCAAACTTTTCTTGAACCACTATATATATATATATATATATATATATATATATATATATATATATATATATATATATATATATATATATATATATATATATATATATTATTGAGTACAACAATTACATCAACCGGTCAAGGTTAATGGAAATGGTCATTATTGACACACATCATATACCGATTTGTAGCTTTTGAAATGCAATTACCTTATTAAATTCTACGTCCGTGTACATCATGATTGGATTTTTGTGTTGCATAGCTTGTTGGACTTCGCCCTTTACAACAAGGTAAATGTCATTGCTAGGTCAAAAAACTATATGACCCATATCATTATCTGGGATTAAATATGGACTGTGGAACCTAATGTAATGAGACTAAACTTAACTCCATAAACTTTAATCCATAAAATGTACATAAAAGACCTTTTACCAACTTCACAAATCTACAAAAGTTACCTGGGCAAAGTAGTAACTATCTTTAGTTCCACTAATATAGCTTCATCCGCATACATTGGTGGCACAAAATAATGTAAATATAATTATTGACAAATCTTGTGAAAAAGACAAAATCTATTTATCTATCTATCCATCTGGATATATATATATATATATATATATATATATATATATATATATATATATATATATATATATATATATATATATGACCCGTGTTCTATTAGTTGTGAAATGCACGCCAACATTCGTCAGTGCAGTGTCAGCTATGTATAACCAGTCTCTGTTGATACCTTGACATAGCTGTAGATGTTAACGCAGTGTCTCATCATTGTCATGTTTTTCTCAAAACCTCCATGTACGAAATTGGATAAACCCAAGACAAGTAATCTAGTGTATACATATATGTGCATTAAAATGTTTTTATCATTAGTGTTCATAAATAATCGCTCAACTGGTACCTTTGTAGTGAGAAGCTATACGTAATGTCAACCATTTGAAATAAACATCAATCCCAAAATGTGAAGATGACTGTGATGTACGGTAAGTCCAGCTATTGCCTACATTCGTTATGCACTGACAACATATTGCTCAACATAGGCATTACCTTCTCCTCACTGAATTCTTCACTTTCATTAATTATTCCATCTGTAACATAGTTTTTAAAGATTGAGATCTGAAATTAAGTTCATACAAGATGATTTAGCTGTCCTGCTCTCAACAAATTAATTGAAGACTACATAAATACGCTCTGTGAAACCAATTATGTCAATAAATATCCACTTTTGCTTTGATGTTTGGCAGGAAAACTTGATGGAGCGTGAGTACATGAATTTGACTGAATGGATCTAATATTCCCTCATTTTCCACAAAATATAAGTAATTGTAATGTAACTAAGTACGCCTTCAAAAACATTACACCTCAGCTTTCAATTATTTGATTAAGAACAATTTGTATTATAAACATACTACAATGACTAAATCCTCTTTTTCCAATCTTGTACTTCACACATTCGCTTGTCTACTTGCCTTTGTCAGCAATCACCTTACTTGGGAAATCACATTCTTTTACATTGTCTAGGAATGATTTTAGCATTTTATCAGCGATAAAGACTTGTATTTATAGTATATTGAAGACAGGTTTAAACTACAAATACCAGCTGCAGTAAAGTAATCCCAACGAACAAGTTTGTGGTTTGAGTCAAAATTTTGGAACGTATACATTTGGTCCTCTTCTTTAGAATTCGTCTGATTCTTCTGGAATGTATCACACTCTCCTCAAGACAATGAGGGCTGTGAGACTGAGATTCACTTACTTTGGGTTGGTTTTATGGATTATAATAAATGTACAATTTTACTATTGTCCATAATTTGCGTGATGTATGTGCAGTTCGAGTGGAGTTCGATTGTGTATAGGTTTATGAGGACCTGCATATGTACTTAAAAGGATCCCAAGCATATTGTACAGTTACTCATCAAATGTTTTCAAATCGTATAATACATCATTTTTATCAAAACGTTGAGAAAATATAAAACAATTAAATGCTTAACCTGCAAACTGACCTTCGACCTTTCTACTGCACACTCTGATATTGAATATACACTATGCTGACATACTTTTGCTAAACTTGTTCATGTGCTGTCTTCTGAAACAAATCCGTTGGTAGGAAGCATTTCAATACATGAGTTTGTATAAGGAGAGAAGCAAATTGTCTAAAGAGAAAGGTACATGTAAGTCTCTTAAACTCCACGAATAAAGTAATCAAGACAAATATTAAGACCCTATGCGTACCTGGGTATAATATGTTGATGACAAATATCTAGTAGTCTATATGGATTTGACACTTATCTGGAGTTGTATATAGGATATATGGGCAACATGTCTATTCTTGTTTTTTTTTTTCAGTAAAGTCATCAAGACTAATCCGAACGCTCAGTGAAGACCAGTTTATAATATGCCAGTCACAAACAGCTACTGGACTATGTGCTCTTAGACTTACAACTTATAAAAGTTTTTTATGAAAGTTGACTGGTAAATATCATGTTAGTGGCAGGTATCTAGTGTACTGTTGCGTGTACTTGCTAAGAATCGACATGAAACAGGGTCCACTATCTATGACGCTTACCAAATGACCCTCTAAACATGCAAGGCAATACAGCGTTAAACTAGCAATATATATTACGTACGATGTCTCAATGATATACCACGAGATATATACATATTTTATTATAAAGTAACGGGACTTGCCAGGTGTCTAGTAAAGGGTACTAATCGGATACCAACGTCGTGCTGAAACATTTGCACGACATGTACGACAGCTGTGATGACGTTTCAGAGTGCATAAAGGACAGCAAACGGTATTGTATGGCCAGTGAAGAAATTAACGCAAATATGTGTAAAGCTGCTGTTGATAAGTGTGAGACTAATCGTCTTAGTGTTTCTTCAATCAGTTGAGTCGCTCGCAATCTCTGATCGTTGAATGGATTTGCAGCAACGGTTTTGATACCATTAACTCATTAACGGCTCGCACTGCAGTTTGTTTAGCGAATATATGTCCACTATCTCGTTTTATTCGTGAATTAACAATCCAAGAACAACATCGCCTAGGCTAGTTCCTTTATATTCCCTTTAAAGGGGCTTCCATGAGTTGATGACACTGGAATCACACATCCACGCACGACCATCGTTGTAATTAAATATCAGGTCGGTCTCTATCATACAGCTGTATTGTAACTGTCTCAACACGGAGATCTAGAGTGATCTCGTACTGGACTAAGGAGTAAAACGAGTATATGTCAACCAGCCAATTGTGACATTGAAGATACAAGGGCGTTAGAATAATCAACATCGGACCATGTGATCCCCTTTTAGTGTCATGCACTAATACGATAATAAGACAATAACCCTGCGACTCTTGCCTTGTCGAGGCTTAAGTTTCATAGCTATCTCGGATGGCATCATAGGTCAAACCTTACTCGTTGTGTTGATCCTGTTAGTTTCTGGTGCGACATTGTAACTGGTAGGGTCGGTTCTGCACGTATAATGCGTTGATCATGTAGAATCTAATAATATCTTCAAACCAACCAATCACTGTTCTAAGCGACGAAAGTGGGATATCAACCTCATACGTTGGAGATTCGATCGAAATAACATGGGCTTCGTGTAGAGTCGTGTCAGTTTAAATTTTTGATTCTTGATTAAATAGCGATCATCGAGGTAACGATATGGGCTGTCTTTGCAACGACACGGTTCATCGCTGTATTATTTTTGCTTTAAACAGAAAGTGCATCGTAATTTATCAAGAAAGTTGCAACTTACGAGGGTTCATTATTGCTTTTGTAAGTAATCGCTCACAAATCGACCCGTCCTCATTTGTAACTTCTGGCGCAGTTTTGCCTGCTCGAACTGCTCTACAATTATTTCTCAACACAATGTAATGTAGGTAACACAGTTAAACATAACCATCCTTTATCTTCTAGTTCATCTAGCTACGTCTTTATTTCTTCTTATTATATTAGCCAGTGTGTTTCTTCTTCCGGTGTGAAAATTGCAATTAGAGTGTATGTTGTTGTTCCAGTAGTGGTATTGATGTCTGAGTTTGGGATGTATCATCTGCGCCTTGTTGTGGTTTTATCCTTGTTTCACAGTGAGACCTGCAACATCTCCACAGCGGACAAAGGTGTATGTGGATGAATTACGTCGATTTTTTTCCGGTGGCCGTTTACAATGACACTGGCAAGAATACTATTTTTCAAAGATCCACTGACAACCACATGCATTAAAATGGTGATTGTTAGTTCCTACAATTAATTGCCTCTTTAATGTTTGCGGCAAGTGTAATGGTGCCTTTTGGCTTATCTCTAATTTCTCCGATCTCTCTAACGTCCTTTACAATAGTCTACGCGAGTACTATCGTGCGTTTGGAAGTGAGGTTGACTCTTTTTGCTGTATAAACAGCTTCTTTTGTTCACATATGCGCTGAGGTGGTTTTCGCAAATTTATTTACCTGTCCCTTTTGTATTACCCATGCAAACGTTTAATCAAAACCCCCTGTGAGATAGAGTCGTGCAGTTTGCCTGATTGTATAATTCATTTGACAATTTTGCGACGGTTATACCATTAGAAATCGGTTTTTTGTATTCGCATCCAGCTTTAGCGCGTCCCTACCCATACTGTTATGGCACTACTGGTACTATATTTATCTTAAATATTTAAACATATCGTGTCCAGATCGGGTCGATATTAGTGTTTTCCATCAGTAAAGTCAATAGTGAGGAAACTATACGGAAGCTACCTCCGAAAAATTAATGCAGATCTCATTACAGGCGTAATGAACAGCAAACAAAGTCTAATGGATGTTTGCGATTTGTCCCTATTGCTTTAGGTGCGCGTGCGTGTCTATGTATGTTATTTATAACGTCTTTGCTTTTGTCGACTCCGGGAAAATATGCTAGCTTGTTCAAAGAATCATGTCATTGTACACAACAAGATTAGCAGCACTGGAATTATAGCTCCTACGGGTAGGATCTTCATCAACTGTGGAAAATAAATAAACAGAGGAAGATTTGCTTCCTGGTGACTATTGAAACACTACCGTGATGAGCACATCTTAACACGGTTGATCGTGAGCCGACGAGGCACATATGTAAAACAGATCTCACGTTACCTATCTTAAATTCATATTCAACAACAGCTGAATATTTCCCTGATTTAGCGGAGAAAATTATCCAATCGCGAGTTTGGAAAAACCTCACCTTGACTGGATAGTCAGGTAAATCGGAAACGGAAAATTCTATCTTTCGTGATGCAATGTTATCTATGCCTTATATATAACATAATTATGTTTTTTTTATTTTATATGCATATAACACCGAAATTAAACACGTGTTGAAATATGCAATTGTCGCGCAGAGGTCACTGCAACTTGTGTCAAAATGCAGTGATGAAGTTCATGTGTGACTGACATGATTATAGTAAAAGCAAGTCCTAGAGAGAATTGCTAGATGGCTCATCAAAGGTGGCATGAAAGTTGTGATTCTAACTGGGGGTATATCAAATCGATATAATGACACTAGTAAGCAATGTACTAGATTCCTAGTGGTTATTGGAAAAGATAAGCTTATGTTGAAGTCTTAGGAATCGTGGCAAAGGTCACTTCTCATTCATTGCTGGTCAAACAATAATAGTGGCAGGTTTATCCACCTGTGATACCGGAGACTTTTCGTGGATGGTTATATATCAAAACACCAAACGAATGTACTCATGCTCATTTTTAATGTCGTCGTCATGGTCGATTCAGTGTATGTAGACGCAAGTGTGCAATAATACTTGTACATGTTGTTAGTAGATACAAAGATCAGAGTCTTTGACGTCTAAAGATTCAGCATGTGTTACAAGTGTTCTAAAAAGAATTTAGCTTCATTCACCGTTTACATTGTCAAAGCGGTTGCAAGAGTATCCGGTCAAATAACATATCGGAACCGTTGCTGCAATATTGTGCATGCTAGCAAACATTGAAACCAGGTTATTGTAGAACGATTTACGCTCACACTTACGGAATGGTTATGCGGTCTTAATACGTGAAATAATTTGTGATTCTGATGGCATAGAGATCTCGCGATTGGGAAACACGACTTCTTACCGTCATACAATCAATACAAACGCACTTACAATTGGTTAGAACCTACTGAGATCATTCGATAGTGATGTTATATTTAAGTCCTACAGTGCGTTGCAACTTTGTCTGTGATTGAGGGTAGAGGTCTGGCCCACCCGACAGCTGTCATTTTTCAAATATGTTTCTTTCGATTTGACTTTAAGTCTGAACCTTATTTGCTAACTTAAAATGATCTAGAAGCGAACTTGTTTACAGTTCGATGGAAGTTTCATTTAAAACCTCACACACCTTGGCCATTGTGTTGATTTACCAAATAACTTCTTTCCAGAAGCTTAGGTAGAGTTTCATTGGTCGATCATGTGGGTCAAAATCCAAGCTAGTCAATAGTTTTGCTACAATACCGGGAGAACCGACTTTCAAATTTCATAATAAAAAGCTGGTATGTAAGTATGATGGCGATAATATTTAGGCAATCAACATAGTTCGTGTTCGATTCAATTTCTGTATAGTTGATACATGTGTTACAGTTTGTTCAATTTATGTTCATGTAAAACAGAAGTTTCCAGAATAAGTTTAATAATTGTATTTTAAAATATTTGATATTAAATATTTTGAGAAAAAATGCACTAGGCTACTGTAGTGAAATTTTCTCTGTCCTACCAGTGTAATTTCAATATAAAGTTTATATCGCACAGTCTACATTAACGTTAAGCATATATTTAAAGCTCGGACATTTACATTAGACAACAATTAATTGAGGCTCTAGTTTCTGACTAACAATTGAAGCCCTTCAATATCTTTTTTATGCTACTGATAAAGCATGCCTGACACCTGTTTAGACTTCATTTGTAAACACGACGCACTGAATATTGCCACTCGTGAAATCTAAGTTAGTCCTTATTTAACAATTACAGGGTGATAAATAACACTCACGTCTCCAAAGACTTCGAAAGAATGTTTGCAGACCGTTTTATATTATTATCATTAAGCTTAGGAACTCTACAGTAACCAAAGGTGACCGATCAGATTTCCTCTTCATAATCATGGTTTCGTTTGTTATCATATAAAATATAACTGTTCTTCATGAATTTATATATTATTTTAAATTTATACATTTTTGCTTAGCAGAAACTTTATAATTGGTTCAAGGTATGCCTGTACTTGTGTTGCCCGGTAATTGCTAGAAATGCTAAGACATACATAGATATTATGACAATAGCTAAAACATTGTGCTTCATGATTTACCACCTTCCTTTCTTGAAACACTGTAACAAATAACTATTATTTTGCGCCACAAAAGATGAATCTATGTAAACATTCTGCGTAAGGTCTGGGACAAGATCCATTTGACGGTCAAGCAACAAGGAAACCATAACGTCACTAAATCTCAAGAATATAAATGAATAGGAAGGATGGTATTTCCCCTAAATGTCTAAATAAATAAATATCTCATAAATTTGTTTACGTATTTTGATGAGTATTTCGCTGTTGTTTAAGTAACAGTATCCTCGTTGCCTGTTATGTTTAAATGCAGACTTCTCTTTTTATTTTAGTCATCATTTCTTTAAGTTGTCTATTAATATGTATCAATTAATACAAGTAAGAATGTTTCGAATCAGGACGGTACAACAACTACCACAACCAACTAAGTGGTGTAAATGTATGATTCTTATATTAATTTCGACATTGGTACTTCAACTAGATTTAAAGTAAGACAATTGAAATACAACACTAATGGTACAGTTATATCATAGTGTTACATTTCACAGTCAGTAATTAACTTATAAATCAATTTAATTTTAAATTGTATTATTGTTTTTGTGATAATAATAACATATGTGACGCACCTGTGATGACACTATCGGATTTGACATTTAAAGGTTTCGCCCTTATGTTGCCACTCATCAAGTTTACTTTGTACTTCTATGTTAACAACTAAGGGGTGATAAATCGAATATTTGACATCATATTTGAAGATGTTGGTTTTGATCTCAGGTAACATGTAACTACTGTTTATACCGTACACATATTTCGCCTTAATGATACATTCATATTAAGCGACAGGTTACGTTACTGGATCAATTCAGATACACATATATCATCTTTTAAATCACAGCAGTGCTATAATAAAGGACATCGTCTTTGCAGTAAATTTTTGTAACAGCAGTCTACTTGTTTTGAAGATTTAAGCCCTTCATATATTTTCACAGCGAAGACAACTCATTTCAATATTAATATCTCTGTCTGTCTGTCTGTCTGTCTGTCTGTCTCTCTCTCTCTCTCTCTCTCTCTCTCTCTCTCTCTCTCTCTCTCTCTCTCTATATATATATATATATATATATATATATATATATATATATATATATATAACGGACTTTATTCATCTGAGTTCGAATCATGTGATTTGGAAATAGCTATATGGTATATGGATATAGCGATATTCAGAGATTTTACAAAAACATACTAAAGATATATTATCGCTGCAACCCATTAACTTTTTACCTAACGATATCATACAATATATAGTGGCGTCTTGTTGAACATGAGCTGCTGGGCGAGCAATTAATTTATGTTCATGTTAGTTATTTTGTCAACAACTTAGACATGATGTCTAATGTAACCTCCATCCCTGATGTATTCCAAGTGACAAATTCCATGTGATCGCTATAATAACAAATTCACCATAAGTTAGTAAGACCATCTCAGGTAAAGCTTTCGGTACAATCTTATAATTAACATATTTAACATATTTGCTACAACAATTTTATTTTCTCTAACGCTCTCTGTCCCAGTCTGTTTGTATATCACTCTTTAAAACGGAAATAAGCGTCAGTTGTTTTCATTCATGTAGCGATGCTAAATTACTGATTAGGCCGGGTACGTAGTAAATAATGGATTCATTTCGGGTAATGTGAGTTCGTCAGTGGTTTGACGTTACTATGGGTTGAGTAGTGTTGCATACTGGCTGAGGAACTACAGGCACAATTAATCGCAATATCTCGCATACTTGGCTGCACATATTGACGCTGCTGCGCATTGAAAAGTCTAATTGCTTCAAACAGATTCCACTTGTACAACTCATTTTCCCGTCAGAATGAGATTCTTGTACAAACAAGAAGAAACCTTTTCAAGAGTCATTGACATACATTTTGGTTTGTTGAAATGCAGTGGTAGCCGTCGAATGCCCCGCTTTGAAAAACCGGGATAGGTTTCTTTAAAGAAACTGATCTACCTAATCTCTATTGTCAAATTAATCTGTATCGCTTACCAAACATTTCTTTTTGTTATCATGAAGCAACTAATAAAGTAGCTTTTTCAATTAACAGAATGAAATAAAAGAGACCATAATAGAGAAAATGTTGATTTGAATAAAATGACATACATAATAAACAAATGCTAAGATGTCTAGCATTCACTCACGAGTATTGTTGCAAAATGACTAATGAATGGGTAGCATGTGTGAGGTTTTGGAAAATTAGATACAATATACTGAAATTAATCAAAATGATAACTCAGAAGAAAGAAATTATTGTTAAAATTTTCGAGAAAATTTAGGAAGAAACAAATGTGTCTAACAGTAAATTAGTAACTATGAAATACATCAGCCGGAAATATAGCATTGCGCCGAATCTTTTTCAGTGCCCCTGCACAAAGTAGGCGCATTTAGTTTATTGTTATTCACGCCAACGTTAATATAGATCTTCATAATTGTGTCATATTAATGATTGGCACGTTGCAACACCACCTAATTGGTTATTGACACATAATATGACTAAAGAAACCAATACGCACTCATGTTTATTATTTTGCACAGTACTTACTGAACTATTGCACGTATGACACAGTTCATAATTTATATATCATGTATAACTGCATTTCGAGAAAGTATTGTTCTATTTATTCAATACTAAACTGTTTCACAAATGTGAAGCAGACATTTCTTGCGACAATATTTATTTTTTGAACTAATATAAAGGATATGACAATTTTGTATGAGTATGACTAAGATAAATCAAGTTTTCATTCGGACTTAGACTGTTGGTTGCCTAAACGTTACAGACTCAAAATCCTAATTATTTCCTTTTCGATGTTGTGATAGGAGACACGTGTCTCCATATAGCTTGTCTTTCAGAAAATGCAAGGCGAGGACGAAGCAAGACCTTATAACGTAAGCAAAGGAAAGTTCAATTGCACCAAGATAAAATGAGACAGAAAACAAAATAAACAAACTACATAAATAATTCATATATTCAAAGTACAAACTACCAGTAGGCGCTCATATGTTACAGTTCATCATGCATTATTTGGGCGATTACTTGCATTTATACCACCGTTGATATAAAATTGCCAGTTCAGCATAATTGTATATGGATATCCATCTACGAATTAACATAGAAATCAATCAATATATTTATATGGTGTTCCCTATGGTAACATGTTAACTACTTGCATCAGCTAAGTGTGCTAAGTCATTTATTTGAAGAAACTCTGCAAAGTAATCAAAATAGTGCTTAATACAACAAACGATCCAATATATTGTTAAATTGCAAATTGGCTGTACATATGGCTGCAATGTTAGAACCATTTAATTTAGAACCAGCTATTTATTACACTGATATACAGCTAAAACGCTTCTGAAAAAAATTTTGTCAAACTTGACTAATTCTGGGTCAATAAGAAAGAAAATGACGTTTACAAGTTTTGATTGGCTCTAGTTTTAAAGATATGATACTGGGTCAGTACATACAACCCTTGACTTGGGAATGTCGCAAGATAAGTGAGTTATAAAGAGAAGGGATCTCAATTTGAATCATAAATGACCGAATGCATATTTGAATGGATCTATAAAGAAATATATGACTGTGTTTGTACAGTACTTGCTTTTAGGAAAAACAATGAATAATGCAATCCGAAATTGGTATTACGTCATGCATCATATAAATTGCATCATGTTATTTCCAGAAGTCATGGATGGTGCAGTCATAACTAAGCCTACATTATTCTACTGAACAAAGTGCCCCATATCAGCTCTGAAAATCGTACAGTGTCTTGCTCTCTTATTTGTCAGTGTTTGGTTTTGAAAATGGACAAATGTATGTTTAGCCAACTTGATCAGAGATGCCTCGTACTTGTACGTACAATGCAGATAACTGCTGCCATGTTTGTGGTAAAGTGACGTTTGCATAACGATAACGCAGTATAACCACTATTTTTAAGAAAGAATATCACCTTTCTTTTGGCTGCAAAATTGGAGATCAGAAGAAGAGGTGGGCCCCACACATATGCTAACACACTTGTGCAACAAATCTTTGCCAGTGGTTGAACATGAAAAGGAAATATATGCCTTTTGCAGTGACCATTATTTAGAGAGAGCCAACATATCATATCAGTAATTGTTATTTCTGTATGGTGCCTCCAGTTGGTTAAGGTGTTGCAAAGAAGAAAAAGTAGATTGTGCATTATCCATACATTCCATCAGCTACAAGCCTATTACCTCACGGAAAGACTCCCGGTTCCTGATACAGCATAATTATGCTCACTTGCGTCAGACGAAGACGAGAAAGATGATGAAACTTCTAGTCCTGGACCACCACATGAGTCATATTGCCTCACTTACTCCTCATCTGAATCACACCTTATAACACAAGATGAATTGAATGACTTTGTGAGGGATTTGGAACTATCCAAGAGTGTAGCAGACCTGTTTGGCTCCAGACTACAGCACTGGAATCTCCTAAATGGTGATGTTAGGGTTTCCATGTTACGTGACCTTCAAATGGAGTTTATCCCATTCTTCTGCATAGAATGTGATCTTATAGCCGGCAACATCATCGGTGGTGTGATGGCGGTCCTCAACATTGTTCATGATCCAGATGAGTGGAGACCACTCTTTCATTCATCAAAGACGAGTCTTAAATCTGGTTTGCTGCATAATGGAAATGTTTTACCACCAGTTCCAGTTGGTCATGCAGTCCATATGAAGGAAACCTATGGAAACATGGAACTACTTTTGACTTACATAAGCTATGACCAACATCAGCGGCAGCTTTGTGGCGAGTTGAAGGTTCTTGCTATCCTGCTTGGTCTGCAGACTGGATACACAAAGTACTGCTATTTTCTATGTTAATGGAACAGTCGTGCTAGTGATTCCAGCAAGTCAACGTGTTATATTTCAACCTATACAAATGTAGTTAAAATGTCATTCTTATGTGACTTTTACTGTAAAAAGTGACTTCTCAGCACATTTTCTTGAAATAGACCCAACATTTATTTATCAAATAATAGAGATAATACCCTATTCACCCATACCCTGCCTTCATCAATAAAGGAACATTTAAGTTCATACCAAAATATCTTAACTTTAGTTTAGTCAAAATCCTCCCACCACAAAAGAATACTTCTGACTCCTAAGGTATGATTATGTTAGATTTAGATGACCAGGTGCATTGTTTTAATACAGCTTGGCTGGGGTATTGGTATGAGTGGCAAAATAAACAACACAAATGGCAAAGAAGATGAATGGATTAGACTGGTTCTTGGAACGTATTTAAATAATCAAATCATAATACCCAAATTATATTATGTTGCACTCATCGAGTAATTTTCTAGCAAATTCGGTACTCGTTCCAGCTTTATTCAGACGAACATATCGCTTGCCAGGTGAGAACGAATTACTCTCAGATATACATATATTGCTTGTCCATGATTTAATTTATAAAATAATGGTACTAACAGCTGCAGCTGTTGGCCCTCAGCATTAAGTAGTTAGTGTTAGCATTAGTTGGCCTGGTGTCAGGATAATGTAACAGGGCGGGACATCATGCTTTATGTATACGACATGATGCCCTCGTGGTTGCTATACATCACTATAAACTGCCATGCTGCAGACATCGTATCGATATGACTGAAAAGTTGTTAAAGCTACGTTAAAATCCAAATTACAAACACACATTTTTGCCCATATGGGACAAATCGCCATAGTAAAGTATAGTAAATTATATGGTGACCACAACAAAACAATCAATAAAATAACAGTATGCACAATGTTGGTAACATACCTTTTGAATTATGTGATCGAAAGAAATTGTAAATGAGATCAGGGTCTAAAGATGGTTTCGCACCAGTAAGCCTTTATATTAAGGTCGTTTTCAGCGACATCAAGATGGTTACTTATTTTTTATTCCCTATTCCCGGTTGGATAAGGAATAAGTAACTAGTCTCTTCGGGAATGTCTAGCTAAGTATGTGTTCCAACTATAGGAAAAGTCTGAAGAATATTTGTTGAACCATTTACACGAAAGTGTCTGCTAGATAAAGGGGATAGATACGACGCATGCCGTAAGAAGATTTTTTATAGATCTTTTACATAGACCCGTCATAGACATTTTATCTCCAGGGGTCGGCTTCATCCCACTGCGCATTTCCTTGAGAAGAATCACTGAATTAATGGGCACTTTATAAGTACCTGGTTCAAAAGCACGCTCAATTTAATCTAATATATCAATAATTTGTGCAAATGTGACCTCTACTTACAGGAATTTTGATTTCAAAGCATCTTGGACACTATCTAGCTCGGGATCTGTTGTAACAGTAGGAAAACAACACAATTTTCATCTAGCCGCTTTCGAGAAATTTACGGCTATATAAATGTGAGTGGGTACAGCACATCCGGTAATAATATTATATATTAAGTATACAGTTGGGCCTTTTCGTCCCGTCATTAAGCGTGTTTGACATGTCCCCCTCTTTGATATTGTATATATATGGAATTGAGTCTACCCAGAAAGGATGTCCTTCCAAATTTCTTCGAGAGGAATTAGCGAAATAAGTTGTGGTTTTCCGTTAAGAGATATGCAAAACACACATTGAGCATAAATTATCTCAATATTTTGTACTAATTGTACCACTACTTAGATAATTTTGATTTCGACGTCTCTTGGACAGTATCAAGTTAGGGGCCCGTTTTAGCAGTAGAACATTTTAAGGAGAATTTTCGAGGCGATTTCGATAAATCCAGAGCTCAATATACGATCGTTATAACGATGACCTGAAGATTGCATCTTCTTTCCGTATCTATATCGTACGGTTCTCACCTAAATGACCTCGTGATCGATCTTCCTTTTGAAAGATTGCACATATGGATATTTTTGACTCGACGAGATGCATTGAAAGCATTGATTGAGAACAATGGGATACATGATACATAGGAACGTAGTTATGGATATCCGCAGCAGTGAAGCGCTACATCCCTTTAGCAGGTTTTAGTAAAACTTTGCGAAGCAGGTTTGGAGAAATTGGTGGTAAATATATGAAGGGGAAATACATACATTAAACGGATTAAACCGTATACAATCAATTAAAAGATGAAATAGAGAATTAACGTGTTATTTGTAATATATCGAATATATTAATATTGATATCACCCCTTAATCCCGAGGAAATGTTAAGCTATACGACAATGCATGTTTGTTCCAGTTTGCTGCAGGTGTCTTCATCTTCCTTTTTCTCACGACTTACACGACCGAGTTAATTTAGGGCATGTTTATATATTGTAGCTGTAAGAAAAAATACCTGTAATTTAAGTCTGAAGAACAAGGCACATGGCTCGAATGATAAAAGCGGGGGGGGGGGGGTGCACAATGAACTGGTGTATCTGATGAATTGATTGGTTCCATGTGTTCTTGAATCTTTATTTGTTTATTTATGCATCGGTTATTACATTTGAATATATTTTATTTCATTTGCAAACAACGATTTATAACACATTAAGCTGTATTCTTTTGATATTTATTAAGACATAAACCTTGAATGCCATAGCTTTTTTCATATACAACTTTTATAAAAAGATTGGAAGGACATGCAGTTAGTTAAAACAGATTAGGTTTATTTTAGTAATAATTATATGCTTCATTACAAGCCATAACGTATGCAATATATTGGGATTGAGATAGGCCAGACCAAGTATGGGATGGAAATGGGTCTATAAGGCCAGACAAAACCAATTTATCTAGTCATACATCTTGTTATAAAATAATTATAATTCTTGACGACCTTGAAGTATTATTTGTTAGGTTCGAATTGCAATATGGCTATATTGTAAGTAAGATAAATATTGTAAATAGCTGATCTTCAACATAAACTATTCTAGTTCAAATCTTGGGCTTACACATTTTGGTATTTGGGTCAAAACGTCCTTGTAAAGTTAAGGGTTAAAATCCAAGATTATCTGATTTAACTTGTCTCTTTTAATGACAACAATACACAAATACCTAGGTAGTTTGAACTGAAACACAGAGATCATTGGAATAAATTACCCTCTCTTGTCTAAACAATGTGATCCAAACAAAGAGTGTTTTATGAGGGCAATAATGTATTTCAATATTTTAAGCCATTAAAAGGCACCGGTAGGTTGCATAATTCCAAACATGAAAAATGAATATATATATCAGTGAAATTAGAATTGCCTTTTTTTCACATGTATCATATTAGAACATCTGTAAAATATAGACATACAACTGACTGATCTGTTTGTCTTCTTTTCTTCTTTCTCTCATACTGTGTTTCTCTTCCCAAACAATCATGTGTAGGTGTGTGCCATATTTATCCTATTGTGCTCTTCATATACATTTTCTAAGTATTCTATTTGCAGGTTAAATGACATGACTAGGAAGGGTTAGTATCCGAACTTAAATGTCACACTGGTAGTGATATACAGAGATTGGTCATTTGGGGGCTGGCTACCAATAAAGCTTAATTCCCAAAATGATTGATTGTAATTGATTTAGGAGTTTTGAAAATCGACATATATAACGAACAGTCTTTATTTAAATAAAATGTGAAATACAGAACTAAAGTGTTACTTATTAATGTGTAGGATATATTAATACCGACAACACCTCTTTATCTCCTGGGAATGATGAAATCTGTTATACCCAACGTGCTGCATTGTACTCATGATATTGAGGGACAGGTCAGGGCACTTTAAACATGAGACGGATATGATGTGACTGGAATTTAAGTCTGAAGAATAAATAATGAAAGGTTATAAAGATAGCAGGATGGGGAAGAGAAATCAATTATAAATGCTGTGTGAGTGTTTTGTATTTTTAATATAGTTTATACAAAGTTTCAGTCATAATGCTAAACTGTCAGTGGTGTGACAGTCTATATTATCTTATAGTGCTGGCTAGCGCTAGGGCATCATGCAGCCGCAGACATGTAACATCATGTCCCACCCAGTCACATTATCGTAGTACCAGGCTGACCAGTCCTAACACTAGCCATTTAATGTTGAGCGCACAGCAAAACAGTTCTTAGTACCAATTTTGGGATGACTTGACCGAGTTTTGAATCCACGACCTCCCGCAACGAAGGCGGTTGCACTAATAATTTGGCCAATTATAAATAGTAAAACAGATATAAATGCAAATAGTGAACTCTGGGACTTAAAATAAATTTACTTTAATCATGTATTCTTGTAACCTGCTGTGATTTTGTTATTATAAGGTTCTGATCTATCTTCATTTATTTATTCATTAATTTGTTGTTTTCTTACCTCATTTGCAAGCCAGGTTTTATAACACTTCATCTTGTCTTCTACTGATAATACATGAGCACAGACAAATTGAATATCATGGCAATTTTGAAAAACATAACGGATGTTATGTTAGTCAGAAGAAACAAAGTTTGTTAAGTACTAATTTAGCTTTTCCTTAGAGGCAATTATATATAGAGAAAGACGGGGTTAAGATATGTCGGTATGGGATGACCAGACATATAATTAACTAACCAATAGCTCGATCTAATTATGCCTCTAGTTATAATATACTTATAATTACTGACCACCCAGTATTTTATGACAGGTTCAAATTCCAATATCAAAATTTAAAGTAAGTTAACATTTTTAATAGATGATTTATGATCTTTAAATTTTATCATAAATTACTCTAGACCTTATTTTGGGCTTACATTTGATATTCGGATCAACACTTGTATTGGGCAGGGGTAAAATCTAAAATTGTTTCATCAAACTGAAAAAGTCTTTTGATATGACTAGGAAGAAAGAATAAATGATTGGGTAAGCGACCAAAGTCTGGACTCAAGATGGCGATTTGTAATGTACCTGAACCTAAGGCTTTATAAAAACATAGTTATTATATATTATTCTCTCTGAAGCTATATATTCTGAAATTAGGCCAATATGTCACTTTTAATTAAATAAATATGGGCTATTCTTGATTTTTAGGAATAAGTTGAAGCTTGGATTAAGAAATATGAGGATGCCAAATTCCTGAGTTTGACAATTACCCCAAATCTGCCTAATTTGTGTTATGCAATCAATAAATCCTCTCTATTCCATGTTTGCACCATCTGGTTCAAGCCAGCAGTACCTGGGAGGTTTAGATGTAAGCACAGATATCCTTGAAATAAATTACAGTCTTATCTAACATTTGTGTTGTCATCAAAGCTTTATCACTGGAATATAAAGTACTTTATTGATTTGTGATCAAAAACGGCACAAGAAGTTTTGGTCCTTCCAAATACAGAAACTAAACATATATGTATCAATTTTAAAGTATAATTGTCTCTTGATCACCTGTATCAGTTTTAAACATTTGAAAAATGTATTTATACAAGTGATGCAATATATATTTGATCTTCCTTCAATTCTTTCTTCTCTACGGTATATATATATATATATATATATATATATATATATATATATATATATATATATATATATATATATATATATATACATATATATATATATATATATATTCTGAAACAGTCATCTTCTGGCATATATTATGATGACCTACCCTATTTTGAACAGCACATATATGTTCTAAGTATTCTTTTTGCAGATTAAATGACACAGCCAGGAAGTTTCAGTTAGTAACCGAACTTAAGTGTCGTGTTAACAGTGATCTACAAAGATAAGAGAGATAGGCTAGCTACCTATACAATCTAATTTCCAAACATTAAGGATTGTATTTCGCTTTGGAGTTCTGAAAAAAGTGTCGTATATTGCAAAGATATGATCAAGTAAAATGTGAAATGTAAGATTAAAGTATTATTGATTAATGTATAGGATGTATTAATACTGATACCACCCCTCAGTGACTGGGAAATATTGAGTTACAGGACAATGCATGTTATACAGTTTATTGCAGATATCTTCCTTGTTCTCATTATCCGCTGGACCGGGTGTCAGACTAGGGCATATTTAAATGCAACAAACTTGAAAAAAAATGTTTTTGGAAGTTTGGTTTGAAAAACAAATGATGAAAAGTTAGAAAGATGGAAACATCGGAGAGGAGATTCATCGTACAGGGTTAGAAAAAATACAAATACAGAAAATGAACCAACATTTCAAATAAATTAATTAGACCAATTTATTCTACTGACCTGCTTTGGTTTTATTTATTTATTTATTTATTTATTTATTTTTAAATCAATTTCACTATATTTTATAATTGAGGTTTTATAACGCTTCACGATGTATTCTACTGAGAGCACATAGGAGTACAGAAAAAGTTAGTTATAATTATGGGCTGATATATTTTCAAAATGTAAGTCAAAACTTCTTTGTACGGGGCTAGGGTAAATAGAAAAATATATATAATAGTTTAATACATGTCTCTTGTTACAACACGGAAGAAACATTACACATTTGCCAAAAGTCCCAACTTGATTAGGTGATTTACCTTGAATCTTAGGCTTTTTCAAAACTTAACTGTTATATGATATCATATTAGAAGCAATAAAGTTTGAAGATAAACACATACATCAATGTTCCATATATAAATATTAGCTACCTTGGTATTGAAGCATAGGTGAACTTCAGAAATAAGAAATGTGAAATTAAGAAGTGATTGATTTTGACAAGTACCTCACAAGCTACTAAGTTGACAAGTTTGAGTTGTTCGAAGTTTACACTATCATGTTTTCGACAAGCAACAGCTGGGTCAGTAATTAGAAAAAGTAAATTTTTCAGGAGCAATTGCCTCTTTTATGTAACCCTTATGTTATCAACAAAGTGTTATTACAGGTAAATAGAGTGCTTATGTTGGTTCACCTGATAAACTGATGCAAATCATGAGACAGAGGGTATAAGATGTGTATATTTTACAATTGCGTTCTCTAATATCCATTCAACTTACTTATTTTAATTACGGGTTCTTTACAAAACCTAAAATACACCGGGAACCTATATTTGCGTTACCACACCTCTGATTTGATGTTAGGCTACCGAGCAGTTTTCTATTTCAACAATATTTCGTATTTCATCTGAATTCTGAAACATATTTATGCACAAATATAACACGTGCTATTAAAATAAAATTATTTCTTGATTGATATTCCTATTCTAATACTACTTTTAATATAAAACTATCCTAACTCAGAACTGACTGAATGAGTTAGACTTGATTTACAATGGCCAGCTGGGCTCGGGTAACAAATATTTACACTATATAGTCGGTACATTAGTTTGTCAATTGTAAACGTTTCAGTTTGTTGACATGCGAATAAATCATATGTTCATGTTAAGTTCTTGTCACAGATTAACATACATATATTGGAGTGATTAAACTGACGGTAAGACACTATGGGCTACATTTTACTTCTGAGCATTCTTCAATGCCATATTATTTTGCCACAATACTCACATGCAAGCAAACCATAGTGCTCATGCTCTATATAACAAAAACATTATTTTATATGAATACTAAAAATAACTAAATTGAAGTGTAGGATTATCAATGCATGTAACAAAAAAAAAATAACCAGCGATAATTAGGCTAGGCTAGCTCTTGTACTAATTCCGCTTTCGATTTAATTTGCATCTGCCCACAAAAGGAGATATCAGACCAGGTCCTGCACCTGTTCCTTTGTTTTTCGTAAACATCCTTAGTGTCTGCCATTGTGGTGGTACTGGGTCAGGGACCGTACTGATCCTTTTGGATTTGTTCCTGGCAAGCTACTCTTGCCTACATAATAGGGGGTCCCATTACTATGTTTTTAGTTTCTTTCCAGCCCCCCCCCCCCAGCATTAATGATCATATACCGAGGTATCCTTGTTCTTATTTATATTTCATAAATGGTCTTATATGAGTGGCTTCCCGGAAACGTCTTTTGTTATCTGCCCACTTTGGGAGATAACAGTCCAGGTCTCATACATGTCCTCTTTTTTGCACTTTGTATCAGCTTGTTGGTCTGATAACAGTTCCGATTGGTAACCGGACAGCCACCTTCTATACATATGCCATTTTGCTTAGAACATATTGGTCACAACCATTAAAGATCACCAGTAAAGCATGCTATGTCCTCTAAAAAGAATAAAAATAAAAAGCAATTGAACAAAATTAGGTAACCATACATACATCGATTTGCCAATGATAATTTGCTTGTGTATAATCCATTAAATAATACCATGCCTTCTGCATAGTACGCATACAGAGTAGACCAGGTCACCTGTTTCTTACTATTATGTTCAATACAGTACATTTTCTAACTTTGCCATAACATGTTACCCAAGCGAAAAACATCAGCAGGGGTTAAGCAGACTGTAAAGAGGGTTCAGTCCACCAGTTCACGGATTAGGTCAGTTGATCACGATAAACAGCAGCATAGATCTGGAGCAACACATTCAACAGATACAGTCGGCCAAGCTACCATTGACCGGATGATACAGCAGGTGGTACAGCAGATTACACCAGTCATCAACGCAAATGTGGACAGAAGGTTTGACCACATCTTGGAGATGCCGCATGGGACCAATTGTCTGCAACAACCTGCCATGTCGTCGCGGGAACCCGAGCAAGGGCAATCTGCCTCCTCCAGCGCCCAAACATAAAGAAATGTTCAACAGTCAGTCGGTGGAAGCATTGCACAGGCTACCTCAGCCTTAACATGACTCTCTTATACAAGTAAAGGAACTGTGGGCGATTTCTTAACACCTATTATTACTTTGGACACACAGAGTCAATCCAACTTTGCAAGCACATCAATCGATATAGCTGCCTCTGTAATTGAACAAATTAAGCTGCAGATTTGGGCTGGGATATACATATATTTTCAAACTCTCCTTTCCACATCCACGGACAAGACATATAGATTACACTTCGATATCATATCAAACGCATTTGAATTGAACCTAGTCACCATGGCCGAGAAGTCTCCGCTCTCTGCCACTCACTGGTTGTCGGCATGGGACAGATTTGCTACAATAATATGCATGAAATCTCCCATGTTGAGCACTGTGCTATCTCACAACATGGAAGTGGTCATGAAGTTGGCTGAACGCAGGGCTCATTGGAAATACTACGATGAGCAGTTTCGACGCATTATAGAGAAGGGAAAGGCAAAAGGGGGCTCCACCCACCTTGAACTTTACTTGCGATCTGTTCTTGACAACATGTCTGATAGTCGGATTCTTCAGTACGAGCGATGGAAAATGGATGCTTTCAAACGATACATTATATGTTCTGAACGTCATTACAGCCTAAAATTCATTTCCGTACTCAATTAAGTTAGCACGCAAAATGGAATCGGAGTTTCTAAGTTGCACATATTATAAATCCACTCCAATCACATTTCCCATCATAATCATAATTTGGGTAAATATAATGTTCACTATTCATTCCTTCATTATATGTAGATAGTATATATCACGTTATTTTCATGTTTCCCCTTAATAGTCGCGAAAATGATGCTTTCCATTTCAGGTCTAGTGGCTACACAGACCTGGACACTGTCTAATCTCATTACATGGCAAGTGGGTTCACTGCGGATGAATATAACAGGAAACGTACACAGAAGGAACCTCGACACAATAATTACAACAGCCACGAAGCACTGGATAAATTGATTTTGCGGGAATAAAGAAACATATAACTCTAACGTGGATATAACAACATTGATATGGTTGTTAATTTGCATCCTCAGTTACTGTGCATGAACGCACATGACTACTGAAGCATATATTTGTTAAAGCACATGCTCATTTATTGCTCAAGAATGCACATGGTTGTTAAAACACACGGTCAATTACTGTTTATGCATGTACATGGCTGCTGAAGCAAATATGTCTGTTCATGTGGGCAAATTTTTGCTGATTTGAGTAGTTCATAAAGCACAGGTTATATTAATGCTTGTGAATGAAGATGACTGCGTATGCACATAGTTGTTGAAGTACATGCTAAGTTACTGTTCCTGAATGCATATAGCTGCTGAACTCACTATAAAATTAAACCATGTCATCCTGGAATCTCAACAACACTGCAATCTGTGAACTTTGACCCTAACAATAGGCTAATTAGTCGTTGTCGACTGAAGGCTTCCTAAACCCATAAATACATGACATAATTCGTCTCTAAGTACATTCTGAGCAGAAAAAAAGAAATTTCACACATCTATGTTTTTTCTGGTGTCATGTTTAGCTGAGTCATTAGTAAGCTTTTTGAATCAGAATACTAATCGTTCCTGCCATACACAGCAGGACACGATCCAAACACCTTACGTAACTAATTAACCCTATCCATGATTCCCCCCCCCCCAACTCTTCACGTTTGTATAACCCCTCTGCCTTTTTATATAACTGAGTATATTTACCTGCTCTTATTTCCTTATCCCTTCTCTTTTCTTCTTCATTATATACACACTGTTCGAGAAGTACATTCGGCAAAAGCTAATGTTAAATTACGTAAATGGATACATTTGGATGAGGTCAACCTAAAGGTGTTAGCGTGCTGTAATCTCACAATAAAAGCTGCAGTTGTTGAAAATAAAAATCGTATTATCAGGGTTACTATAGTCTGACTCTACATCCCCATTTGTTTGTAACCCCACCTCTCAGCGATTTCAAAAACGAGAACTTTTAATGTGATAAAAAGTGCACAGAACTAAGTCAATCCAATCATTGATGCACCATTTCATGCTTAACGGACTTTCCATACTAACACGGCGCCATATTAGGTACACTGTAGGCTAGTTTATTTCCATGAACAACATAATGACGTAGTTCATCCTGTTCGGCAAATGCTAAATAATTCCGTAAATTACATAACGTTGAGAGTTTGGAATTATATCCCTCTGCGTACATGAACATAGAAATTAAACCGCTTTTTAAATCCACATGAAAAGCGTAGTTGTCGTTTTCCTTTGCTTGATTCGGCATTGTAAATATCGGAAGCAGACGACTTATGTATGTACATCTGTAGTCGCGATACACCCCTTTCTGAAAATGGACTTGTCCAAAAACTGGAAATGGATCCGAGCATGTCCGTCTATTGCACTGAAAACTTCCGTTAAGCAAGAAACACTGATAAGATGACGGTGTTAGGGCCACACTACTCAGAGTCAGCTTAGAAACTATAAATCAATGGATGAATTGACTAAGTTATTTGCACTTTTTATCACTTAAAGTTTTACGTTATTTAAATCGGGAGTGGGGTACAAACAAACGAGTTTGTATTATGAGACTATAGAAACACCGAAATACATTGCAAAACCGAAATACACACCGAAATATACATGTATTTACATGTTCTCTCTGTATATATCGGTTTCCACACAAAAAAGTATTATTTGTTTTTGTTTGAATTCATGTAATAATGCCACTCGGTCGTACTTGATTTGACAGACCTGATCGTTCCGGATATTATCTTCGTTCCGGAACGATTAACCTGTCCAATCAAGTACGACCAATTGATGCGTGATAAAACTAGGAAAAAGGAAATAATTCGTATCAAAATCACATAAATCATATTTTATTTTGTTTTATATTATTTTTCAAACAAAAACAAATAATAATTTGTGCGTGGAAACCGATATATACAGAGAGAACATGTAAATACATGTGTATTTCGGTTTTCCAGTGTATTTCGGTGTTTCTAGTAACCGGTATTATTATGTTAGCTGTTAATTTCACCATAGGTTCTTTTCTCTTGACCCAATTTAGTACCTAGCCACCGTTGTAAATGTCCACTGTGATCAATAATTTTAGTATGGGGTCATCCATATATGACGTCACGTAATTTGGGCGGACTTTTTTGTACCCCGCCCCAGGCCCCGTCACAAAAACTAATTCCCCTCGTATAATATCACAAAGCTTTGACACCGCCTACTAATAAAAATTGTCAAAATTAAAATTGGTTTGAAATCCCATTGTATTAGAAAAATAATTCTACACTGCATTCTAAATTATTTATCTGGTAGATGCCGCTAGTGTTGGTTTTGTGACATCACATTTTTTAAATACCCCAAACCCCAACATCATGCTTGTTCGATCCCTCTCGGTCTACAACGTCATATATGGATGGCCTCTGGAAGCTTTTTGATGACATTTAAGCTGCAAAGCCTTCATTTAATAGACTTTGCAAAAACTAAATTACTTATCATTTTTCTTTTTAAATTTCAGATGAGTAAATTCACTTACATGACCATGCTACATACAGTATGCTGGAAAACCAAGCTCACATATGTCAGGAATCTCACAGTATCTGACATGTTTTATTATTATTTTAGTCACTGGGAGGATTTACTAATTACTGTTATCAAAACTGTAACTTTGACACATGTTGTTTTGGAAACCTAATAAATAATGTATAAACATTTCCTCTGGCATTTCACTAAGTTGTATAAGCAGCATGTTTCAGATATATGTACCGATAGTATTTATTTTACTAATTAATGTGTATGATATCTGAAAAATATATATGTATTGTTTTAGGGTCAGTGGGCATTGCTCCCATGTATTAGGGCAATTAAGTCACTGCAGGGTTTCAAACTACATAACTTGACCACTGTTCCAATCCAGCTGAGCTGCAGAAGCATACCTCAGCAATGGCATGTGCCAAGGGGATCGAAAATAAAACCAGTGCCACTTAACCATGCTGTGGTTGCTAGACCGACAGAGTAGGAAAAGGAAGCAAGTGGTTTGCCAGACAGATATATACAAAAAGTATGAATAATAATTTACCTGCAGAAATACTTGTTTAAAATCTGGTTGTAGATGGAACATATAGTTACTAATTATTACTTCCAGATTAAATAAACACAACAATCAATATAGCTTTAATACTTTGTTTTTATTCATCATGCTGATACAACATACTTGAATTGATACAATATAGAAAAATGTTCATGTAAATGTACAATACAATGTCATCAAATTGAACAAGTAATAAGGTGTGCATTGAAAGTATGTGCAAAATTTATAGATGTCTAAAATAGGCACTGACATGAAGTAAACACAGATACAACATTGTTTAACACGATTATTTCATTACATTTCTTTTACATTTAGAGTACCGAAAGTGGATGAAAAGGACATGTCTCATCTCTCTAGTCTCAAGGGAATACCCCCAGAGTGCAGAATTGCACCAAACATTCCTAAAGTATCAACACCTCTAGGAGACGTGCAGATCGGGTCAGTAATATCATATCAGGTACTATTCAATCATAGTATATTCACTGTTCATCCTTAACAAAAACATCTTGAAAATGTGTTAGAAGACAACACATTGTCCATATTTTTTTTTGCCTTTTGAAACAAAGATGTAGGAATACAGTGTTATAAAAGTTTGTACATTTTAACTTTACATATGAGACATTCTATAAGTACCCTATGTTTGGCAATTTTGATAGTCAAAAGTGTCTCAGAAGCTGTCAATTTCCTACTTTCCAACGCGAATGGTGGAATGTTTATTTTCAAACCAAGTTCATTTATTTATTTTGCAATGTTAAAACCTTTGTCTACCATTATGGCATCTCCTTCTTTAACATAACCGATTGATTTTATTGTTTTAAGCATATCATAAAAACCAGATTGTTCTGTGATAGATTTATCTGAAATTGATCTTGTAAATAATTCTGAAACAAACATTACACAACCATTGGGATCACAACCTATCAACCACTGTAGAGTTGTTGCAGATTTATAATCACTATGTAACTGACTCTGGAGGCAAAGTGCTCTTGGAATTTGAGTTTTAACTTCAGTTCCATCTATAATAATAATGGTAGTGGGAAAATCTTTCCTATATTTAGATGTCATGTCTTTTTTTTTATTATAGTATCTCTATGTGACCAAATTGAAAGCTGGCCAAGTTTTAAATAGAAAAGATTGAGCCATGTGTTAAACACAACACTAGCTGACTGTGCTGACAGCCCAAACTGTCAGGCCAAATCTTTTAAAGCAAGACCATGCCTAAGCCTACATATTGTTAGAAACAGTCCATCTTCCTGGATAAGGCTTTTGTATCCCTTCATCCTGGTCTATATTTGACTGGACACCCTATAGGGGCAAGAAAGGCCAATAAAGCTAAAAATCTGTATAGTATTTAAACAAATGTTTCAGTGTGTTTTGGTTGTATTTAGTAATTGCTACACTCAATGTTAAATTATTTCTTCTGATGTTGAATTTCTTTTATCTTTTGATAACACTTTAAGTTGAAGCTCTTGTATCTCTCTTGAACTATTTGACACTTTGAGCCTTAGATCCTGATTCTCAGCTACAACTGCTAACATATCCATTGCTGATATTCCTGACAAAATAAGACAAGTATTTCTTTTCATCGTTTCAGACAAAAGTACCTGAGAGAAACTACACAAATAACTCAGGACTGTGGTAATACATCTGTGACAAGGGTTTATCCAGTGTGTTTATCAAATGAGTTCAAACCACTCAGTGAGAACACAAAGTGCATAAATCCATATGACACTTAGGTACAGACAAGAAATCAGGCCTTATTGGATCACTGGTTTCATGAGAGAAAAGACAGATTTACAGCATCTAATTTTGGAAAAGTACTATCAAGGAAATTTAAACCCAGTGAAAAGTTTATTTTCAAAAAATGATGTCAAAGCCAAAGCTCATGAATATGGTAAAAGACACGAGAAAACTGCTAAAGAAACGTATCTTGAATTGTATCCTTCTAGGCATTTCCATGAGTGTGGCTTTGTGGTTAATAATGACTTTTCATTTTTGGGTGCCTCGCCTGATGGGAAACTATGTGACAATGGAATATCTGGTATTGTGGAAAGCAAATGCCCCTTCTCTGCTAGAAAAATGGCTATTGAAAAAGCATGCATCGATATACCAAATTGCTATTTACAGAAGGATGAACATATATCATTAAAGAAAACACAGTTACTATGCACAGATTCAAGGCTGACTTATGGTTACAGGTTGTGAATTTTGTGAATTCATTGTGTACACACAGAAGGATATGTATGTGGAAAGACTTAAACCAGACATTCCATTTAGGACTTCAGTGTTACAAAAGTTAGCTGAATTTTACAGAGATTATGCAATTCCACATCTGCAATCCTCAGAATAAGTGATTAAAATACTTACATGGGTGTTAAGTCTGTGTAGACACCCCTGACTCACAATTCATATATAGACTGTTCAATTTGTAAGAAATAAATACTTATACACAATGATGTTTGTCAACAAGGAGTTTTCATGTTTATATATATATATATATATATATATATATATATATATATATATATATATATATATATATATATATATATGTGTGTGTGTGTGTGTGTGTGTATGTGTGTTTTAATTGATTGTGAAGTATAAGCAATATAATTGAAACACTTTTGAAACAGTATCAGTTCATTAACTTGCTAGCTTTGCATATTTACTTTAAGATTAATGTCTGAATTTATTCTGAAATTAAACTTGTTACTTGGCCCTTATGTAATCATGTTTTCTTCCAAATGCAGGCATTTGCATTTATGTTGACTGTCTTCGTCTGGGTAATTCTCAGATGGTCCATTTCCTCCAACAAAGTGCTGAAAAATACAAAACAATGCATTATATGACAATCAAAAAAGCAAAGTAAATCTGACATTTTATATTAATATCAGCAAAGAAACATTTTATATCTATATTGTAATTTAGTTATATGGACAATGTTGTCTGAAATAAAGAATTCTTATTCTTATTCATGACCTAATCATAACAGAAGTATATGCTTCATTATATATGCACTGACAGTAACCCAATGTATTAACCTGTTGTTAATTCCTTCAATACAAGATAACAATATCTAGAGGGCTGGTTTGGGATAAATGTATACTTATAATTAAAGCACTGTTATTGACCTGGATACCCCGAGTGGTCAAAAGCTATCACATTTACTGGTCAATGCCATCTCACCTACGTCCACATAGGTTCCGATTTTGGACTCGGCCAGTGTAGGTATGTAATAAAAGCTTTTTAGTAGCTTCCCATGAGTCTCTGATTCTTCCCGGGTTTTTCTTCCACGTGATAAACCTGGCTGCCAAGTATAGCATATGATGTACTTAGTACTAATATTAGTACCCTTACTCGTACCTCATGGACAGGGTACTAACATGAGCATATACGTGTTAATGGAGTAAGCCGGGTGTGATTCACACCCACCGCTCTTTTAGCCTAATAATAACACTTTAAACATATTCCTTGCATATAATCAAATAATTTTTTTTTGCTCCATTACATGATATGGGATCAGTTCGTAGCCTCAACCACAACAAATCAAGTTGAGGCTACGACATCGTAGCTAATGATGTACTGATAAAATGTAGTTAACCATTGGTAACAACAACAACAATTACATAAACCAGCCTTATGAAATGTGTATTAGATATTTTTCTATCTAACATTACTTTCTAGAATACTATACATGTATATACTTATTTACCATAGTGAAATCTAAACTGAATTACCTTTGAGCAAATGGCCTTGTGTTGGTTTACTCTGGCGATATTGTTGTGGTCGACCACACGCATCGATCCATCTAATTAATTTAGTATAATTGTCTGCTTCAAGCGACTACTTTCAAAAAAACCATTTAACTTATGACGTCACTGCATTTACTTGAACATGTATTCCCATTATCTTTCTCTATTTTAGCAGGAAAGATAAGTCACTTTGCCTCAAAATGCATGGATTATGCAAAACATATTGACCCAGAAAATGTGATAACGAAGGCCAAAACTAGCATCTCACGAAGAGAATAACAATCAAAGAGCAACAATCCCTTACCTTTCTCTTGTACAGATGTCTGGTCAGGCACTTCTTTCATGTGATGAGTGGCATCCTTGTTGCTTTTTTCTTGCACCTAAATGGTTGAGAATATTGCAAGTGTTGTTGCAACTAATTTATGGAATGATACTTTTGTCATAATATTTACTTTGTGCCTGTGTTAAGAATCTGACTCAACCATTTTCAAAATATTAATCTTTGAACAAATTCAAACATGTTTGTTGACAATGCTTGCAAGACTGATTTGTAACTTGGCTTTAACAGCACCTTTAACGCGGTATTGAAATGTTTCATTTTGAGGAAATGGGAGCTAAGTGCCTTTCTCAAGGATGCTCAAATACAGTAGGCCCCAGGCAGGTCTGGAAGTACATGAAACTCACGAACCCTCCATTTCGAGTTGAAGAGTCTACAAATGATACACCAGGGCTGCACCAGAAATGATGACGAGTCACTTACACAGGATGTAAGTAACACGTTTAAATTAAGCTTCCTCAAAGAATGATAAATATAGATGAACAAAATTGTAACAGGAATAAAATGAAGTGCGTCCTTTACCCAATTTCTGGGCTTAAAACTAAAAATTTTACTCTCAGGTGTGCAAATGAAATTAATAATTTTCCCTTATATCTTGTCCAAACAGTTATTATCCGTATTGTGTATTGATTGTTCATTATCGTTCTGAAGTGGGGATTAACCTGAGGTGCCCTCCAGCCAAGGTGAACCACATTTTAGCATGGAGTAGAAAAGTTCACAAAATATTACCTTGTCCTGACCAGGAGATTCAGTCTGACAGTGGTGCATGCAGCGGTATGTCTACTGTGATGTAACGTAAATAATTGTGAGATCCTAATTGTATTTTTGTCCACTAATGCCCAAAATTGTTATGACACACCTCACCTTTGCTACGGTATATAACTATACATTTTTGATAATCCTGAATTTGAGACCATTGCTTGAATAACCATATCTAAATGAATCAATATTTATACAGGCAGCGACGCCATGAATATATTGCAGTACACACGTGCATACGAGAATTGCAAAACAAATCAAATTTTATTGGTCACAGTGTTCCAGTACAACCAACAACAGTTACTCTTTTATTCTCTTTGGGTGATCAACACATTTAAGTTTGACACGTAAACAATCTGTACATAACAACCAGTGGATCTTATCATGTGATACAATTTTATATGCATTACTATTACAAACAAACTATTCAGTCCTGGATTTGGTAATTTGGTAATTGTAACAGGGGTGTACTGCTTATCATGAGGACAAAACGCTTGTCAAAAGCAGATATTCCCAGAATAACTCCCTCCATTTTTTGCTACTTAGAGGACCCTATTTTAAAAGCAAAGTCATTATCATTAATTGACCCATATTGTAATAATAACATTTTCGCCCTTGTTTCCGTTTTGTTTTAGATTTATATGCCATTTCATACATATTATCGACCTCCTTTTCGAATTAATCAATGTAAATTGTTCATTTTTCTGTCCTGCTCTGTATTTATTAATTACACTCCTTTTGAAATAAAGAAAACAGGACAGATTGCAGAAAGAATCTGCATATCTCAAAGATCTCCTTAATCTGGACGTTAAACACTTTCTGATTTTCATAATTATAAAATGTTTATGTTCGAAACAAATGTAACATTACTCAGCTTTTCCTTTAAAAACACTGCAGAATAGTATTCAGATGAATGATGGGCACAATCCTGGTAAAATTAAAGAAATCGCAGAATCGATTTCACGGCAGCAGCTGAAAAAGTTCAAGTTTTAGAAACATCTGCAGACCATGAACTTTTAGTTGTTGTTTTTTTTTCCATTGTAGTTAATGCGTGATTTTGCAGCAAACGTAAATAACATTATGATAACTTATAGTAAGTATTGTGCATTAAACGTACGTGTTAAACATACAAATGTTTGCAAAAATTCATCGTGTTTCCAAGAAAGTTTTAATTGCTAGTGAATGCTCACCCCATAGATCAGATTATAAAATACTCGGCTTGTGTGTTAATATTATATGTATTAACTAGTTAACATCACATTGTAATTTGACGGACTGATATCAATTTTTATTCAAAGCTGAACCATTGAGTTGATAGTCCACACTGTTGTATAATACGCAGCATGTTATTGGGTATACGATACATAAAGTAACCTTTAGATAGTCATGAACCTTTTGACCTCCATGGCAAAGACGACATGTTATGATAGTATCTCATGTGCAAATCTCAAGATAAAACTTCTGTTCAGCATATATCATGTTTGCTAATCACAGAGTAAGCGAGGTTACAATGTTACATCGTTACAATCTACAGTACAAGGATTAATCTAATTCAGAATCTAAAGTTTGAAGGTTATGGATACCACACTGGTATGCGATCGTTTAATCGCATATTAGATAAAGGGCATTTATACAAGTGAATGCTTGACCAGACTGAATCTGCATTGGCCATCAAAAAGATGTAGAGCATCTATTTAGCATCATGGAGTTGGAGGAATGTTATGAAACTGATCGAGCCATCAATTGAAGCCCCATGTCTGTTGATTTTCCTTCAGATATAATTACACTCCATTGTAAGGCCAACAACCTATAAAAACAATTCATTACAAACACAACCGCTCCGGTTGCCTAGTTGTTAGAGTGTCCACCCTGGATGCAAGAGGTCATGGGTTCGAACCCCGGCATACCAAAGACTTTTAAATGTGGTACTAGCATTGCTAGGCACTCAGCTTTACCAGGTTAGTGTTAGGACTGGTCGGCCTGGTGTCAGGATAATGTGACTGGGTGGGACATCATGCTACATGTTTGCGGTATGATGTCCTTATGCTTAGACATCACTTTAAACTGCAGACATCATAGCGATATGACTGGAAAATTGTTGTTGTTTTTGTTGTAGGGTTTAACGCCATTTTTCAGTACATGGCGAGCTATACATGGTGGCCAGTATTAATGGTGGAGGAAGAACCTGGGAAAACCATGGAAAGAACCACCAACCCACAAGAAGCTACTGGCAAGCTTTCTCACATACCCACATTAGCCGAATCCGAGACTCGAACCCATGCAGACAGAGGTGAGATGGCAGTGATCCGTAACAGAAAGCGCCTTAGACCACTCGGCCACTCAGGGTACCTCTGGAAAATTGTTAAAATTACGTTAAAACCTAAATTACACACACACACACTCATTACAAATACTGTCATACAGTACAAAAAGCACTCTTACATGAAACCACTACTGTTAATACACATCTCGTACTGTCGTCACCACTCCCACTTAAACAAAGTTTGTCAATAGTTGTGTTTTTCCACCTGGTCAAACATATGGTGGTTACATCAAAATGTTCAGAGAATCATCAATGCATTGATGGTTTTCTCGGTTCAACTATTTCAGTTATGCAATGATATATTACAGAATATGTGGATTGTAATTCTTTTTGCATAGCTTATTATAATCAGATGCAATTTAACCATAATAAAATTAATTTAATTCAGTTTTAGGATATTAGTTCATAAACATGACACCGGCTGACCAATTTAGACTTATTATTATGCTAAGCTACTTTGAATTGAAAATATTCAGTCTACTTTATTAATGCAAGCAAGCTGTCAACTAGATTTATTTTATTTTGATAACTGATGTTCCAATCAATATTAAAAACCAAAACCACTTATGAAAAGATCAAAATTTTTCTTTGCAAAGTTTTATCGCAAAATTCCTTCATTTTTGGTAATTTCCCTTGCTATTTTTTACTAAATAAAGTTGGTGAGAGTATGAAGGTATTTTCTAATCTGGGATCAAAGTTCCTACAAAAATGTAACAAAACATTCTTAACTTTTGTCAGCCAGAGAGCTTGCTGTTCATATACATACTGGACACACATTCCCAATCAGATCTGGAATGTTGTCATACAATTTCAACCAAATTAAAAACCTATTGGATGGAACAATGCATTCTCAAAATGGGAAGTCAATCATTAGATGTAAACATGCATTTGTGAATAGAAAACTGATAGCATATGGTCAAGACATTTAGCCTACCGAACCATCCATGTCCCTTCCTTCCTTTAGGTTGGATGCCTGAAAAATGTTGATGAAACATTGCAACAATATTGTTTTAAAGAAAGAGACAGTGGGAGAGCGGGAAAACATATTTTGTTAATACCGGAATACAAACTAGATAAAACTTATGATGGATCTTTTCTGATGTAAATTTACCTTCAGCATTCGTCTAGCCTGTTGGAATTAAAACTTGTAATATATTTTTAAGATGCACTAAAAACCACTATATATATATATATATATATATATATATATATATATATATATATATATATATATATTGTTACCATCCAACTAGAAGATAAATTATGTACACTTTATTGTCATGTATGTTTTTGTCGTTTCTTTGAAAACATTTCAATAATCTGAGCTAACAGTTCCACTCATTCTGACCTGCAAATACAAAACGTATTTTTTGTAAATGTCGTCGTTGTTGTGGTGAACCCTGTCACTTTCATTTGTTAGATATTAACAGCCTTTTAACAATTAAAATTTGTAATCCTCCGCGATATCGCACTCAGTTGGTGCAGAAATGAAATTTGATTGAATCTGGGTGACTAAGCGAATGTTAATCACAGATTGTGATGTGGTTTTTTTTTTAGACATACAGAATGTAGTGGCTGTGTTACGGTTCCGTCTTGAATTCCGTGTTTTATAGTTGGATGTCCCACGATTAGGCTGTGCTGCAGATGTAGATGTTATATATCATTGGATTGTAGCAGCTCAAATTTTTAAACTTACCTATTATGATGATGGGGAAAGGTGAGAAAGAAAGAATTAGATAGTTCGGTTTATTTAATCGTATAAAAGTAACATTTGCGAAACGAAATGTCATGAATTTAGAAATAAGAACATTTGTGAAAATTTCAAATTAAAAATGCACAAAATAAGTCTCCAGAGAAATAAAACTTGCTAAGTGTTGATCTACATTGCTGTTTTGATGAGAAAAGAGATTTGATTATGTTGTCAAAATTGTCCAGATCGTTCATAAATATGTTGACAGTCTAAACAAGCTACAAATCTTGAAATAATAAATTACAACACACGCATAGCGTGTTTTGAAACATCCATGTTCCCTAAGTGGACCTTAATCCTTTTCACAGAAATGACATTGTGGTCATCTTGGATTGCTTGTAGGGGACGAATTCAGTTTTGTTGCCTAAGTTAGAAGTCACATCAACATAATCGCGGACATCCTCTAAAGCTCCTGTAACTTATATGTTGGCTCAGCTGCAGTACATAGTGCAGGTTGCAGTTTTTATGCCGTTTAATATTCAAAGACTCGCCCATTAAAACGCAATCACATACATATATTACACTGGACAACAAATTTTTACAAAAGTCATGTTACTGAAATAAAATTAGTCAATTCTTATCAATTTTTATGTGCTGAACACGAATATGACAGTCAAATTGCAAAATTGGCTCTAGTTTTTTTGTAATCTGCAAGAAATTAATGTTTACATAACGAAATGCATTCCAATAGTAAAAGGTCAACTGTAATAGCCTACCTATAAAAAATCAAGTCATTGACTACATCTTAGATTTCTTCGCCTGTCTCTTGTACAGCTGTTCGGGAGCATCTCTGAGGAGTGTCCAGCAGTAGTCAGCCAGCATTGTAGTGGACCATTTTCCCTGGTATCTTTGTTCCATTGTTGCGATATCTTGATGAAAACGTTCGCCGTGTTCATCACTAACAATACCACAGTTGCTAGGAAAGAAATCCAAATGGGAATGAAGGAAGTGAAACTTTAGAGACATATTGCAGCCAAGTTTCTTATACTTCATCAACATGTCTTCTACTAGTTCCTTATAGTTTTCTGCCCTAACATTTCCGAGGAAGTTTGTAGAAACTAGGCGAAAAGCATTCCATGCTTGTTTCGCGTCACCTTCCAGCAAGTTGTTGAACCGGTCATCTTTGAAAAGCTCTCGAATCTGAGGACCCACAAAAACTCCCTCTTTAATCTTTGCTTCGCTGAGTCGAGGGAATTTTTCATGCAGGTATCGGAATGCTGGCAAAGTCCGGTCAATGGCTTTCACGAAGTTCTTCATCAAACCTAGTTTGATGTGAAGGGGTGGTAGCAAGATTTTCTGAGCCTCAACCAGAGCTGGGTGTTGGATATTCTTCTCTCCAATGGCTACATTCTGCCTGTGAGTCCATTCCTTCCTCATGTAGTGCATTTCCCTTGCTCGGCTATCCCACTCGCATAAGAAACACATGTATTTTGTATATCCTTGCTGCAGTCCCATTAAAAGGGCAACTACCTTCAAATCACCACAGAGGTGCCAGCTGTACTTGTTATACTCAATGGAATTCAGTAGCTGCCTTAAGTTATCGTATGTCTCTTTCATGTGGACAGCATACGCTACTGGAATAGATGGAAGAATGTTTCCATTGTGCAAAAGCACAGCCTTGAGACTCAGTTTCGAAGAGTCCACAAATAGTCTCCATTCTTGTGGGTCATGAGTGATTTTTAAAGCATTCATGAGGCCCTCAATATCGGAACAGAATATCAGATTACTTTCCTTTCTGAAGAAAGGCTCCAATTGCTGGTGGCGCTTTCGATATGCAGTAATTGTGACATCTTCTTCTAGAAGATTCCATTGTTGGAGTCTTGATCCTAGCAATTCTGCCTTGTTCTTTGATAAGTCCAAATCACGAATCAGGTCATTTAGTTCTTCCTGTGTTATTCTGTGTGGGGTTGATGATGCACCACAGTGAAAATCTGGATCACTGCATGCTGATGGACCAGGAGAAGAACAGGTCGACTCACCTTTGTCTTCGTCAGATGAATCAAGAGAATATTCTGCTGGAGGTTCTGGAATAGGAAGTCCCTCACCATGTGGAACTGGTCTCAATGCAGACGGAATGTTTGGGTAGACTATTCTCGACTTCTTTCGCTTCGTTATTCCGCCGGAAAGAGGAGGAACCAAGCAGAAGTAACAGTCATTTAGGTGGTTGCTTGGCTCTCTCCACACCATTGGGACTGCAAACGGCATTGATGACCTTTTGCAATTCAACCACTGTGAAAGCTGTGTTGTACATGTAGCACAGCATATATGCGGAGCCCAAGGCTTGTCTTGGTCACCAACCTTGCATCCGAAGTAAAGATGATATGCCTTCTTCACTTGAGAATTGATACTTTTCTTCTGGTTGGCAAATGTCACTTCCCCACAAATATAGCAAAAATTGTCCGCGGTATTAACACACTTTCGAGGCATTACTGTTCTTTATTGTACGTAAATGGATAAAATAATAAGTTTTATGTAACAGTAGCTTGAACTGTCTCGCACAACGTCTAAAATATTTTAAATGCTGAACCTATCTGATTGGGCTTTATATAGTACACTGCTTACGTCAGCTTCAGCAGCCGCCTGGCATTAGTATAATAGGCCTACACATGTATAGTACACTGCTGACGTCAACTTACTTCAGCAGCCGCATGGCATTAGTATTGCATTGCATCAGAAAATGATGCAATCAACTGTGGATGATGTGAGCATGATGGTATTATGCAATGTTACATCATTATTCCGGATGTTGCTGCAGTCCTACTGGAGAAATTTACACAGTGAAACATAGAAAATGAGGTATATGAATATCTTCAAAACGAGAGCCAATACAAATTTTTCACGGTTATATTCGTGTTCGGCACACCAAAATACTACAGATTAGGGCCTTTTCAAGTCAGTAATGATTTCACTGTTGACCAGTGTTATCGAGAGTTTAAGTGTTTCCGAGCAAACAAATGCTGAGACAATGTAGATGTTTCATCAAAATGCAGAGTTCTGTTATATTAATTTTAATGTGATACATACATATCCAAATATACATGTCCATGCAAAATATTTTCTCTGGAACAAGACACGTGTTTACCTTTACTATTTACCAACTGTTTTACTCAGGCTCAAAGAGAAATGTGATTCCGCATTCTGTTACCATCAACTTAATAAATATACATATTATTGCTGGTTGTGTAATATGATACCTTTTAAATCACCAGAAATTGCTAAATCACATATTTGACAGAAATGTACAATCTATCTCTAATTGTGCTGATTGTTATTAATGTGGCTTATTTTTCATGGCTTTAAACAGATACCCCTTGTAAATCTTCATTCACTGCATACTGGAGATAAGTAGACTTTGGCTTAGAAGGTTATAAATTCATCTTATTTCATACATATTGTGAAGTGTTGAATTTTGAATTACATAAACTTTGACTGCTTTGAATAATTAAAGTCTTACCGCAGTTAAGCCAGGAAATTCTTTGTGAAGGGTCACTTTGACCTTTCTTCATTCATCTCCCCCAATGTCAGTGTAAACTTCAAAGGGACAGCATTCCGACCCAGTGAAATTGAACAGGGTGTCCTTAGAAAGTAAACATTTGAGCTACCAACTCTAGCCGCTTGGTAGGAGCATATGTCCACTTATCACATTTTTTAAAGGGAAATTGTCATGCACTTTCATACACAGATTCTGAGCTGTCTAAACCTGATGAAAGGAAATATTTCTTTGGGAAAGTTTAGGGACCACCACCTATGATTGGGTAGAATAAATTAGGGCGTACATTTTTAGAGCAATCTGACTTTAAAGTGATGACCCTAGTTGAAATTCTTTTGTCTGGAAAGTTCCTGGAAGAGGGAACCTTAGTTGACTTCGTGGAAAGCATAACAAGATTAGTCCTTTCCTTGTGAAACAAGGAAGGGACCAGATGGTCGTCGTATAAAAAGAAGGCATGTTTAGTGCTAGCACACACAACTCCTGAAAGAAATGTTGATAAGGTACGCAATTTTAGTTTCACATAATATTCTGTTATTTGATTGTTTGTTTGATGCAAATGTGATTGCTGTGACTAGGATTCTATATTATGTATTGTTTATTCAATTCATTAAAATGTGTTGATGCTAGAGTTGTTATGCAATTTATTTTATTCAATTCATGGAAATGTGTTGATATTGGAGTTGCTATGCAATTTACCTTTTAATCATACAGTTATTAGTTCATTGGTACAATGGATTGCATGCTATCCAAATGTTCATATGTGTAGGATTTCATAGGGTTATATGAAATAACTTCCTTTGTTGTTAGGACAATACAGATCATCGTGAGTTAACAATAATTACCTAATTATATCTGATTTTGTAATGCTTGGATACTCTTGTAGTTAAGGAATGCTGTGAGTTACATTTCGTTTGAATTTCATGCAATAGTTATCGAACATGTAGTAGCATATGCAAAATAATATGGTAATAATTGGTAGACGTTCACTTTGTAATTTAAGACTTGCCATTGGAAGCGAGGTCAGTGTCCTACCGTACTAAGTCAGAATTTACGTGGCATGTGGATAGCAACATGCTCTGAATAATGTTAAGTGAATTGTGTGTGCCTCTAAATAGTGGGTATACAGAATTAAGGGGTAAATTTGCCCTTTAAGGAACAGCTTTCTGAGAGAAAGACTAGACAGTCCGGAGACAGGAGTACGGGGAAAGGAAAGAAAGAAGGACGAGGTCGAAATAAAGGGACCAGGAAGTCCATAAAGGGACAGAACATAGAGCTTAGGACGGCTGAACTAGGAGACATTGATATATGGTCAGACAGAAAGGTGATACAATCAATTGTGGACATTGTTCTCTTTTCACCTCTCGTTATGATGATGAAATTAATCCAAAATTAGACACGCATGTTAAATTGTATTGATATAATCTAACTTGATTTGAAATCGCCATTATTAATTTGTTCTGATCAAAAAAAAATTGTTGTCAAAAGGGGGCTTGTATTGTTTTATTTCTTCCCAGTATTCTCACTCAGTTCTCTGTTGAAATTACATTCGTCTTTCACTCCCGCAGGGCTATAATATTGAGGGAGGTCATCCTCTGGATAACTCCAGCCAGACCTAATTAACCACCCCTCTTACTAAGAGGGCGACGTTGCAAAGTTGGGTCTATCGTCCGGGGTTATTTTAAACGGTGTGAGTGACAGAGGCTGAGTGTGATATTGGATAGAAAAAAAGAGTACCATGGCAGTGTTCAATTTGGTTATTGGTTAAGCAAGAAATTACGAGAGTGAATCGAGCCAATATCTATGCGTTTTGTAGTTAGTCCATGCTATTGTTTGACATTTCTTTAATGCATGTTATGACATTGTAAGAAATTAAAATTCCATACCTGAATTGCTATGATAGCATGGTCGTTGTCTGAATTAAAGTAATTCAGAAAGAAATATTGCCTTTAGTTACTCTTGCGAGAAGAGATAATTAAAGAAGACCAGAGGGAGCAACTGCACATTCCTGGTGCGAGCAAGCTGAATTTAGAGAGAAATTCGGAATTCGGTATTGCAGAATGCTGTTAGGTTGCATTAGTGTAATTTAAGTAAGTCCGTAGGTTAAGACTTATTTGGATTAGAATACGGGTAAGTATTTTTAAGGAAGCTGTTCTTGTAAGGCAGTAAGAGTTAGTAGATACTCAAGATAAGGAAATTGGTTGGTGATACAGTCGTGTATAAAAGAATGGCAACTGATAGGCAGTTGGTCAGAGAGTTTAAATATCTTGGTAGAGATGAATTAGGTTATGAAGGGACCCAATTAGCGGAATTTCAGCAGAGTCTCAGAGAATACAGAGAACAACAGGCAGCAGAAAAGTAAAGAATCAGACAAGCCGAGGAGAGAGAAAGAAGCAGACAAGCCAAGGAAAAGAAAGAGAAATCGAGTTAACCAGATTGCAGGCTCAAGAAAGAGCCAGTTAGATAGAACATATGTCAGCCATGGAGAGCCTAAGGATTGAAGCGGAATATTGGAGGGGTGAAGAACTGAATGAACATTCAGGACCAACAAGCAAATGATCAGAAGATAGACACATCATCCAGATAATAATACTGATGTTTAACGACAGAGACGAAATCATCGATAACTTTTTAACTCAGTTTGAGAAGTTAGCTTTAATCCACCAGTGGGCCATTATTATTTCTGCATTTTTGCAAAGAGCTGCCAAGGATGTATATCATAATATGGCACCAACTGAAGTAGATGATTACGACGCTCTCAAGAAAGCGCTGTTAAGGCACTACGAGCTGTTGGCTGAAAGTTTTCACAAACTTTTCAGAGAGTTGTCTAAGCGAACAATGGAGACACATGCGCAATTTCATACTCGCGTGCATGGGCTTTTCGATAAATGGATTAAAATGACAGGCACCACGCTCACTTATGGAGGTATATGGGAAGAGATCTTGAAATAGCATGTCCTCATTACGTATCAGAAAGACCTGATCATATTCTTAGCGGAGCTTGATTTCACTACTTTAGAAGATATTAGTGTGATGGCAGAGCGATATGAGAGTGCACACTCCCGTCCAACAACCTGGGATGGCAGGGATCAACCCAGCACCACTGACCTTATAGAGCTAATGGTTTGACACCTCATAAGCTGAATGGTCAAATTGGTGGGAACCAAGGGGCTGGTAATCCCAGCTGTGATCAGTTCCATGGCCCAGGAAAGACCCAAGGGGTAGATATGGGTATCCCTACTAAGAAAACTGAAGTGGTATGCTACAGCTGCAACAAAACCTGGCCATATTCTCAAAAACTGCAGGAAATATCGTTCCGCGATAAATGCAGTGACATCAAGCACTGGTAGAAGGTGTAAACCAGTAGAATGGTCTAATACAGCAACAGCTACGGTAAATGGAGAGAAGGCTACCGTGTTGTATGACACCATATGTAGTTATCCAGCCTTGGTGGATAGCAAATTTGTCAAATCTGCAGATTATACAGGTGAGACAGTGGAAGTCCAATTTGCTAATAAGACTAAAGATTCTCTCCCATTTGTCTACATCGACCTTGATTCCCCGTATTTTAAAGGGCGAATTCAAACAGCGTCCTTGTCTGGATTGTCGCACCACTAATTCTGGGATGTAGGTATGTGTTGCCACAGCCTAATCCTATGACGTGTATACCTGTACATGTGGGGTCCATAGAGATGAGGTCTATGAAGCGAAGGTCTCGGTAGAAGCTGCTGAACCCATCGACTTCGCCCATATATAATTTGCTACCTGGTGAATTTAAGGAGACTTCAGGAGGAAGATTCTACCCTTAACAGGATACGCGGGTATGCAAAGGATGAGTCCATGCGGAACTTGCCAGACGGTGAGGTAGAGTTCATACTGAAACGGGGTATCTTGTATCGATACACCCGGAAGGGATCCGCGAGGTTTTAGCAAGTGATTGTACCTCTATCCAAGAGAGAAGAAGCGCTTAGGCTAGCTTGGTAGTCACGTGGGAGTAGCAAAGACAAGAGATGGGTTAGTGAAGGAATTCTACTGGCCAGGTGTGTATGGGGATGTAAGGAGGGTTTTTCTGACAGGTGTAAGCGTATTTTGTTTTAAGTATCCTTTTTAAGAAGTTGACTTGAATTCAAGAAACCATTTTGTAGCCAATGAAGGTGGAAGCAAGTGCGTATGTATGCATGGTTTTCCAATTAGGCAAACATGGCAAAATTACTAAAAGTGTGCCCATAATTACCCTAATAGCAATGAATCTTTGGGAACCAAAACTTAGTTTTGAGTCACTTGAACAAATTTTGGACTAGTACAGCTAAACGCAATAATAAAGGAAGGTATAATGAATCTGGTCAATTAGTATAGCTTACGTAAAAAAAAAGAACTTTTCCCCAGGCTGCAACAGCAGTTAATTTCTCCATATATAAATTATATCACAATTTTTGGGATTCAGCAGAAATACAAACTATCGTGCAAATTTAGTTACAAATGGTATCTACGGCAGATACGAGTGTATTTGATATACAATGAAATATACCCCCAATTCTGGACATCGAATTTTATTATCTAAGTGAAATATCTTTCTCTCTGTCATGCGTCTTGTTCATTCTCCACCAAGTTAACATTGTATGGTATTATTGTAATAGTTGAACACATCACATCCAGTTATAGTACCATGTAGGTTGCCGGAAATTGCAAGGCCACGTATTTGCCAAGGCTCTAAAATCTATCTCTATTTGCATTGATTGGTATTAAAATGTAGCTTCCTATTTTTCACGGTTTTAAACAGATCTTCATGGTAAAATAATTGTCAACTGTGTGTACTCCAAACTGGAGATGGGAGTTGTATAGGTTGGAAATCTCTATCATTTTCCGTTTATCATGAAAAAGTTCGTATGTATTCTAATGTAGTCGCTAATATATTTACTGTATTTACTTTCAATCTTTTCATTTCTGGAACTTTAAATTCTTATATTTTAAGTATGACTCGTTTGTTGACTTCGAATTGAGTTTGATATATATTACTGATTTCACTAAATTATTCAAAGTTGGTATTAGAAATAGTATGGAAATAAAAGAAACATTAAAACAATTTATTTACCAGCACACAAGACATATTTATGAAATCTCATTTATTGATATTGGACATCGAAGTTACCGCTTGATGCTGAACAGTTTGTAAATGTTAACTGTAACTAGGCAATTTATTTTGATGTAAGCTACAAAGTATACATTATATGACGATATAGATGAAAATGAGAAGTCATCTTTTCTACCATATCCGCGTTAGTCTTTACTATGCTACTGATAAATATAACAAGAAATGTCGAGTTGGTACAGATAAAAGTATGAAATTGACATCTGCTATGGCTGGGTTTACGATCTCGGGGGTTTCTCTCATCTTTTTGTTTAGTGCGTTGACGAGCGCAGAGAATAAAATATAATCGGCGAGGTGTTCTATAAACTGTACTACCGCTGCAATAAAGTCCGTGACGGTTATCCACTGTATTGACTAGAGTTCCACTATAATGGGTGTAAAATCGACCAGCCTGAGCGAAGTTCACTACTCATTGTGGCTGGGTTTACGATCTCGGGGGTTTCTCTCATCTTTTTGTTTAGTGCGTTGACGAGCGCAGAGAATAAAATATAATCGGCGAGGTGTTCTATAAACTGTACTACCGCTGCAATAAAGTCCGTGACGGTTATCCACTGTATTGACTAGAGTTCCACTATAATGGGTGTAAAATAGACCAGCCTGAGCGGAGTTCACTACTCATTGTGGTCAGTTAATTCCCTACTCCTCTGTCCACGTCCGCCGGTTTTGAGTGGGCGATCCGTAAAATACGATACGTGCCAACACGAGATGTTGTCCTTGTCAATTAATACAAATGTACTTGTTATTCAACACACAAGTTTGATCAGAATAGAAAAGATTATTGTATGCATATGTGTGTGTGTGTGTGTGTGTGTGTGTCTTATCCCGCTCCTAAAATTACGATTAATAATGAGGCTTTGTCAACGTCGGAGTTTTGGTCATAAAATAAATACAATCCATAAAATTGCACTTACTTAGATAGCAGTCAACTATCAATACTTTGTTATATCAATCAAGTTCAGATGTCTCAGATTTGAAGAAGTAAGATCATCCATAAACATTATGAGTGAATATAAAACCATACATTTATTTAGTAAAAGTCACAAAGTTCAAAAGAGATATGAATCTTCTGTATCACCAAATAAGTATTCCTTTCACATTTGGCGTAACTGACATGTGGAATATTAAACTATGTTTTAATTACCATTATTTATTTACCTTTGTATGCATACATACATACATACATACATACATACACACCATAATCGGTGATTATTTTGTCTTTGGTCCTCTACTTGAACACTTCCTATCCCCAATTTTCAAAATTGCATCTGATGTAATTTATATAAAGCAGGATCACTAAAAGAAAGTAAAAAGGAACTTTGATCAATATTCCTCTCTTGGATGTTTGTGCTCGAGAGGTAATATTTTAAACAGTCATTATTCAATTATCCACTCCCTCTTTATTAATTTGATCGAAAATCCTAGATAACACTAAACATGACCTAACGTACTCCAATTGCAGTAAAACATTTTCGTATGATACGTGGTATACTAATGTTGTCATTGTAATATGGACTATTATGTAAATAGCATTGAGTATTAGAGTGGAAACTGTCCTACAATGAAGGAGTGAGAACTCTGTATTAGTTATACATACTTAAATCCAACGACTTTATGTTTTTAATCAATGTTGTCAAATAAAGAGTAATCACTGTACAGACCTATATCATGAAACAGTGTCCATATTGCATTATTATTTGCAAAACGTAGCATGAATTGATAGACATATATGCACTAAACGAGTGGTATATATATATATATATATATATATATATATATATATATATATATATATATATATATGTGTGTGTGTGTGTGTGTGTGTGTGTGTGTGTGTGTGATTACAAAACGTATCAAAAAGATTAATTTGCAAAGAATGTAGCATTTTAAAATGCTTTCCTAATGATAAATGTATTTGTACTGATTAATTATACTACTTTATCTGATCATTAAAAAAAATCAAAAAAGGTTGGCGCACCTTCATTGTATAAACAAAGTATATAGATTATATTAATCTAATCTATCAATAGTTCGAGTTTCCCCTGACCTTGCCACCCATGTTTGATATTTGTACATTTCTGTTTGGGTGTAGGGTAAGAGAGCATTCCCTATCGACAAGTTGGAATTCGCCGACAACATTTGGTGTCGGCATGGGGGTAGCCACTTACTAGCCGGCCCAGCAAACTTGAACGGCCTTTCATCGAGATTTACCTGCATGAATTCGACAGGAATATGATTGCGATCATAGCATTCGTTACGTCTTTAATCCACTGACACAAAACTAAATGACATATACAAATACACAGATGAATAATATTGTCTGAGTAACGTATCCATAGGTAAATACAGCAGTTACTGGAAAACGAGTCCATAGATGAGTATGGCAGCTTTTGAGCAACGAATACATAGATGAATACGTTAGTTCCTGAGTAAGGACAATTTAGACGAACACGGCATTTTCTGAGTAACCAATACATGTATGAACACGACAGTTTGTGAGACGTATCACCCCTCCTCCTAACGATATATAGCCAACACGTCCTTGCCGGAGTCAAAGAAATAATAAATGACAGGCTACTGTCCTGGGGTTGATGCTGTCCTCTAAGTGCATACAGCTGCACGGGGAATTTCAGTCAGGGTGATGAACAGTTTACTCGTGGCAACATACACATTAAACCTCCTTGGTCACTTTCTGCTTCAGTAGGGACACCAATAACAGACTACCTCTTCGCAAAATGTACCAGTAAAGTGTGGAGAACAGACATGTTTGCAACAACTTTCATAAGAGTATATCACCTTTTCATCCATTTTAGCAATATCTTGCACACTGCAGCTCGACAGGTTTCTCGCGCTTGGTGTTGTAGTTGTTGTTGTTATGAGGTTTAACGAATTTTTTCAGCACACCTAAAGCTATACGTGGCGGCCAGTACTGATGGTGGAGGATGAAACCGGGAAAACCCCGGATAGAACAAAAGACCCACGAAAAGCTACTGTCAAGCTTTCTCACATACCCACGCTGGGTGAATCCGAGACTTCAACCACCGCAGACAGAGGTTAGATGGCAGTGATCCCTAACGAAGAGCGCTTTAGACCAATCGGCCAATTAAAAATTGTTGTCGTGCCTTCAATTTATAAAGAAAGTATATAGATTATGTAGATTTATATTTAATCTAATCTATCAGTAGTCCGAGTTTCTTCTGACCCTTGCCAGCCATTTTTGATATTTGGACATTAATGTTGGGGTGTTGGGTCAGAGCACATTCCCTATCGAAAAGTTGGAATTCGCCGACAACATTTGGTGTCGGCATGGGGGTAGCAGCTTACGTGTTCGTTTTGCGTTTTCAAACGGAATGATTTTATTTTTTATTTTCCGGGAAATTCATTCACGAATAGAAATAGTTCGATCCTTAGTTAGGGATAGCTGTCCAGAGGTATACCGCTTATGTTTAATTGACAGTGTTGTGTGAACATTAACAGAAAATTGTGATGCATTATTCCAAGTAAAAATAACACAAAATTCGATGTGCTGTTTACTCGTGAAAGTATAGAAACGAACCTAAGGAGTATTTACAACGGAAATGTTATAATTCCATTCCACTATGTTTGCAACCACCACTAATAATCGATACAACAGGATATTGACGGATAACGATTTGAAACCGCATCAAAAGATAATCAGGTCTCTTTGTTGTCACGTCCGTTTCAGCCTCAAACAAGTGATTTATGTTACAGTAAACATGTATGCAGGTAATGATCTTGATGCCATATACGCTTGTAATAGACCATCTTACACTAAGTAAAAGACAAGTTAGATTTAAAAATAATACTTTTTGATTTTGTTCAAAGTGAGATATTTACATCGGTAGATATTACACATAGAAAGACATCCCTTAACAAATTTGTTTGCATTTTATATCTCTTCAGTTCCAATTATTTATACAATGATATAGGAGATCGAGTTATCAAATATTTTACTAGTATTATAGATTAACTAATGAACACATTTTTTGAAAAAAAAAATACGTATGGGGTTTTATCCCATCCCACCGTCTCTCTCTAGTAATCTCATTTACGACTCAGTTTATTTCTACTTCATGATTTGTGAACAGAACGAGAACCAGATCGTAATAGAGTTTGTTGAATAGTGTTAACACGCCATCTATCTTATCAGTTATATTGTCATGATCTTTAGCCGCATGGGATGTAATATGCTCCATATATTGAACGATTGATATGATCGATATCCCGATTCATACTAGGATAAAACATGTTGAACACGTGTATAGTGGTCCTATATGTACTTACAACTTCACATCATACCTTGTATATAAACAACCAATGCCAACTGTTAATACTAATTCAGTCTGTCATCTTCCGATACATAAATCGTGTAAATCGATGTATGTATACTCATAACGTTCAGCTGAAATTCCCAGCAAACATTTTAGTCATTTAGGTTTTAATATGTCATTATCGACACTTAATTTTTAATTGCAATGCTGGTTTTGACAGTAACACTTATTCAACCATTAATATTCTTTAAAGATAGGTGATGTAATTTTGAGATAGATTGGAAAAGTTCACAATTTCGACTATGGAAATATTGTATGCACCTATTTTATACCACAATTCAAATGATTTGTTGATATTGCCTCTGAAAGCGAACCCATTATTCTAAAGTTGTTATGGTGATATTTACATTTAAAACATATGATGAAATTAAATGGAAAAGGTGAGAAAAGGTAATATGTTAAATTACATACCCATCTAGTTTTATTGATAATGAGTCAAAGCTGCAGGCAACGGATGCAAAGAGGCAAACTACCCAGAGCGGAGTTCGCATTACGGTATCATTAGGTCACAAACTGATTTGCGTCAGGCGACTGTTATATATATGTAGCTACTATATTAGACATAACATTCAGTTTGGTACAGGGGGAGTAAGTCAATTCCATAAACGTAATGGATGGATGCGAGGCGATCGGCATAAAAACGACTTTGTCCTTATTGACTATCGATCCATCTAACAAAATTTACGATAAAATAAATCACTCATCAGACATAAATGACCTGATTAGGCTATATGAACACTTAGATAAACTTTCAACACGTGTTTCCTAAACGAAATTACTGGTATTATTTCTTAGGTTGCAAGTGATGCAGACAGGCCTTATGTGTTATAAATATAAAATTCCTGAACCTCTTTGACACTGGGGGGTAGATTTCAAAGTTAATTTTTAAACTGTATTAAATATTGCTTGAGTGAACGGCAAGTAACCTGTTAAGGGCAAGTAATTTCAAAACATAATATATGCAGTTTACAGTATGGTTTCAGAGATATGTGGCTTACAATCAAGCTCATAAAACCATGTAAAACATTATTACTTTCAATTATAAAAAGAGAATCTTAAACATTTAGCAATATGATGCACACTGCGGCTCGACAGTTTTCGCGCCGTTGGTGTTGTTGTTGCTATTGGGTTTAATAAAATTTTTCAGCACAGGATAGGTTATACATGGCGGCCATTATTAATGGTGGAGGAAGAACCCGGGAAAACCCCGGAAAAAACAAAAGATCCACGAAAAGCTACTGACAAGCTTTCTCACATACCCACGTTGGCTGAATCCGAGACTCCAACCGCCGCAGACAGAGGTGAGATGGCAGTGATCCATAACGAAGAGCGCTTTAGACCAATCGGCCAAATGAAGATTGTTGCCGTACCTTCAATTTATAAATAAAGTATATAGATTATATCGATTAATATTTAATCTAATCTATCAGTAGTCCGAGTTTCCCCTGACCCTTGCCAGCCACTTTTGATATTTGGACATTTATGTTGGTGTGTTGGGTCAGAGCGCATTCCCTATCGAAAAGTTGGAATTCGCCGACAACATTTGGTGTCGGCATGGGGCTAGCCGCTTACTAGCCGGCCCAGCAAACTTGAACGACCTTTCATCAAGACATACCTGAATGAAATCGATAGGAATATTATTTATTTTTTCAGAAATTGCGATCATAGCGTTCGTTATGTCTTTAATGCGATGACACTAAACTAAATGCCATATACCTATACACAGATAAATAACATTGTCTGAGTAACATATACATAGGTAAATGCAGCAGTTACTGGGAAATGAGTCCATATGTGTGTAAGGCAGTTTTTGAGCAACGAATACATAGATCAATACGGTAGTTCCTGAGTAAGGACAATTTAGACGAACACGACAGTTTCTGAGTAGCCAATGCATATATGAACACGACAGTTTGTGAGACGTATCACCCCTCCTCCTGACGATATATAACCAACACGTTCTTGCCGGAATCAAAGAAATAATAAATGACAGGCTATTGTCCTGGGGTTGATGCTGTCCTCTAAGTGCATACAGCTGCATGGGGAATTTCAGTCAGGGTGATGAACAGTTTTCTCATAGCAACATACACATTAAACCTCCTTGGTCACTTTCTACTTCAGTAGGGACACCAATAACGGACTGCCTCTTCGCAAACATTGCCAGTAAAGTGTGGAGAACAGGCGTGTTTGCAACAACTACTTTCGGAAGAGGAAATCACCTTTTAGTCCATATCATCCGAACATGACGTCACCAAAGATGGACAACTGTTGTGATTCTTTTGTTGACAGCTGAAATGTGGAAACCTCATCCTAACCCTTATTTCTTTGCTAGCGTGTACACAGAATTCTTCCTGTTTTCTTCTTCTTTGCGTTGTTGTGAACAAGTTTGAGCCATATATTTTCTGTTTCATTTTCATTAAGATTGTCATATGCATATAATATTTTTATAATTTTGATTACGAATGTCACAGCCATATATTTTCTATTCACTTTCATCAATAATGTTTTAATCATACTTTCTTATTCATTTTCCTTGTAATTGTTTGCTAAGAGCATCTGGAAGTAAATGTGCATATGAATCAACTCATTCACCGTTGCGTTTTCAATCGGAGTGATTTTTTTATTTGCCGGGTAATTCATTCCCGAATAGAAATATTTCGAGCCTTACTTAGGGATAGCTGTCCAGACGTATACCGCTTATGTTTAATTGACAGTGTTGTGTGAACGTTAACAGAAAATTGTGATGCATTATTCCAAGTAAAAATAACACAAAATTCGATGTGCTGTTTACTCGTGAAAGTATAGAAACGAACCTAAGGAGTATTTACAACGAAAATGTTATAATTCCCTTCCACTATTTTTGCAACCACCACTAATAATCGATACAACAGGATATTGACGGATAACGATTTGAAATCGCATCAAAAGGTAATCAGGTCTCTTTGTTGTCACGTCCGTTTCAGCCTCAAACAAGTGATTTATGTTACAGTAAACATGTATGCAGGTAATGATCTTGATGCCATATACGCTTGTAATAGACCATCTTACGCAAAGTAAAAGACAAGTTAGATTTAAAATTAATACTTTTTGATTTTGTTCAAAGTGAGATATTTACATCGATAGATATTACACATAGAAAGACATCCCTTAACAAATTTGTTTACATTTTATATCTCTTCAATTCCAGTTATTTATGCAATGATATAGGAGATCGAGTTATCAAATATTTTACTAGTATTATAGATTAACTAATGAACACTTTTTTTGAAGAAAAAAATATATACGTATGGGGTTTTATCCCATCCCACCTCTCTTTAGTAATCTCATTTATGACTCAGTTTATTTCTACTTCATGATTTGTGAACAGAACGAGAACCAGATCGTAATAAAGTTTGTTGGATAGTGTTAACACGCCATCTGTCTTATCAGTTATATTGTCATGATCTTTAGCCGCATGGGATGTAATATGCTCCATATATTGAACGATTGATATGATCGATATCCCGATTCATACAAACATCTTGAACACGTGTATAGAGGTCCTATATGTACTTACAACGTCACATCATCCTTGTATATAAACAACCAATGCTAACTGTTAATACAAATTCAGTCTGTCATCTTCCGATACATAAATCGTGTAAATCGATGTATGTATACTCATAACGTTCAGCTGAAATTCCCAGCAAACATTTAAGTCATTTAGGTTTTAATATATCTTTATCGACACTTAATGTTTAACTGCAATGCTGCTTTTGACAGTAACACTTATTTAATCACTTATATACTTTTCAGATAGGTGATGAAATTTTGAGGTCGATTGGAAACGTTCACAAGGATGCGAGGCGATCGGCAGAAAAACGACTTTGTTCTTATTGAATATCGATCCATCTAACAAAATTTACGATAAAATAAATCACTCATCAGACATAAATGACCTGATTAGGCTTTATGAACACTTAGATAAACTTTCAACACGTATTTCCTAAACGAAATTACTGGTATTATTTCTTAGCTAGCATGTTGTGCAGACAGGGCATATGTATTTCTGTGTGTGGTTTGTGATTTGGATTTTTTACGTAGCTGTAACAATTGTTGAGTCATATTGCTACGATGTCGGCAACGTGACAGTTTATAGTGATGTCTTGCACAGGGGCATCATGCCGCAGACATGTAGCATGATGTCCCACCCAGTCACGTTATCCTGACACCAGGCCGACCAGTTCTAACACTAACCTCTTAATGCTGAGCGCCAAGCAAGGTAGCTGTTAGTACCATTTGTGCAAGTCTTTGGTATTACTCGGCTGGGGATTGAACCCACGACCTCCCGTATCCGAGGCGGACGCTCTAACCACTAGGTCCCCGGAGTGATCCACCATATTTAACTTTGAAATCTCACCCAAGTGTGTTAAAGAGGTTCAGGAATTTTATATTTGTAATAAATATTGTAGACCGCTTCACTGCACACTGCAGCTCGACAGTTTTCTCGTGCTTGGTGTTGTTGTGGTGGGGTTTAACGCCATTTGTGAGAAGCTAGGATATAAGTATGGTTATAATATCATGAAGACTATGATGATTTGTACATCATTATTACTATTGCAGTTCATATTCTATATTATCATAACTTTCGTAAAACTATAGTTTCCTTCCAATGAAACACCAACAATAAATATTTAGTATATTACTGGAAGTGTATGCTTATATTTCCTGCATACGTTGTAATGCATCTGCGACTTTTCTTGAAATTTTCGATGTGAATAACTCGCTTGTGTTTTTAGTAGCGAGCCGCAGAGAATGCACCTAATACGTTGTTGGATTATTCGCGGGCGCTAACGAGATAAACTCGACCAATGCTGACATCCGACGGAGGATTTTGTTGGCTATCGAACTGACGTTTAAAAACTATACAAGAGCACACAAGCTTACATTCAGTTCTGATATCGTAATCGAATCTCCACAGCGAGGCTGACAGAGGAGTGTTGTTGCTGAAAAAGTTATTAGTTGGTGCTAGTATATCAATGAGATTAGAGTTGGCAGAGTAATCTATAGCATTAGATGTAAAAACGTGCAAGTTATTGTCAAGATCGCAACAATGATTCGAACAAATCCAAAATGTGACGCTTAAAAGGTGGTTAACAATCGAATCGTTCCGGTTCGTCAAGTACCGCCTGGCAGGGTTATATATTGTTTGGGTTCTTCCCGGTGATATTCTATGGATAAATCATACAATGTCAGTATATCCTGCATACCGCAATCTCCGGTTGACGCACCTTCATTTATCTCTTTATCTCTTTATGAGCGGGAAGAGCACGCGTTGGGTCTCGGTCGGAAAACTTGGACAATACAACATTAAAGATCGAAATGCTATTTTAAGAAAATGAAGCGGAATCATGTCACACGAAAACATTGCTAACTCAAGAAACCCTGTTTACGCGACTCATTACATAAATGGCCATGGTGACATTATCTGTGATTGTCTTTGGAGTTCCTGTATTATTATTTTTTCTTCGCTTTTCGTGACATTTTTAAAATTGTCGGGAGCTATTAGCTGAATCAATTATAATGTTTTCGTAAAACAGCTAAATACATTGGAATACTTGACCATACCGTAGCGATTTTTCTGCTTCTGACATTCAGTAAATCAATAATTGAAAATCTTGTTTTACGTATGAATTCTCTACAAGATTATGGTCAGGAGGTACGTTAAGGTATACGTTTTGTATTAACAAAGGAATTTCATCCAACGAGTATAAAACAAAGGAATTTCATCCAACGAGTATAAAACAAAGGAATTTCATCCAACGAGTATAAGAAACAAAAGTTATTTTTATTCACACCATAGATTATTGTGTTCGTTTTGTTCCATGTAATATTTTATCAGCAACATCACAATCACACCGTCCCATATCTTGTGAGTGAATTTATTTGCAGTGGTGACTGACCTCTGATTTAGATGATTATTTTTTCTCTCGAAATTGTGAATATTTGAAGTATTTTAATTGTCCGATTTGATATGGACGCCCACAACAAGTAAGGTGTTTGCTTGTGAAACCTGAATAGTGTATAAAGATCTTATGTCATCTATGTTGCGCGTTTCAAATATGCTAACGTGCAATCTATCCACAATATTGTCCTGTGAGAACATTAACAGAAAATGTGATGCCTTATTTGGAGTAAAAAGAACATAAAATTCAGCTTGCTGCTTACTCGTGATATATAAATAAACCTAAGAAATGTTTATAATTAATCTATCGTAATTCCTTTGCATTAGTTTTGCCGCTACCATAAACAAACGATACGAAATGATATTCATGGAGAACGATTTGAATCCTCATCAAAGGAATTCGGGTGAATGTTGTATCTCTTCCGTTTCAGCCTCAAAATAGCGATTTCCGTTACATTAAACATTCATGCAGGTAATTTCTTTGATCACATATAAGCATGTAACAGACACTCTAATAAAGGACACGTTAGATTTAGATTTAATACTTTCTATCGTAATACCGATTTGAATTTTGTCTAAAGCGAGCAATTAACAATGGTATAAATTACGCAAACAAAAAATAATGCTTACAAATATATTAACATTTTATGTTCCTTCAATGGCACATCCTTCCAGAATTATATAGGAGATCAAGCTATCAAATGTTTTACCGGTATTAGAGATTAACAATGAACTTTAAAAAAAAAAGATACACATACGGGTTTTTTCCCCTTCCCCCACTATCTATATCCCTAGTCATATTTTTTACCACTTAAGTGAGTTCATCGTTACTTCATAATTTGTGAACAGGACGAGAAGTAGGGTACCTTCGGTCTGGTATCTGTTTTACCAGTTACATTGCCGACATCTTTAACGGCATGTGATATATGTTTACTCCATATATTTAGCGATTTATTTGATCGAATTTATGATACATTGAAGCATAATGACGTTACACACAGCATCAGAGAGGGTGGACCGACTCTGATTGATTCATCTGTTAAATCTCAGCATAAGTCTTCCTCTCAAAATCGCAAAAACTCTAACTGACTAACTCTCGAATTGCAAAAATAAGCCTTTCTGAAAATCGCAAAAAAAGATCGTGGTGGTGACTGGGTTGCGGAGACAGCAGCCTCGTTGCTTCTACTATCCAAAATATTTATCAAGACCGACTCGGTATCTCGACCGCGGATCATGTACGTTTATTGTTATAAATCCATGAGGGGATATCTGAGCCTGACTAAATAAATTTCTAAATTTAATTATGTCCATATCTCCACTGGACCACGTCTGATGAATATTTAGCAGAGTATGTGTATCAACTCCGCTAAATACATCTAAAATATTCAAGTTATCTCTGATCATTTTTGGTATTGTGTCTACCGCTAGGAAATATTCTAGCAGGATTTGATTGCTTATCTAGCATGACATCGTCGTATACAACTAAATTATGAATGAATTATCAATATCATCTCCAGATGGCGCTTCATTAATATCAGTAATAAATTCAATAACATCATCACAGTTCTCATCCAACAACTTTGCGTTGCCATTACAGTTTTAAGTACATCGTAGCATCGCTGATCATCTACAGACAGAGCTACTAAATACATCTTGTCCCATCTGAGCAATCTCAAAATCAAATTAAGCAGCAGTTGCATTTTACCAGACCCAGATGGACATATTATGATCATTCGGACATAATTTGGTAGCGCAGCATGTGCTTGACCGGCTCTTGCTTTCGTGTCGCTGAGAAATCAATTACATCCATGTTGTAGAAATATAATAAATAATATGGATTTATATTGTGTAAAATGCAGGACGCGTACTCATACAAGTGGACTAACAACTATTACAACAAAAATAACAGATCAGCAGTTGCGAGTGTGAACGATGTGGTACCAAAAATTTAAGTTTATTTCTAATTCAAACAGTATTATGAAAAAGGAAGGTGACATTGGCGCGCAATTAACAAAGTTACCAGGAACACCATGGGCTAAGTACCCAGGAGAAAAACACCTTCTAGGATATAACTATTATGGTCCTGGTACCCGAATTGCTATCAGATTTGATACCCAAGATCACCCAAGGACTGGTGAGTATCAAGTAAACGCTATTGGTAAAGCGTGTCACGCTCATGATGTAGCTTATACAAGTAAAGCTCTTCAGCAGCGACATATTACAGATGTACAATTAATTCATGCGTTAAATTCCATAAAATATAAATCTTTCAGGGAATCATTAGTTAATTGGTTGGTGAGATCTGCGATGAAAGGTAAACTAGCATTAGGTGCTGGTAATTAATCAACTGATTATTATTATAATGGAGTCGATTTATTATAGTCCAAGGGGATATTGGAATGGTAGAGCAGCGATTAGTAAACTCGCCGAAGCAGCAGGTGTCCAACGTTATACTGCTGAAAAATGGTTAGCACGACAGGCAATATGGCAAATTTACCTACCACCGCCTAAAACAATTCAGTACGCATATTTTGATGTTTGCGTTCCTAATGACCATCAGGCTGATATCTTATTTTTACCACACGATATTATCGAAATTGGAAGGCGTCTTCTAACATAAAAATACGCGTTAACTGTCGTTGACGTTGCAAGTAGATATAAAGAAGCAGAGCCGTTATCAACAGAGACAGCAACTGAAGTAGCTTCTGTGTTTGAACGAATTTATTGGCGTGGTGGTCTACGATTGCCACAGCTACTACAGGTTGATCATGGCAAAGAATTTCAGGGCGCAGTATCATCGCTGATGAAGCGACATAACGTCAAAATTCGAATAGGACATACTGAAATTCATCGTGATCAGGCAATTGTTGAACGATTTAATCGAACGCTTGCTGAGCGGTTATTTGGATATCAGTATGCGATGGAAATAATTCAGTACAAAAGATCTCGCGAATGGGTTGCAAGAATACCAAGTGTGATAGCTGCATTAAATAATGAAATTACACGTGCAACTTCTATGAAACCAATTAGCGCAATTACAAAGGACCATATACCCGTACAAGACGTGATTTTTCAAAACAACCACTATTAGGTATGTTACTGTAAGATATTTATATGAACCAGGTGAACTTGAAGGTGGTAAAAAATGAGTGACTGATCATATCTCGAGAATTACGACACATAACATTTCCAGCGTGGTAAGATCCGCGGGTAGACCTGCAATCTACAGACTAGATTCAACTGCTCCTCAACGTGGATTTACATGCGAACAATTACAAGAAATTCCCGAAGACACACAATTACCACAGCGATCACTTTACTAGCACTTCTGTGCCGATTACATTCAAGACAGGTTAGCATCACATTTTCGCGTGTAGGACCAAGACTACTATATTTTATATCCACGGTAAATTGTCTTGGATCATTGTTTGAGTACCGCCACAATATTATACAATTACAACTTGCACAATGATTATTCTACTGCTGTTTTAGCGCTATGATAAATTCAACATCGAGATCAAAGTCTCGTTTTTGTTTGTCACTTGTTTATAACCAGCTAATTTTTTGCTTACTATATCACTATCAATGAGGACATCAGCAATGGTTTCTGTAACGTCTATGACAATTCGTCGCAGCTGCGATATTCTTCTGACTCGAGACACTGCAAGATAAATTAAGTTTGACCACTTGAGACGATCATCGACAATCCAAATTCGAGTATCAGAGATGGTTAATCCATGAGCTGAGTGAATTGTTATCACGTATCCCAGTGTCCTTGGAGTCTTATCCGCGCTCAGCGTATCCTCAACAACACTGACATCAACCCAAACAACATTTAATACGAGATTCTGTTTCTCAGTCTGTCCTGGTATATCATTGTCGATATTCTATCGTCGTGTATCAGCTGGTCTATAACAAAATGGTACATGTAGGTCTGAAATGTTTTCTTTATGTAACTGAAATAATCGCTGTTGAAGTGTATCACGAACTATCTTTGTACTTGCCACTATTAAATCATTTGGTCTCCACAGTTGCAGAAAATCTTTCGTGGAAGTTTCTGAAATTATTGTATGCATTATTTCACATTGAATTTTATTCGGTTGTAGTCTTCTTAGTTTTTAAATTCCCTTAATTCATCAAGAGATCGATGATCATCAGTTATTTTTTCATAATAATCTACAAAATTCTTTAGCCACCCGTGCGGAGATGACCCAACAAACGGCGGTGGTTGGCCATGATCTCCGCACATGACCACAGCTGTATTTTTCAATAACAGCCAATCGAGAAACATTTTAATGTGTCTAGCGACACCGTACATATGTCATCCCAAATAATACTTTTTGGAATATCTTTCTCTCCCATTCGATCAGGAGTCCATGCGTTTCCTTTCCATCGAAAAAAGCTACGATAAGTACATAATTGCACTCCTCTTTCTCTCATTTCTCTTGCGAGTCTGTGTGTAGGCTTAAAACAACCATATCGTCTGAATTCTGTAGAAATAATTCGATCACTCGAGATGTTTTACCAGAACCCCCCGGTCTGTTTAGATAAACAGTCTTGTGTCGGGATACTGGATCATACACGGACAGTGCAGATGATAATTCTGATATCTGATTTCTTTTTTATAAATAAATATCTTAGATTTCAACATCTGCGGATTCAGAAAAATTATACATCATTTCATGTTTTGCTCTCCAAATACCCACGACGCATCATGAGCAGTAAATTGAGTCAGTAATTATGTATATTGTTCTTCGATTTAGAATGAATCCGTTGCTATTCTGACTGCAGTGGTAGGGAATCTATTCATCATCCATAATACATTTATAGAAACATAAGCGAGCATTGAGGATCTTAAAAGAGTACACTTAAGTGACTCACCATCAGTCTAACTAACAACTGTATCTAATCGTGTTCTGTTACACAAGTAAGCGTTATCACTACTTACAAATATATCTCTCTTTGTTGCATCGGTGATTATAAAATCATATTCAGCATCATCTACAATTAATCGTGCATAATGTCGTTTATGATCATATGCCCCGCCTTGAGTAAATTTACCGATTATTCTTCTACCGAGATCTGTTGCAGTTTTATCAGAACGTTTATGTTATGCCAATCAAACTTGTTTCAGAGGACGGTATGATATAATTGATTCACATAAATTCATCGATATCAACATCGCTGCATCTCGCATATATCGTAATAAAACTATTGGTGCCCAACGTTTTGCTGAAAAGTGCCTACGAAGCCAAACATAACAGATCGGATGAAGACCTTTAGCAAACTCGAATAATACAATACGAGCGAATCCGGTAAGAGTAAAATCGGGTAGGGGTCCATTTATCGATACTCTTGTCATCTCATGTGTGGGATGTCCAAATCTTTTAATATACCCAAAACACTTTCCGTAACCAATAAAACTTCCAGGATAACACGCTACCATAAATCAACCGAAATAACATCCTTGTGGTCATGCTTGGTATTCCACAATCCACCGTGTCCGTATTTACAGCAGCATAGTTGTACGTCTTCAAGAAATTCAAATCGTTTTGCCTTCCACGAAATTTTTCTCTTGCGAAGTGAGCTGCAACAGATGGAACTGTAAAACAATTATTCAATAATTGCTCAATATTCTCTGTTGAAAATTTCTGTGCAAAATTTTTCATTTCTACATGGAGAGATTCTTTACGATATATTTCGCCGTTAGGATGTACAAATTGATCATATTTGTTATCATCGGAACCATACTGATGCATGATCGTTTTTACTTATTTCGTGAATAAAATCAAGCATGTTTCTCCCAGAGTTCTCTGGGGGAGGTGGGGGGGGGGAGAAATATTACGGTTCGATCTCGTGGAAATATTGTTACTGCGTGAGTCAACGCGTGCGCATTATGATGAATAATTTCAATTAGGGCTCCTCTCGATTTATTCTTTGATTCGTATAAAAAAACATCACCATAAACTGTCACACTGCAGAATTCGTAGCGATATGTCTGAAAAATTGTTAAAGCTACGGTAAAAATCTAAATCACACACAGTCATATAAAATCTCTCCTGTTATCTTTTTAACAATTATTGGAAATTTTAATTTTACTAACTCGGCGACATCATTTATTGTAGCTCCCGTATCCGTAACTAATTCAGCCCATTGGTTTATTTTTTCACGTCGTAGATCCATTAACCCATTTCCATGCATCGAGTTTGTAAAATGTTCGGTTACGCGTTCGGATACACAATTCAGGTTTGAAAATCGATCGGGCACAGAGAAACCTCTAAAGTTTTTACTTTTATTTCAAGTAAATCAAAATTTGACATTGGTGAAATCAACGAGGTGGTCCTGGAAGTCTCAGACCGTTTCATCTATGAGTTCCCGGAAGTCTTAAACCCTTTCCCGTTGCTTTGTTTAATGCCATTCCAACAGCTGTTCCAACAGCACATAACGCGGCCGCGTTTGCACATGATGGAGCTGCTGCGGCTATCAGGGAGGTTATTGCCGCGAGAAGTGGAAATATACCGCCTGTCTTAGCAGTATCTTTGATGGCACCAGCGGAAAGTTCAATTCGTATTCCAGTTTTCGATTGTTTGGCTTTATTACGATGTTTAAGTTCGCGTTCTGTCAACGATAGTTTATTTTGACCACCTGTAATCTGACTGTGTTTTAGCGTTATTGTGCTTCCTGTTTTTTTACTGATGCAGTTTGAAGTTTCTTAATCTGCTTCAGTAGGGACACCAATAACAGACTACCTCTTCGCAAAATGTACCAGTAAAGTGTGGAGAACAGACATGTTTGCAACAACTTTCATAAGAGTATATCACCTTTTCATCCATTTTAGCAATATCTTGCACACTGCAGCTCGACAGGTTTCTCGCGCTTGGTGTTGTAGTTGTTGTTGTTATGAGGTTTAACGATTTTTTTCAGCACACGTAAAGTTGAACGTGGTGGCCAGTACTGATGGTGGAGGATGAAACCGGGAAAACCCCGGATAGAACAAAAGACCCACGAAAAGCTACTGTCAAGCTTTCTCACATACCCACGCTGGGTGAATCCGAGACTTCAACCACCGCAGACAGAGGTTAGATGGCAGTGATCCCTAACGAAGAGCGCTTTAGACCAATCGGCCAATTAAAAATTGTTGTCGTGCCTTCAATTTATAAAGAAAGTATATAGATTATGTAGATTTATATTTAATCTAATCTATCAGTAGTCCGAGTTTCTTCTGACCCTTGCCAGCCATTTTTGATATTTGGACATTTATGTTGGGGTGTTGGGTCAGAGCACATTCCCTATCGAAAAGTTGGAATTCGCCGACAACATTTGGTGTCGGCATGGGGGTAGCAGCTTACGTGTTCGTTTTGCGTTTTCAAACGGAATGATTTTATTTTTTATTTTCCGGGTAATTCATTCACGAATAGAAATAGTTCGATCCTTAGTTAGGGATAGCTGTCCAGAGGTATACCGCTTATGTTTAATTGACAGTGTTGTGTGAACATTAACAGAAAGTTGTGATGCATTATTCCAAGTAAAAATAACACAAAATTCGATGTGCTGTTTACTCGTGAAAGTATAGAAACGAACCTAAGGAGTATTTACAACGAAAATGTCATAATTCCCTTCCACTATTTTTGCAACCACCACTAATAATCGATACAACAGGATAGTGACGGATAACGATTTGAAACGGCATCAAGAGATAATCAGGTCTCTTTGTTGTCACGTCCGTTTCAGCCTCAAACAAGTGATTTATGTTACAGTAAACATGTATGCAGGTAATGATCTTGATGCCATATACGCTTGTAATAGACCATCTTACGCAAAGTAAAAGACAAGTTAGATTTAAAAATAATACTTTCTGATTTTGTTCAAAGTGAGATATTTACATCGGTAGATATTACACATAGAAAGACATCCCTTAACAAATTTGTTTACATTTTATATCTCTTCAGTTCCAGTTATTTATACAATGATATAGGAGATCGAGTTATCAAATATTTTACTAGTATTATAGATTAACTAATGAACACATTTTTTGAAAAAAAAGATACGTATGGGGTTTTATCCCATCCCACCCTCTCTCTAGTAATCTCATTTACGACTCAGTTTATTTCTACTTCATGATTTGTGAACAGAACGAGAACCAGATCGTAATAAAGTTTGTTGAATAGTGTTAACACGCCATCTATCTTATCAGTTATATTGTCATGATCTTTAGCCGCATGGGATGTAATATGCTCCATATATTGAACGATTGATATGATCGATATCCCGATTCATACAAGGATAAAACATGTTGAACACGTGTATAGTGGTCCTATATGTACTTACAACTTTACATCATACCTTGTATATAAACAACCAATGCCAACTGTTAATACTAATTCAGTCTGTCATCTTCCGATACATAAATCGTGTAAATCGATGTATGTATACTCATAACGTTCAGCTGAAATTCCCAGCAAACATTTTAGTCATTTAGGTTTTAATATGTCATTATCGACACTTAATTTTTAATTGCAATGCTGGTTTTGACAGTAACACTTATTCAACCATTAATATTTTTTAAAGATAGGTGATGTAATTTTGAGATAGATTGGAAAAGTTCACAATTTCGACTATGGAAATATTGTATGCACCTATTTTATACCACAATTCAAATGATTTGTTGGTATTGCCTCTGAAAGCGAACCCATTATTCTAAAGTTGTTATGGTGATATTTACATTTAAAACATATGATGAAATTAAATGGAAAAGGTGAGAAAAGGTAATATGTTAAATTACATACCCATCTAGTTTTATTGATAATGAGTCAAAGCTGCAGGCAACGGATGCAAAGAGGCAAACTACCCAGAGCGGAGTTCGCATTACGGTATCATTAGGTCACAAACTGATTTGCGTCATATATATGTAGCTACTATATTAGACATAACATTCAGTTTGGTACAGGGGGAGTAAGTCAATTCCATAAACGTAATGGATGGATGCGAGGCGATCGGCATAAAAACGACTTTGTCCTTATTGACTATCGATCCATCTAACAAAATTTACGATAAAATAAATCACTCATCAGACATAAATGACCTGATTAGGCTATATGAACACTTAGATAAACTTTCAACACGTGTTTCCTAAACGAAATTACTGGCATTATTTCTTAGGTTGCAAGTGGTGCAGACAGGCCTTATGTGTTATAAATATAAAATTCCTGAACCTCTTTGACACTGGGGGGTAGATTTCAAAGTTAATTTTTAAACTGTATTAAATATTGCTTGAGTGAACGGCAAGTAACCTGTTAAGGGCAAGTAATTTCAAAACATAATATATGCAGTTTACAGTATGGTTTCAGAGATATGTGGCTTACAATCAGGCTCATAAAACCATGTAAAACATTATTACTTTCAATTATAAAAAGAGAATCTTAAACATTTAGCAATATGATGCACACTGCGGCTCGACAGTTTTCGCGCGGTTGGTGTTGTTGTTGCTATGGGGTTTAATAAAATTTTTCAGCACAGGATAGACTATACATGGCGGCCATTATTAATGGTGGAGGAAGAACCCGGGAAAACCCCGGAAAAAACAAAAGATCCACGAAAAGCTACTTACAAGCTTTCTCACATACCCACGTTGGCTGAATCCGAGACTCCAACCGCCGCAAACAGAGGTGAGATGGCAGTGATCCCTAACGAAGAGCGCTTTAGACCAATCGGCCAAATGAAGATTGTTGCCGTACCTTCAATTTATAAATAAAGTATATAGATTATATCGATTAATATTTAATCTAATCTATCAGTAGTCCGAGTTTCCCCTGACCCTTGCCAGCCACTTTTGATATTTGGACATTTATGTTGGTGTGTTGGGTCAGAGCGCATTCCCTATCGAAAAGTTGGAATTCGTCGACAACATTTGGTGTCGGCATGGGGCTAGCCGTTTACTAGCCGGCCCAGCAAACTTGAACGACCTTTCATCAAGACATACCTGAATGAAATCGATAGGAATATTATTTATTTTTTCAGAAATTGCGATCATAGCGTTCGTTATGTCTTAAATCGATGACACTAAACTAAATGCCATATACCTATACACAGATAAATAACATTGTCTGAGTAACATATACATAGGTAAATGCAGCCGTTACTGGGAAATGAGTCCATAGATGTGTAAGGCAGCTTTTGAGCAACGAATACATAGATCAATACGGTAGTTCCTGAGTAAGGACAATTTAGCCGAACACGACAGTTTCTGAGTAGCCAATACATATATGAACACGACAGTTTGTGAGACGTATCACCCCTCCTCCTGACGATATATAATCAACACGTTCTTGCCGGAATCAAAGAAATAATAAATGACAGGCTATTGTCCTGGGGTTGATGCTGTCCTCTAAGTGCATACAGCTGCATGGGGAATTTCAGTCAGGGTGATGAACAGTTTTCTCATAGCAACATACACATTAAACCTCCTTGGTCACTTTCTACTTCAGTAGTGACACCAATAACGGACTACCTCTTCGCAAACATTGCCAGTAAAGTGTGGAGAACAGACGTGTTTGCAACAACTACTTTCGGAAGAGGAAATCACCTTTTAGTCCATATCATCCGAACATGACGTCACCAAAGATGGACAACTATTGTGATTCTTTTGTTGACAGCTGAAATGTGGAAACCTCATCCTAACCCTTATTTCTTTGCTAGCGTGTACACAGAATTCTTCCTGTTTTGTTCTTCTTTGCGTTGTTGTGAACAAGTTTGAGCCATATATTTTCTGTTTCATTTTCATTAAGATTGTCATATACATATAATATTTTTATAATTTTCATTATGAATGTCACAGCCATATATTTTCTATTCACTTTCATCAATAATGTTTTAATCATACTTTCTTATTCATTTTCCTTGTAATTGTTTGCTAAGAGCATCTGGAAGTAAATGTGCATATGAATCAACTCATTCACCGTTGCGTTTTCCATCGGAATGATTGTTTTATTTGCCGGGTAATTCATTCCCGAATAGAAATATTTCGAGCCTTACTTAGGGATAGCTGTCCAGACGTATACCGCTTATGTTTAATTGACAGTGTTGTGTGAACATTAACAGAAAATTGTGATGCATTATTCCAAGTAAAAATAACACAAAATTCGATGTGCTGTTTACTCGTGAAAGTATAGAAACGAACCTAAGGAGTATTTACAACGAAAATGTTATAATTCCCTTCCACTATTTTTGCAACCACCACTAATAATCGATACAACAGGATAGTGACGGATAACGATTTGAAACGGCATCAAGAGATAATCAGGTCTCTTTGTTGTCACGTCCGTTTCAGCCTCAAACAAGTGATTTATGTTACAGTAAACATGTATGCAGGTAATGAGCTTGATGCCATATACGCTTGTAATAGACCATCTTACGCAAAGTAAAAGACAAGTTAGATTTAAAATAATACTTTTTGATTTTGTTCAAAGTGAGATATTTACATCGGTAGATATTACACATAGAAAGACATCCCTTCACAAATTTGTTTGCATTTTATATCTCTTCAGTTCCAGTTATTTATACAATGATATAGGAGATCGAGTTATCAAATATTTTACTAGTATTATAGATTAACTAATGAACACTTTTTTTGAAGAAAAAAAAATATACGTATGGGGTTTTATCCCATCCCACCTCTCTTTAGTAATCTCATTTATGACTCAGTTTATTTCTACTTCATTATTTGTGAACAGAACGAGAACCAGATCGTAATAAAGTTTGTTGGATAGTGTTAACACGCCATCTGTCTTATCAGTTATATTGTCATGATCTTTAGCCGCATGGGATGTAATATGCTCCATATATTGAACGATTGATATGATCGATATCCCGATTCATACAAACATCTTGAACACGTGTATAGAGGTCCTATATGTACTTACAACGTCACATCATCCTTGTATATAAACAACCAATGCTAACTGTTAATACAAATTCAGTCTGTCATCTTCCGATACATAAATCGTGTAAATCGATGTATGTATACTCATAACGTTCAGCTGAAATTCCCAGCAAACATTTAAGTCATTTAGGTTTTAATATATCTTTATCGACACTTAATGTTTAACTGCAATGCTGCTTTTGACAGTAACACTTATTTAATCACTTATATGCTTTTCAGATAGGTGATGAAATTTTGAGGTCGATTGGAAACGTTCACAAGGATGCGAGGCGATCGGCAGAAAAACGACTTTGTTCTTATTGAATATCGATCCATCTAACAAAATTTACGATAAAATAAATCACTCATCAGACATAAATGACCTGATTAGGCTTTATGAACACTTAGATAAACTTTCAACACGTATTTCCTAAACGAAATTACTGGTATTATTTCTTAGCTAGCATGTTGTGCAGACAGGGCATATGTATTTATGTGTGTGGTTTGTGATTTGGATTTTTTACGTGGCTATAACAATTGCTGAGTCATATTGCTACGATGTCGGCAACGTGACAGTTTATAGTGATGTCTTGCACAGGGGCATCATGCCGCAGACATGTAGCATGATGTCCCACCCAGTCACATTATCCTGACACCAGGCCGACCAGTTCTAACACTAACCTCTTAATGCTGAGCGCCAAGCAAGGTAGCTGTTAGTACCATTTGTGCAAGTCTTTGGTATTACTCGGCTGGGGATTGAACCCACGACCTCCCGCATCCGAGGCGGACGCTCTAACCACTAGGTCCCCGGAGTGATCCACCATATTTAACTTTGAAATCTCACCCAAGTGTGTTAAAGAGGTTCAGGAATTTTATATTTGTAATAAATATTGTAGACCGCTTCACTGCACACTGCAGCTCGACAGTTTTCTCGTGCTTGGTGTTGTTGTGGTGGGGTTTAACGCCATTTGTGAGAAGCTAGGATATAAGTATGTTTATAATATCACGAAGACTATGATGATTTGTACATCATTATTACTATTGCAGTTCATATTCTATATTATCATAACTTTCGTAAAACTATAGTTTCCTTCCAATGAAACACCAACAAGAAATATTTAGTATATTACTGGAAGTGTATGCTTATATTTCCTGCATACGTTGTAATGCATCTGCGACTTTTCTTGAAATTTTCGATGTGAATAACTCGCTTGTGTTTTTAGTAGCGAGCCGCAGAGAATGCACCTAATACGTTGTTGGATTATTCGCGGGCGCTAACGAGATAAACTCGACCAATGCTGACATCCGACGGAGGATTTTGTTGGCTATCGAACTGACGTTTAAAAACTATACAAGAGCACACAAGCTTACATTCAGTTCTGATATCGTAATCGAATCTCCACAGCGAGGCTGACAGAGGAGTGTTGTTGCTGAAAAAGTTATTAGTTGGTGCTAGTATATCAATGAGATTAGAGTTGGCAGAGTAATCTATAGCATTAGATGTAAAAACGTGCAAGTTATTGTCAAGATCGCAACAATGATTCGAACAAATCCAAAATGTGACGCTTAAAAGGTGGTTAACAATCGAATCGTTCCGGTTCGTCAAGTACCGCCTGGCAGGGTTATATATTGTTTGGGTTCTTCCCGGTGATATTCTATGGATAAATCATACAATGTCAGTATATCCTGCATACCGCAATCTCCGGTTGACGCACCTTCATTTATCTCTTTATCTCTTTATGAGCGGGAAGAGCACGCGTTGGGTCTCGGTCGGAAAACTTGGACAATACAACATTAAAGATCGAAATGCTATTTTAAGAAAATGAAGCGGAATCATGTCACACGAAAACATTGCTAACTCAAGAAACCCTGTTTACGCGACTCATTACATAAATGGCCATGGTGACATTATCTGTGATTGTCTTTGGAGTTCCTGTATTATTATTTTTTCTTCGCTTTTCGTGACATTTTTAAAATTGTCGGGAGCTATTAGCTGAATCAATTATAATGTTTTCGTAAAACAGCTAAATACATTGGAATACTTGACCATACCGTAGCGATTTTTCCGCTTCTGACATTCAGTAAATCAATAATTGAAAATCTTGTTTTACGTATGAATTCTCTACAAGATTATGGTCAGGAGGTACGTTAAGGTATACGTTTTGTATTAACAAAGGAATTTCATCCAACGAGTATAAAACAAAGGAATTTCATCCAACGAGTATAAGAAACAAAAGTTATTTTTATTCACACCATAGATTATTGTGTTCGTTTTGTTCCATGTAATATTTTATCAGCAACATCACAATCACACCGTCCCATATCTTGTGAGTGAATTTATTTGCAGTGGTGACTGACCTCTGATTTAGATGATTATTTTTTCTCTCGAAATTGTGAATATTTGAAGTATTTTAATTGTCCGATTTGATATGGACGCCCACAACAAGTAAGGTGTTTGCTTGTGAAACCTGAATAGTGTATAAAGATCTTATGTCATCTATGTTGCGCGTTTCAAATATGCTAACGTGCAATCTATCCACAATATTGTCCTGTGAGAACATTAACAGAAAATGTGATGCCTTATTTGGAGTAAAAAGAACATAAAATTCAGCTTGCTGCTTACTCGTGATATATAAATAAACCTAAGAAATGTTTATAATTAATCTATCGTAATTCCTTTGCATTAGTTTTGCCGCTACCATAAACAAACGATACGAAATGATATTCATGGAGAACGATTTGAATCCTCATCAAAGGAATTCGGGTGAATGTTGTATCTCTTCCGTTTCAGCCTCAAAATAGCGATTTCCGTTACATTAAACATTCATGCAGGTAATTTCTTTGATCACATATAAGCATGTAACAGACACTCTAATAAAGGACACGTTAGATTTAGATTTAATACTTTCTATCGTAATACCGATTTGAATTTTGTCTAAAGCGAGCAATTAACAATGGTATAAATTACGCAAACAAAAAATAATGCTTACAAATATATTAACATTTTATGTTCCTTCAATGGCACATCCTTCCAGAATTATATAGGAGATCAAGCTATCAAATGTTTTACCGGTATTAGAGATTAACAATGAACTTTAAAAAAAAAAAGATACACATACGGGTTTTTTCCCCTTCCCCCACTATCTATCTCCCTAGTCATATTTTTTACCACTTAAGTGAGTTCATCGTTACTTCATAATTTGTGAACAGGACGAGAAGTAGGGTACCTTCGGTCTGGTATCTGTTTTACCAGTTACATTGCCGACATCTTTAACGGCATGTGATATATGTTTACTCCATATATTTAGCGATTTATTTGATCGAATTTATGATACATTGAAGCATAATGACGTTACACACAGCATCAGAGAGGGTGGACCGACTCTGATTGATTCATCTGTTAAATCTCAGCATAAGTCTTCCTCTCAAAATCGCAAAAACTCTAACTGACTAACTCTCGAATTGCAAAAATAAGCCTTTCTGAAAATCGCAAAAAAAGATCGTGGTGGTGACTGGGTTGCGGAGACAGCAGCCTCGTTGCTTCTACTATCCAAAATATTTATCAAGACCGACTCGGTATCTCGACCGCGGATCATGTACGTTTATTGTTATAAATCCATGAGGGGATATCTGAGCCTGACTAAATAAATTTCTAAATTTAATTATGTCCATATCTCCACTGGACCACGTCTGATGAATATTTAGCAGAGTATGTGTATCAACTCCGCTAAATACATCTAAAATATTCAAGTTATCTCTGATCATTTTTGGTATTGTGTCTACCGCTAGGAAATATTCTAGCAGGATTTGATTGCTTATCTAGCATGACATCGTCGTATACAACTAAATTATGAATGAATTATCAATATCATCTCCAGATGGCGCTTCATTAATATCAGTAATAAATTCAATAACATCATCACAGTTCTCATCCAACAACTTTGCGTTGCCATTACAGTTTTAAGTACATCGTAGCATCGCTGATCATCTACAGACAGAGCTACTAAATACATCTTGTCCCATCTGAGCAATCTCAAAATCAAATTAAGCAGCAGTTGCATTTTACCAGACCCAGATGGACATATTATGATCATTCGGACATAATTTGGTAGCGCAGCATGTGCTTGACCGGCTCTTGCTTTCGTGTCGCTGAGAAATCAATTACATCCATGTTGTAGAAATATAATAAATAATATGGATTTATATTGTGTAAAATGCAGGACGCGTACTCATACAAGTGGACTAACAACTATTACAACAAAAATAACAGATCAGCAGTTGCGAGTGTGAACGATGTGGTACCAAAAATTTAAGTTTATTTCTAATTCAAACAGTATTATGAAAAAGGAAGGTGACATTGGCGCGCAATTAACAAAGTTACCAGGAACACCATGGGCTAAGTACCCAGGAGAAAAACACCTTCTAGGATATAACTATTGTGGTCCTGGTACCCGAATTGCTATCAGATTTGATACCCAAGATCACCCAAGGACTGGTGAGTATCCAGTAAACGCTATTGGTAAAGCGTGTCACGCTCATGATGTAGCTTATACAAGTAAAGCTCTTCAGCAGCGGCATATTACAGATGTACAATTAATTCATGCGTTAAATTCCATAAAATATAAATCTTTCAGGGAATCATTAGTTAATTGGTTGGTGAGATCTGCGATGAAAGGTAAACTAGCATTAGGTGCTGGTAATTAATCAACTGATTATTATTATAATGGAGTCGATTTATTATAGTCCAAGGGGATATTGGAATGGTAGAGCAGCGATTAGTAAACTCGCCGAAGCAGCAGGTGTCCAACGTTATACTGCTGAAAAATGGTTAGCACGACAGGCAATATGGCAAATTTACCTACCACCGCCTAAAACAATTCAGTGCGCATATTTTGATGTTTGCGTTCCTAATGACCATCAGGCTGATATCTTATTTTTACCACACGATATTATCGAAATTGGAAGGCGTCTTCTAACATAAAAATACGCGTTAACTGTCGTTGACGTTGCAAGTAGATATAAAGAAGCAGAGCCGTTATCAACAGAGACAGCAACTGAAGTAGCTTCTGTGTTTGAACGAATTTATTGACGTGGTGGTCTACGATTGCCACAGCTACTACAGGTTGATCATGGCAAAGAATTTCAGGGCGCAGTATCATCGCTGATGAAGCGACATAACGTCAAAATTCGAATAGGACATACTGAAATTCATCGTGATCAGGCAATTGTTGAACGATTTAATCGAACGCTTGCTGAGCGGTTATTTGGATATCAGTATGCGATGGAAATAATTCAGTACAAAAGATCTCGCGAATGGGTTGCAAGAATACCAAGTGTGATAGCTGCATTAAATAATGAAATTACACGTGCAACTTCTATGAAACCAATTAGCGCAATTACAAAGGACCATATACCCGTACAAGACGTGATTTTTCAAAACAACCACTATTAGGTATGTTACTGTAAGATATTTATATGAACCAGGTGAACTTGAAGGTGGTAAAAAATGAGTGACTGATCATATCTCGAGAATTACGACACATAACATTTCCAGCGTGGTAAGATCCGCGGGTAGACCTGCAATCTACAGACTAGATTCAACTGCTCCTCAACGTGGATTTACATGCGAACAATTACAAGAAATTCCTGAAGACACACAATTACCACAGCGATCACTTTACTAGCACTTCTGTGCCGATTACATTCAAGACAGGTTAGCATCACATTTTCGCGTGTAGGACCAAGACTACTATATTTTATATCCACGGTAAATTGTCTTGGATCATTGTTTGAGTACCGCCACAACATTATACAATTACAACTTGCACAATGATTATTCTACTGCTGTTTTAGCGCTATGATAAATTCAACATCGAGATCAAAGTCTCGTTTTTGTTTGTCACTTGTTTATAACCAGCTAATTTTTTGCTTACTATATCACTATCAATGAGGACATCAGCAATGGTTTCTGTAACGTCTATGACAATTCGTCGCAGCTGTGATATTCTTCTGACTCGAGACACTGCAAGATAAATTAAGTTTGACCACTTGAGACGATCATCGACAATCCAAATTCGAGTCTCAGAGATGGTTAATCCATGAGCTGAGTGAATTGTTATCACGTATCCCAGTGTCCTTGGAGTCTTATCCGCGCTCAGCGTATCCTCAACAACACTGACATCAACCCAAACAACATTTAATACGAGATTCTGTTTCTCAGTCTGTCCTGGTATATCATTGTCGATATTCTATCGTCGTGTATCAGCTGGTCTATAACAAAATGGTACATGTAGGTCTGAAATGTTTTCTTTATGTAACTGAAATAATCGCTGTTGAAGTGTATCACGAACTATCTTTGTACTTGCCACTATTAAATCATTTGGTCTCCACAGTTGCAGAAAATCTTTCATGGAAGTTTCTGAAATTATTATATGCATTATTTCACATTGAATTTTATTCGGTTGTAGTCTTCTTAGTTTTTAAATTCCCTTAATTCATCAAGAGATCGATGATCATCAGTTATTTTTTCATAATAATCTACAAAATTCTTTAGCCACCCGTGCGGAGATGACCCAACAAACGGCGGTGGTTGGCCATGATCTCCGCACATGACCACAGCTGTATTTTTCAATAACAGCCAATCGAGAAACATTTTTAATGTGTCTAGCGACACCGTACATATGTCATCCCAAATAATACTTTTTGGAATATCTTTCTCTCCCATTCGATCAGGAGTCCATGCGTTTCCTTTCCATCGAAAAAAGCTACGATAAGTACATAATTGCTCTCCTCTTTCTCTCATTTCTCTTGCGAGTCTGTGTGTAGGCTTAAAACAACCATATCGTCTGAATTCTGTAGAAATAATTCGATCACTCGAGATGTTTTACCAGAACCACCCAGTCTGTTTAGATAAACAGTCTTGTGTCGGGATACTGGATCATACACGGACAGTGCAGATGATAATTCTGATATCTGATTTCTTTTTTTATAAATAAATATCTTAGATTTCAACATCTGCGGATTCAGAACAATTATACATCATTTCATGTTTTGCTCTCCAAATACCCCACGATGCATCATGAGCAGTAAATTGAGTCAGTAATTATGTATATTGTTCTTCGATTTAGAATGAATCCGTTGCAATTCTGACTGCAGTGGTAGGGAATCTATTCATCATCCATAATACATTTATAGAAACATAAGCGAGCATTGAGGATCTTAAATGAGTACACTTAAGTGACTCACCATCAGTCTAACTAACAACTGTATCTAATCGTGTTATGTTACACAAGTAAGCGTTATCACTACTTACAAATATATCTCTCTTTCTTGCATCGGTGATTATAAAATCATATTCAGCATCATCTACAATTAATTGTGCATAATGTCGTTTATGATCATATGCCCCGCCTTGAGTAAATTTACCGATTATTCTTCTACCGAGATCTGTTGCAGTTTTATCAGAACGTTTCTGTTATGCCAATCAAACTTGTTTCAGAGGACGGTATGATATAATTGATTCACATAAATTCATCGATATCAACATCGCTGCATTTCGCATATATCGTAATAAAACTATTGGTGCCCAACGTTTTGCTGAAAAGTGCCTACGAAGCCAAACATAACAGATCGGATGAAGACCTTTAGCAAACTCGAATAATACAATACGAGCGAATCCGGTAAGAGTAAAATCGGGTAGGGGTCCATTTATCGATACTCTTGTCATCTCATGTGTGGGGTGTCCAAATCTTTTAATATACCCAAAACACTTTCCGTAACCAATAAAACTTCCAGGATAACACGCTACCATATATCAACCGAAATAACATCCTTGTGGTCATACTTGGTATTCCACAATCCACCGTGTCCGTATTTACAGCAGCATAGTTGTACGTCTTCAAGAAATTCAAATCGTGTTGCCTTCCACGAAATTTTTCTCTTGCGAAGTGAGCTGCAACAGATGGAACTGTAAAACAATTATTCAATAATTGCTCAATATTCTCTGTTGAAAATTTCTGCGCAAAATGTTTCATTTCTACATGGAGAGACTCTTTACGATATATTTCGCCGTTAGGATGTACAAATTGATCATATTTGTTATCATCGGATCCCTTAAATAGCCATACTGATGCATGATCGTTTTTACTTATTTCGTGAATAAAATAAAGCATGTTTCTCCCAGAGTTCTCTGGGGGAGGTGTGGGGGGGGGGGAGAAATATTACGGTTCGATCTCGTGGAAATATTGTTACTGCGTGAGTCAACGCGTGCGCATTATGATGAATAATTTCAATTAGGGCTCCTCTCGATTTATTCTTTGATTCGTATAAAAAAACATCACCATAAACTGTCACACTGCAGAATTCGTAGCGATATGTCTGAAAAATTGTTAAAGCTACGGTAAAAATCTAAATCACACACAGTCATATAAAATCTCTCCTGTTATCTTTTTAACAATTATTGGAAATTTTAATTTTACTAACCCGGCGACATCATTTATTGTAGCTCCCGTATCCGTAACTAATTCAGCCCATTGGTTTATTTTTTCACGTCGTAGATCCATTAACCCATTTCCACGCATCGAGTTTGTAAAATGTTCGGTTACGCGTTCGGATACACAATTCAGGTTTGAAAATCTGATTGGCGCAGGATCATTAATGTTGGGGTTATCATTTAGCTGATAAATTCCATAAATAACCGCGGTCAAAGGATACGCTCGTTTGTAATATGGTCTGTCAATACCAGTAAACATTCCTGGCTTGGAAATTTTAATAGCAAAGCGATTTTTCGATTATGAAAAGCATGATCACGTTTGTCACGGATAATCCACTGAACGGAATCTGTTTCTGCTAGCACAAAAAGCTTCACTCTGAAAAAAAATATCTTTGATCGTTGGGATAATCTGCAATCTTTTTCGCCCGCTCATCGTTCATTGTAGCATCAATTACTTCGTCGACACCTTTGGTGTTGCGTATAATTTTGTATAATTATGCGGAGGGAGTCTTGGTCCAATACCGTACTTACGGTGTGTCGTTGGAGTTAGACGGAAAGCGAAGTTCTGTGTATAATGTGATGGAAAAATATATAGAGAACTAGAGCGGTATTATGATTAAAAAAATAACAACGTCGAAGACGCTGCTCTTGATGAAGTTATAAGAAGCCCTGAAGATTATATAGTTAAATTTGTAAAGACAAATTATAATTAAGACAAATAATATTACACATAAAATGGAGCAAAAATAATTTCTCAGACATCCTATCATCATAAATTATGAAACATCTCGTGATTGTGTAATCAGACACTGTCAGCGGAAAAGTCAGTCGGTGTTGTTGATTATCTTAGATTGACGGCCGAGGGGAAGAGATATCTCCCTTATAAATGTATATTCGAATGTTTCTTTGGGGTGATCAAAGACGGTCTTGTGATCGATCATATTGACGGACATAAGCTCAAAAACTCTTAACACAACAGTTCAAGCTATTAAAGAGAGAGAGAGAGAGAGAGAGAGAGAGAGAGAGAGAGAGAGAGTGAGAGATACCTCTGCAGGTGGTAATTCTGGTAGATGTAAAACTTCTGCAAGGAAGGCAGTTAAATCCCTAAATATTGAGACGGGTGAAGAAAAAATATTTCAGTCATTGATCGCGGCTGGCAAGTATTTTGGTATTCACTCGCAAGGGGTACAACGTGTTGCAGATAAAATACAAAAATCAGCATTTTCACGAAAGTATGAAAAATGGATTTCATATTGTTATATTCCATAGTGTTTGATAAAATCAACAGCGATGACTCTGCCGCGGATATGTAACGCTGTTGATAGAGTTAGAGTTGTCCCTTGATCTGCCAAGGTGGATAGACTTCAGAATACTTGTAAATAAATATCTTTTGTCATTGTAACCGGGGCGATCATACAATTTAAATGTCTGCGTGATAATTGACATAAGAAATTAAAGAAAATATTTCATTTACCACCGTAAACTTCAGTCCAAAATGACTAGAAAGTCGCTGATTCTCCATCTTTATAGATATACATACACTATTTCCAGTGAATCATTGTGTAAGTTCCCAAGATAACTCACTTAAAATATTATAACTATAGACGGAGTATTTCGACTTCCTTGTCAGTCTGGATTTTCCAGTGAATCATTGTGTAAGTTCCCAAAACTCACTGCAAACATTATGTGTATAAATATAGACGGAGTTTCCAAAATAACTCACTGGAACTATTGTATGTATGACTATAAAAATGGAGAATCAGCGACTTTCTAGTCAGTCTGGACTGAAGTTTACGGAGGTAAGTTAAATATGTCTTTCAATAATCTAGAGATTGTCTTTTACACAATTGTATTATATCAGATGGTTGAGAAATATAATTTAAATATATATTATATACCGTATAATGAACTATGAAAATATCAATGATAATATTTCTGCAATAGAAAAATTGGAAAAAGACAACATAAAAATAACTGATGAACTAAATCATGAAAAAATTATGTCTGATTTTGTAACATTACGAAAATGTAAATATGAAGGTAGATGCACACTACCATCGGAATACAGGTTCTTAAAACGAATTCAAAATTATATGTTTCAATCGTTGGCTACAGTAAAAGAAAGTGAAGTGAGGGGATTCGTCCCTGTCCCTCTCGCAATAGAAAAAATTCTTTGTCCATTTTCCAAATAGTGATCTAAATCAATGCTTTCTCAAACTGTTAACTTGTATAATTAGATACGACTTTGTGAGGTGGTAACGATGGCGTCTTTGATATAGGGTCAAATACCGCAATTGCTTCACGACCGCATATTGGTGGATCGGTTAACGTTTGTGTTGCTAGCATTGAGTACTAAACTCTGACTTTGTGAGGGACTTTGTGCGCAGAGACATAGTGCATAAATTCCTGCGGTGGAGCTAACCCATACGAATCAAAATAAACAATTCCACGGGTATCAATTGCGTATTCTACCCAGTGTGTTCAAGGTCCAATTCTGTTATCGAGGTTGAATATTCCTGTTTCAGTGTTGTTTGGCCGTTGTGGTAATCGATTGGGCACAAAGAAACCTCTAAAGTTTTTACTTTTATTTTTAGTTGCTAGCAGCATCAAGTAAATCAAAATTTGACATTGGTGAAATCAACGAGGTGGTCCTGAAAGTCTCAGACCGTTTCATCTATGAGTTCCCGGAAGTCTTAAACCCTTTCTCGTTGCTTTGTTTAATGCCATTCCAACAGCTGTTCCAACAGCACATAACGCGGCCGCGTTTGCACATGATGGAGCTGCTGCGGCTATCAGGGAGGTTATTGCCGCGAGAAGTGGAAATATACCGCCTGTCTTAGCAGTATCTTTGATGGCACCAGCGGAAAGTTCAATTCGTATTCCAGTTTTGGATTGTTTGGCTTTATTACGATGTTTAAGTTCGCGTTCTGTCAACGATAGTTTATTTTGAACACCTGTAATCTGACTGTGTTTTAGCGTTATTGTGCTTCCTGTTTTTTTACTGATGCAGTTTGAAGTTTCTTAATCTGACCAGGAGTCAGACCGACACTAACATGATGATATGATGACATTTTATGATAATAGGGTTTTAAATCTTTACATATTTGGAAAACATTACATGTTTTCTACTGGTGCATCAACGACTTTCATTCGACCACCAACATCCTCAATTAACATTGCTTTGTCACTAAGTATGATCGCAATTGGTCTATCACCAGGAAAAAGTACCGGTGGACCAGATGATCCTGCTAGTACTCGAGCTATACGACAGATTGCCTGAATAAATCATGATGTTTCAGCGAGAAGTAATAAATCGGATAGTGTTGTAAAATCGCGATATCGATGTTTTGTATGCGTCCCTTATATGATACTAATCGATGTTATGCTCTTGCAACATGATTATGTTCAAAATACAACAGTATTTCTTCAGATGGTTCTTGATATCTGTTTATTCTCAGGGCAACTTCAGAAATTCCAGATGGGTCAAATACCATTGGAGTTTCTTCTTCTATGTTTACTCTTTGGTTTGCCTGAAGCACAACAAATATATGTCATATATATATATATATATATATATATATAGAGAGAGAGAGAGAGAGAGAGAGAGAGAGAGAGAGAGAGAGAGAGAGAGAGAGAGAGAGAGAGAGAGAGAGAGAGAGAGAGAGAGAGAGAGAGAGAGAGGAGAGAGAGAGAGAGAGAGAGAGAGAAGATACATTTAGGATGAAAAAGAAATCATATACACGACGGAAGTACACACAATCTTGGGACCAGACACAACTAAATCGCTTAAGCAAACATACATTTATTCAACGTGAAGTTTGCGAGTCAGAGACAACCGAAAAGAGAAAATGTTTTTGTACTCTATGCCAAATAGTTACATAACTAAACGCATCATATCAATTGTGTATAGGTATGATTCAAAACTATTTTTGTCATTTTCGTCATAATGCTCTCTACAAAGTAAAATAATGTATAATACCCCATTTCAAGATGTAACAATAACTGTATGCACCAATATCTACAAGCTCTATTGTTAGGTCATCAATATGTCTACTACGTAAAATAACGTATACTAGTTCCTTAATAGACGTAAAAGTAAATGTAATTGCACATTTTGTGTTGTACAATGGTTAAGGTTAAAACCCAAACAAATCGTATGGGATGTCTTAATTATTTTGTTGCCTTTGCAACAACCTTTATACTGGTCACTAGAATTCAGAATAAGTTTTCGGAATACTTTCAACTCTCCATTTTATTGTACCAGGACAAATTGAAGATACCATAAAACGGAAAAGGTCAACGTATCCCTTGAGTCACGTTCGTTTAACTTTATAAAAAAAAAATTGTATTCGGCATTTACTTACTATGTTTTCTGAATGTATGGTTTGTTAACCATACATTTACTTTGTAACATGATTAGTTTTATTTTTTAATAGTTTACGTACCAATCAAAGGCTCGTATATAGAACACTGTGTTACCTGATTAATATATGTACAAATAACTTGTTTAACGCATCTTTACTTGTAGTGGCATCGATAGTAGACCAAGAGTAATACAAATTTCTTGAGAAGTACATACTCTTTGATGTATCAAATTCAGCCAATCTCACGCCATATTGCCTTATGAATATTCACATTCATGTTTAGGTTAAACGTGGTAGTTTTGTGTTTTGGTAATATTGGTATTATACTTTGATTACAATCAGTTCGAAAATCCACCAGTTAGTGTTAAGACAACCTCTGCTTGTCAAATATCTAAAATCTTCGCTCAAACATATAAAATCTTCGCTGATCTGAATGTATACTGCTAGGAACCAAACTTTTATGAGCTAAAGGATATTATCCTATATAACAATTTTGAATTGATATGTTTCAAAAATGTGGTAAAATGCCAATCCAATACTACTACGGTTACTACTACTACTACTACTACTACTACTACTAATAATAATAATAATAATGATAATAATAATAATAATAAGAATAAGACAAGTCATTTTAAAAATAAAAAATTATCCTGCATTTGACCAAGGTGACCAAGGTGACCTAGATTACATCGTGGTTATATAATTACCATTTAGAGATGCAGCTATAATATAAGCTAATACAAATTGTATAATGTGTGCATGCATTTTTCTCTTATATATATATATATATATATATATATATATATATATATATATATATATATATATATATATATATATATATATATATATATGACTAAATTTTTTCCAAGTTTTAAAACTAAACCGTACATAAAAACATCAAGCAGAGCCTTCACCGAGATATTCACAGATCAGTTCAACAATGCCAGATAATTTTTAAGAAATATAATGGTGTATGATATCGAGTGACGGAGTTACTTGATTTTAAAATAGACATATAACATCTTTAGCTTTGATTGTTGGACACTTACTACCAAAAAGAAATATTAATCTCATAACAATTTCGTGAACTGCAAGGTATATAACGCTCAAACATGGTCTATCCATAAGATTGAAAAACTATTAAAATAAGAATAATAGGTTATTGTGACCTATGTTTGACCGTTGGTGCATAGTATTATATACGGAGATTACATATATAAGATTTTATACCTAAAAACACAATGGCATTAGGGTGTCAGTGCAAATTAGTTAAGAAATAAAGAAAAAAGTATTAACATTGTCATAAAATAACTACATGCAATTGTTTGATCGATAAATGTAAGTCCTCGTGCCCTAATTATGTTATTAAAGGTGATTATACCCATCGAGGTTCATTACTACAGAGAACGTTAACTAAATGCAGATTCGTAACGTAATCGGTGGAGAGTGGTTACATGTGACAGTGATTGTTTTGCTTGTTTTGTAAACACATTTATTTTACTATTTTGTAACGAAAATAAATTAGATAATCACATGTTGATTATGTGTGGACATTACTATGTAAAGGTACAACATTGCCACGACTTCGACAAATGGTATAAGCAAATGTCTTTTATTATAGTTTAGCGTTTGTTATTTTGACCTTTAGAATAATGCCATGCAATGGCAATAATATATGTATGGCTTTTAAATGTCCTTTTCCAATTCAAGTAAACGGTTTGAACATTCATTTAACTTTGCTTGCAATGTTTTGAACATCTGTAGTGTGTTAATGTTCGCATATAAATCTTTCTCAATGCGCATCATGCATGCGCGAGTTGATGATATTATATGCACAGCGTCCTGATTCAATTCAACAATCCATTTGCTATAATGACTTGAAAAGGAATCAGTTATGAAGTTTTGCAGACGATTTTCAGATACAAGTTTATCTATGGCTTTTACAGTCGCTTTAGTCAGCTTTTGTGTGGATTTTTTCTTGCCGTGGGCAATTCGATCAATAGCCCGGTTAAGTCCTGGGATTAGACCAACCACACGAACAACAAGCACAACTGTCATCCAAATGGGAGATGAGGCAAGAGCAATCGTAATGCCCATGCTAGATATGATGCCATTTTCGTCTGAACTAAGGCTGCCACTTTGGCCTGAACGTTTTAAGAAGCTGAAACCGAGATCAAGATTATTTAATTTACCGATCCTCGAGTCAATTTTAAATTGCAGTTTCTTGCAATTATCTGTAAGTCTGACTGATGCCTGTTTTAATGGGCCAGTGTCTGCCGTAGCCCACTCTAAAATAGCATCTTGAATCCGTGCTTTGATTAGCGAAGGTCCAATTTCTCGTAGTTTACTCATATCTGGAGCACAGTTGGCCCAGTCAAAGTGTTTTCTTTGCGTATCTGCCCTTTTTAAATACTCCTCCAAGTCTTGTAATAGCGATTTCTCTTCTTGGCCGAGCATTGCCTCAAGCTTATTGCACTATACAAAAGTAAGAGTAGTAGTAATAATAATAATAATAATAATAATAATAATAATAATAATAATAATACTAATAATAATAATAATAACTATAGTTTAATGTAAAGCTGTATATTCGATCATACATGTTTTGGTTATGTTTAACTATTCTACCTTTATATATGATCTATGGATAAGACATTTCTGCTGTTGGTGTGCACACGATAAGACATAGGTGAATCAGTTTGCAAGGTTCAAATTATATATCATGCCCTGAACAGTACATGAGTCGCTATACATAAAGCCTGCATATGCCATCAGTATGTCAAGATTACAGCATTCGCAAAAACGATAAAGTAATTATATAATAACACGAATAAAGGAATAGTAAAATATATACTCATGCACGTATAATACACCCTATCTTGCATTGTGACCACGTGATTGAAATTTGTTTATAATAATTTATCAATCCAATACTTTACACGTAGTTACTTACAGATTTAACTAATATAAGCACTAAATAGTAACTGCACTGTGGTTGGCTTATATACCTTTTGATTCCATCAGATGCTATCCATACCTTTTGTAAAGTGTTGAAGAAACTCATTGATAAGGCAAGACTATCTGAAGTTACAAAATTGTATCATACGCTGTGTTCCCTGATATGCTGGAAAAGGCAATAACTCTGGCAAATGAAAAAGCTAGGTTTCTGATATTTTCATTACATACAGATTGGATGGATCATTTCATCTTCCAACGTCCAGAAGTCGAGACTAAATTTGTGGACAAGATACCTCAAAACTATAATAAATAATTAGGATCAAATGTAAGTTGATCCATTGCAAGAATGTCTAGGACAAGTTCGATACTTGACAATTAGCTACAACAGAGGAATGAAGGCAACAATTTCGTCTGGCTTGTTTTCTCCTTTGGTGAGTATACCCCTAGTTCACTCACTGCATAAAAAGGTACAAAGAATTAAAAAAAAGAAAATGGTTCCTCGCTTAAGGTCTTTTTGGGACATGATTTAACGTAGCATTATGCATTATGACTCAGCGCGAACAAAACATCACTTTAGTTTTAGACAATTCTTTGAATGTTAGCAGTTTTTACTAACTTCTTTTGGATTTTATTGATTGTATAACATTCAAGATTGTTATACTCCGAAGTATTCATGAACTCTCAAAAGCTCTGCTGATACATATTCTAGCTCGTAACAAAATGATTCGCGGATTCAAAACTCTCCTAGCTCAGATAGCTCTCCTCAATATCATTTCTCCCTATCGTACGTCAAATATACATCCAATGACTTTTAAGTCGATATTGTTTAGGGTTATATCACATTTAAGGTTGTACAAACTTATAATTTGAAAATGTGCCAATTATTATTGGAAGTCATGTATTCGTTTCTTCAGTTAGATTGCAATTACTGAACAATATAAATACACGAAACATATTTCATCAAAGAATTGACTGTTTAATGAGGTGTTGATTTATTTTACTTATTTTGAAGTTCTTATCATTACAATTGTTTCCTGCTGTTCCGTTTGTTATCAGAATGGCTTGTACTTAATTGTATTTTCTCATATCTAATGAAGAGGATGTAGACCTTGAATAATAACTAATGTTTTAATCTGCTTGCTTTTGCATAATTAACTAAACACTTGCAATGATTTTGTAATTCCAAGCACACAATTTTCATTATAAAAACAACAACGAAAATACAAAGAATCAAAGTTAAATTAATGACACTAACACAACGATTAAGAAAAAGAAAAAAACTGACAAAATAACATATAAATGTTACTAATGGAACCGCTCATAAATCTCAAATGGAATATGCACATCATTGATTATTTGTATTTTCTAACAATGATATTTTATAGGTTTTGTGGATGCTGTAAAACAAATGTATTCCAGATCTAAGTCATTATATATATATCGTATGTATTTATATTAATACAATCTGTCTGGCAGTACACTCGTATAATGATTAACATTTTTCTATTAAATGTTAAATCTGCATTGTTTAACAAATAATACATTTTGATAAGCTATATGCAGGATAAAGGATCTGACTGAGTAAACAATCATGCCTGAAATGTTTTTATGTTTCAATTTTCCATTCCATTAACTGATTCTTCTTTCAAGCATAAGTCACGCTTTTCTTGCTTAATATGTTTTATCTTGTTCCATTGTTCAGTTCATACTGAAGGCTTCATATGGATTCATAATACTGGTGGTATATAAATGTATTAGTTAAAATGTGATCAAAGGTGTCCAAAAAACGCGGTGCTCTGAAGGATTTACAACCGTTTATTTTTTACAACTGTTTTTAATAATATAAATACCTTTTCCACCTCTTTGGTAGCACGATCAAGGTATGCCTCTGCCCTTTTCATTTCCAACTGTACTTTCTCTTTCGATAGTTTCGCTGCAGTAATCCTCACGGTAGCCAATCCATTCACCCCCATTACAAAATTGTGAAGCCACCTTTGGATGAATTATATGAGCTTATATTGATATCAGGGACATATAACACATACATTCTGGCAAAAACTATATTTTAAATGTGACAAATTATTGCGGGTGGGTTGTGATAATGATGCCAGCTGATACTGGTTTATCACTAATTACTTTCTCTTCCGCCGTACATTTTCATACACTTATCCTCTCTTGTAATAATAATACGTAATGTTTTCCAGATGGGACGAAATATGATTTCAAAGTAGTTCGGAATGTCATGCAATGGAAACGGTTGGAAGACAGCTTATCATTATTTGTTCTGTAGCAATATAAATGGCATAAGCTGATGAGCCTTATATTGCATTTTAAAAAGTTATTAGTTATGACCTGCTGTTTTTGCCAAAATCACCTATTTGTTCTTTTAAGAGAGATGCATGTATGACTTTAAGCACACGGAGTGAACCATTTGTGAATGATATAACTTTATATTATAACACCGGAGTAAATAATAACAATATCTTTATATCTATATATCCTCCCCCCCCTCTCGTTTCATAATTTGAATGATCGGCTTTAACCTATATTTTACTTTTTCTGATGGGATCGGATTGCCTCCAATGGTAAGATAGTGGGATTATTATCGTACCTCTAAAACAATCGATAATCATGTTATTTTAGATTTGATATGAAACCCAATTGATAATTGTCCTCTCAGATCAAGGCGAATTGCTCCTCTGATCTATTTTGCATGTTCATTCATATATTTGTATTTTTGCTCAAAGCGAAACTGAGCATGCTGTTCGCTTGCATCATTTTGCATCATGATACAGTTGGACAGATATTGGAATACACAATCATTATATATTTCAACTAAAAGCATTTAATGATACAGACTGCGCAACAAAGAAAAGCTTTAGTAGCCTTATCAATCACCGACAAAATTGTTTAAATGACTATTTAAAAAAATATGCTTGACAAAAGGACAGATATGACTCAAGGTCAAATGCAAGGATATTTCAACACATTAGCAAAATATTACCTGTCGACAAGTTTACACTGTGAACAAAGGAAAAGCAGATTACCATGCAATGGATCAATCTATTTCATACGTTAAATAGTATGCTTAGTTTTACGTGTTCAACGGAAACGGACGAATGACTTCTGCAGTCTGTGTCCAAATTTAACTCTGAAGTTTGTCTTACATGTATGTCCACTGAAAAATCAAACTTGTCAATCCTGTCATAGTTCTTATTTCTAACTCCGTATGAATGATGATCTCATCGTTAGGAGCCAGAACCTATGCAAATCAATACCAAATTTATAAGCCAATCATAATAGTGCATTTTAGTACATGTTATATAAAAGAATAAAAGTTGTATTATTACAAGACTTAACTCTGATCAATAGTAAATTTTCTAAATTCAAAGCAATATTTGTTTAGCTTTTACTTTCAAAGTATTTTTGTCATAAGGCTTAAATAAATTATACTGATTCATGCATGCTGCTTTTGGGAATTAACTATACGTTTGTCTTCTTTCTCATTGATGAATCAGATAATGGATTAGAGAAGAGACTATGATAACCAAGCCGCTCCTATCTCTAGAAGCAATCAACTATATGTGGTCATCTTGATTTTAGGTACTAAATGGCATTATTTGCATCTTAAAAGGGAATATATTGCGTTAGGTTGACGGGATTATATGGCATTTGGTAGAAGACAATATATGCTATGGGGCAGAAGGGAATATATGGTATTCGGTGAATAGTACTATATAGAAATTGGTTGATGTGATTATATGGCATTTAGAAGAAGAGAACATACGGTATTTGGTGGAAGGGTATATATAATCCGTGTTGGTGCAGATACGAAGTCATCTATTGTGATCTACGACACGAGCGAAGAAAAGATTATATGTCCATGTAGTAAGGACCTAACAAACGCTATGTTGAAATGTACCGGATTTAAATCACGAGGTAAAACATGACTAAAAGTAAAAAAAAACGACGAATTAATTTTATAAAACTTTAGTACATTTCCTTTATCAAAAATATACTATTGTAAGAAAAAACATAGGAATACCAAAGTAGTGACAACTATATTTTGAATGCGTTTATTCTAGGTGTACAAAGTACACGAAGGTTCATCTTATAGTCAAGTAAAATCGCAATAGATTCTTAAAAAGGACGGAATAATGCAGCTGTCAGATAAATTAGATAACTTTAGAGACGCTAAGAGAAAATAATGATTTATTGATGTAAATAGACTGACTGTAGTTATGATGATTAGCTAATTTACGATATAATTATTAAAGTACAATTTCAGCAAAAGAATATTGCATAATGCAGAAGATACCAACATAAATATCAGGAAAGAAATGTAAAGCAATCTTACGAAGACCGGAAAGGGATTTTATTTCATCATGATCAAGGACAAAATTCCATGACAAGCTTTAAGATGGTATTTGATCATTATTGTTTGACACTCGGAAAAAAGTTACATCGAATTGGAGAAAGGGTGCGCATAACGAAACATGTCAACAAAATAATAAAATCAGTTGACACATACCTAAACAATACATTATAATGAATATATATTAAATACCTAGAACATATTTAATATTCTGAACAAATAGTATTGGTCATTAATTTATATGTCCTTAGATTAATCCCAGAATAAACATCTTGAATACAATAGCAAAATACGGATTGTGCATCGCATATAGTGCTAAATGGGCTGAGTTGTTATTCACTCAATCGTATATATTGTATATACGAAGTCACTTGAATCTAAATGTTTTAATGTCAGGTTATATACAATTATTTTCACATATTTAGGTAGCGACATAATTTGATAATGAGTCTTGTTCTTGAACAAGCACTTTTTAAACAATTTGGATGCAAGATCTTTTTTTTATATTTTCCCTCGTGATGTATTTGCGTACATTTGTCTGGTTTATCACTGTGCGAAATACACGTATCACTGGTTGTATAAATGTACAACTAAGTTCGCCCGTCACTACTGCCAGTGTGATCATCTTGAACAGTTGCATTTGCTGCCATCATAGAGTTGTGAGTTCTGTTTACATGTTCGTACAAGTAAATTGTCAAAGGGATGATAACAATTGAATTTGTATTAACTGCCTGCACATTTTAGTCATCAAAAATGTACATATTATCTCCGGATAACAGAATTTGCACATCAGCACTTCGCTAAAGTCTAACACCGTAAATAATCCATTCAACGGTTCTACAAGTTTCACATTTTATCAGATGCTAAACGAGAACTAAGTCCTGATGCAACACTGTTATTGCAGTGTAAGATATTCTCTTTGTGATTGATGAACCTGGTACACTCCGAACCGAAGTTAACCTTCTCTGGTTTTGCGAGTCGTTTGCACTGTTCCCAAAATGTGGGCCGTTCATGGGTTTGAAGAAGTGTATCTTGATATCATTGGTTTCTTTTATTCCAATTTAATATATAACTCATCGTAATGTTTTAGCGATGGTTTTCACAGAGCGATGGTTTTCACAGAGCGATTTATTTTATTTAGTCTAAGATGTTACTAGATATGCCAATCTGTATTTTCACAGTGCATACATTTTTTATCTGTTTTCATCTACACACAAATTTCTAGTCAGTACGAGTCATTTTTTCCATTCTGCTGTTGCAAAACATAGTTTACCTTTTCAGGTTGCTTTGATTTACCTGCGAAGATCCATTGGGATCTCAGAATCTCTAGAACCACATACATGTTTCTTTCATCCTTCAAGTTTTGGTTCATGACATTCAATTAAATAGTTATAGTTCATCGAAAATTGTTTGCAGACAAAGATTGACATATAGGACGATCATAAAATGTCATATAATACAGATGTATATTATACGATTCCAGGTTTTTCTTGTGCGATATATTTCGATTATGTGTCATTCGCGTTTAAATATCTGCTTGTGTGCTGTTAGTTTTCCTCTAATCCATGACATGATTATCTCTAATTGTAGTTGCTATATTTACACAAGCATCAGACGAAGATCTTATTAATGAATAGTAGAATAGTATTCAGCTAAGGCAAAATTGAAAGTTAAAATACTTAAATTTGTACAATTATCTATTAAATTGCTTTGCATCAGTGGGGCGTTTTTCACATAGCTATCAGTGACACATATTGATTTGAACTTAGCATATTGATAATCGCAATTTCAATAGCATAATTCTCTAGACTCTGAATATAAATCGTACTAATGATAAACTAATTGTAATCAGTCTTGCAAAATAACCCATATACTTGTACCGACATATACCTATTTCTGCATGTAATATATTTACAGCTTCTTGAAACACAGTTCCTTACTTGTGAATTTGCGATCACAAACATTTTAGCCAGCTGATCAAGTATTTGTAAAATAACCTGAGATTGCCGATTGATCGAATCATACAAATTGTGTCACATTTTTCTAACGATAAATTGATGTTAAAGTCATTTTTTTAATGGCATGTTCTTCTCATTAGTGTGGGCTATAAATGAGACGCTATTGTTTGTAAAGCATGCAACCTCCTTTTTATTTACTAGTTCGAGTACCATTTAGTATTGTGCTCCTACAAATTATTTCATATACATTGCTTTTACGAATTCTGAAATAATAAGTTCATTTACACCTTTTTTATAGCTTCGTTGCATACCGGAATTGGTCATTGCATCTAGGTATGCAATACTGCCCTTGATAACAAAAGACTTAAATATTTTAATCATTTAAAGAAATGCAAACTATGTGTAATGTATTTGGCCTGATTTGACGGTTGACGAAGATTTGTGTTTTCATTTAAACAATAACCATCAACTATGCAGATTATTTCAACATCAGAACACATCACAAATGACGTTCAATATTGTGTTATGTGTTCTGTAATTCTTGAGTTGAATGAGTTGTCGTTGACATGTTACATATCATGTAATGAGTGATTAATTCTTAAATCTGTGTGGAATTATTGATACTTTTTCAACAGATGAACCTACAGATGGTCCATACATTTTAAGCGGAGAAAACAAACTGTGAATGCATTCAGTGTTGTTTGCGAAATTCCAGGCAAAGATCGCAATTATTTTACAGCTGACCATAAATTTAATTTATCGATTATTGTTCACGAACCTTTGTATAAATTAGTCAAGCCTGTCAGAACTGCAATGTTTGAAACATATACACACGTTGGCCGGCTAATCGTCACTGACGGTGAAAAAATAACAATGTCGTAATGAAAAATACGTCGAACATGGTCTCTTGCGAAATTACATGAAATATGAAGAAGAAAAAAAAAGAATTTCCTCATACCTTTAGACATTTAGCCTTCATTTACCGCTTATAACGTATGGTACTCAGAAATGATTCAATCGTATAAAACGAACATCCGACGATCTTACTGTCCACTATAATACATGATTTCATGCATTAAACAAATATGGCCCGTGGGGCTTAATTCTGATATCGGTATTTGATTGAACGTCTGATTCACGTTTATTTGCATTTTGTACCTTTTGATTGAAGGCTTACCGAATACATTGCACTAACCAGTCTCTGCAAAAACAGTTAATATATATTTAACATCACATGAATATAGGAGTGAACTTGCTCTGCATGAGCAAATCATGCATGAACTATCATGAGTTATTTCAGAATCTAAGTTTCTGAATTGTTCTAGAATATTTTAGTGAATTAGATTGTTTGTTTGGTGCGCATCTAACACTGAATAATACGAATACACTCACTACTCATTCTTTTCTTCAGTCATGCCAGCTGGGTAAGAATCGTTTGGAAGAAATAGTGATTTATTTATAAAATTTGTTCCTCGGATTATCAGAGAGGAAATTCTTTAATTTAAACAGTTAGCACCTATTAGATTAGGTGAAGTTATTAAAGGACTTGAATATTTAAACAATTATATTGTATTATATAAACATTTTAAGGACTTCAGAGATATTCAACAATACATTAGGACAACGACACATTCGAACATTCATTAGGAACACCTTTGGCTATCTTCCAGAGTATTGTGAAATTGTTAATACAACTGTAGACACTGATCTAGGAATTATACACTGTAAGTTATTTTTAATTCTTTAACTTTGATATTATATTTTATTTCATTAAATTTATATTTCAGAAAATGTAATGTTTCTTGGGTTTTCTTTGTCTTTTTACGTACGTTAAGGTCCATAGATGTAGCAAGATTAATAAAAACTCTCCTAGCATTTTGAACCTCAGTAGAATATATTCAGAATCTAAAATTAGTTAAAGAAGTTTTGATATTGAAGAGATTTTGATAATTCATATGACCGTTTACTGAAACTGGAATTTCATTATTTGAAATTTTAGTAGTCGTTAATATTTTTGTTTTTTAACTGGGAAATTTTTAAGGGAATCAGCAAGTTTTTATCATGACACCAAAGTGGAGAATTTTATTCCCGATCCCACCCAAAATAATGTTGGGTTCTTAAAAAAGAACGAGTTACTAGTAATTGAACCTGCCGAATATTATGAACCTGCTTAGACGAAACCTTCTTTGACGAAACAAGTAATTAAGAATATCTTGATAGATTACTTAGTGAACCATAACGTTTTAGATAAACGTGTTTATGATTTGAAAAAGGAAAGCCCGTCTGGTTCCACCGTGAATTAGACATAGAGAGAATTCGGCTTCGGCAAGAGATGCAAAATAGTTTTGGAAAAGGAGAAAGATATTGAATTCCAGGAGAGAAAGAAACTGAGTGAGATACGATACAAAGGAGGAGAAAGATATGGAAATGCAGAAATGTAAATGCAGGAGAAGAGAAAGATATTGCAAAAGAGAAGGAATATATACTAATCCTATTTCAATTAAAAGAACAAAAGAAGGAGAGGGAGAAATATATAAGGAAAATGGAGATAGAGGATATCGATTAAGGTAATTGGGACTGACCAGTAAAGGGTACTCACATGAAAAGAGAATCTTGTATTAATTATCTGGTCCAACATGTCAGGCAGGTCCCTCATAGTAGAGAAAAGGAGGTAGACTTATTGTTTTCAGTTTTGAGAAAATTGTTTAATATCTGAAATAGTCTAAAGATTATAGAAATTCTTGATTGCAGTGTGTGCTTACTAGCACAGATTGCGATGTTTCTTATGGATTCTCGTCCCAATAAATTGCTGATTATGATGTGGGCAAAGACAATGTATATATGGCTTTTTTTTTCATATATCGTCATAATGTTAGAAATTGTTAAACGGAAGATTCACAAACTCATATTCAGTTTGCATGGCAAAAGTACTTTTGTTTGCTAGATGATGTACAGCTAAGAAGGTTGACAAATGTAATGGTAATCTTAAACAATTCGTACGATAGAAGAGTTCAAGGATTGTGGCATGAGTGACATTAGGACATATTTTGATGAGAAAGTGGTTCACTAATATCCATTTGTTAGTAAATCTTTCTCTCAAAAGGAATTAGTTACGAAGCCACGTTAGTCTCTTGTGGGTACTTACACATTTCAAACTGGTACAGCTGTGAAGAATCAAAGTTCGGATAGGAGGATGAAATCATTCTCTCATTCCACGTCAGCTTATTTTAAGAGCAAACGGCAAGGAATTTCGGATTGATATATTCGGAGAATCAAATAATATGAGTATAATAGAGCAGCTGCAGATGCTTTTGCTTCTAGGAGGTCAACGACACTGTCTTGGATTGAAAGAAGTATTTGTGTCGGGGCTAGCTTACCACAGTCTGATTTTGTTTGGAAGATTTACGAACCATAAATGGAAACAAGTGCGCAGCATCACTTGTATGTAATTCCATATCACTTGTTGATGATTAAGATAAGGCTACACCTAGTAAGATGTTAAAAGAAACAGTAGCATCTAAAAATATATTAAATTTGTTGCCGTTCTCTGATTAGACTTCATCCAGTGAAAATGCCTTAATGCAGGGAATATACAACATTGTGTTAAAGTGCCACTCGACTTAGAGTTGGGAACAGTGATTGGATCAAAACGATGATCGTATTGAAGTAAATATCATGTTTTTATACCCGGACTGTGCAGTTGCTAGATATATGGCATGATGCTGTTGAACAGGATATTATCCCTTCAGTGGACAACAGTTTGTGTCAGTCATTTAATCGCGTCACGTTTGCTTCTAGTTTACATCAATCAGGAATGACTGATTACAGTAATAAACATTTTGCTGCACATTTCATTGAATCTAATAATGGTGAATAAAAAATACAATAGTTGTCTTACATGAAGAAGTCCAGAGATCTCCTGCTTGTTAAAGAGGGTTACGAGTGAAATTGAAGCTACTTAAAGAAGAACTTGTTGCTTCCTTAAGAATGGGCTCCTTATGAGGAAAACGAGACACCTGTATTGCTACTTCAGTTTAAGTCCCTAGACGTAGCAGGTAGTTGTAGGGATCTTGTATGAAGCAAGTGGTCAACAAGCAAGCTAAAATCAAAAATGTCCAAAACAAAGCTACCCCTAAAGTTAAAATCTACTGACCGGTACTTGTCTCTCAATCGTGTTTCTATTGCTCTGACCATCAGTGTCTCCAGACTTTTCAACAACATTTTGAAATTATCCGTCGGATTGGCTTTCCATTCCAGAAGTTTAAGCTCCTGAAAGATTACAATGATTAAGTTAGTTTCAGATTAGCTCCATATTTGAAGGATATATATTGTAAAGAACCAAATATGATAAACGTATATTTGAGAAAATATGACATACCTAAACAAAATTCGTTTAAGTCTGATGCCATTATCATTATATAAAAAAATCTTAAATTTGTTCTTGGTTCTAAATATCCAGGATTTTATTGAATTCAAACGTCTTATGGTCTACAAAATATTTCCCGATGTGAAGTAGATATGATAAACCAGTCTGCGATAAAAACAAAACAGAATTAAGTAAAATCCCATACATTTGTTACGAGTGCTGAGCAATTATCTCAATAGTCCACCGAGTTTAACACAGTCAAAATAATAGTACCATTTACTTTGTTTGAATAAAGATAATATTGCAATGCGTGCAGGTGGCTGTGATGTTACCTTTTTTTTCGTAAACTGATACTTATATTTTGTATCAAAGCTGTTGCAGACGTTTTGATACACTCATGCTAAACTACGCGTTTTCATATATCTAAATGACTTCATGATATATTCATAACAAAAAGATTTGAGATAGATTGAACGTTTGTATAATCTTTAATGTAATTAATTGTGAATGGTATTGTGAAAATAGTGCCAATAGTGTGAAAGTGGTACAGGACATTCAGTCATATCTTCTATTTAGCTCTACCAAAGTCTGATACTAATGTGACCCATCTGAAATGTAATGGATGTAAATTGTGGATATAGATCGATCCTATAATGCCAAACATCATGTACTTGTTGAACACAAACCAGTATTTATATCACCTATTTTCATCATTTGAAAATGTTATTGTCTCCACAGTCATAAATGACACCATATGTCAAACAAGTATCAGAAAAAGACAGTGTCCGATATGTCACCAGGACTTGTCGCAAAAAAGAATACAAGTAAATATAACTGTGAGAGTTAAAGTTATACAGGAGCTCGCTATGCAGATCTTTATTGCTATTGTCAATTAGGATCTTGTTCTGGGTGTATTAAGCTACACTGTGAACTAAGAAGGTAACCTGTTGAATTTCATTGTGTTGGATGCAAATTCTGATCCTGTTTGGGGCCCCCAGTGGCCGAGTGGTCTAAAGCGCTCTCCGTTACGGATCACTGCCATCTCACCTCTGTCGGCGTAGGTTCGAGTCTCGGACTCGGCCAATGTGGGATTTGTGAGAAAGCTTGCCAGTAGCTTCTCGAGGGTCGGTGGTTTTTTCCGGGGTTTTCCCGGGTTCTTCCTCCACCATTAATACTGGCCGCGATGTATAGTCTATCGTGTGTTGAAAAATGGCGTTAAACCCTACAACAACAACAACATCAACAACTGATCCTGGTTTAAGCTACAAGAGAGGTAATCGATGTACCAAATGGAGATAAGTTGGGTCACTATAAGGACACTTATGGGGGTGGTCGATATGTTATGGAGGTATATGTAATGTTAAACTGAAGTATAATTGTAATTTAACATTACGTATTCTATGATACATACTACAATGGAGATTTAGCATTGCGGATATTACTGTGACCTCTAATGTGAATGCAGCATGCATTGTTATATGTGACTATATAGACTTTAATAAGAGTTTAAAGTTTCAGATTATATCACTATATGTATCGATGGAACTTCTAACGTTATGGACCGACAGGCAGAGAAACCTAGTGACAGACAAATACATACATGTAAAAACGGAGAAAAACAGTAAGAATTTTCAGATATATTTGTACATGAAAATTCAGATTGTATTTTTATCGAAGTAAACCTTGCAATTTATACATTTAAGTAAAGTCTATTCGTGTACAAGTTTCATTATCGAGAGAACACGAAGGAATTAAAAGTAAATCACGTACCACATACTTTATTATGATTAATATATTGTAGACAAAGGGTCTGTAACTGTACAAAGTATTACTGTATTCAAAGCTGGATGAAACGAAAAGCAGCTTCGTCTCGCTACAAATGTTGCAAGCAAAAACATAATGAAACATTACAAAGGTGGCCTAGTGTATCATCTTTATTTTTATACATTCGACGATACTAATGGGGGTGTAATACAATCTTGGTTTCAAATGCATTATACTAGCTTTTATACAGACACAGAATAACATGCACACAAGGGATGTCTTAGAATAAAAAGGCAATTAAGTGTTAAATGCAAACACTCTGATAATTTTGACAACTGAGATCTTCATTAAACGTACACTTGATGAAAACGCACGATATGGTTGTTTCTAGATTGGCCAACCAGTTCACATACAAAAGGTGGTAGGATATTATTTTTGTCAAACAATCATCAGTTTGTAGAAGCATACAATTACGCACACAATAGTGTAACTAGTGCGTACGCTGTCATATTTTATTCATACAAACTTAGCACTACAAGTACAAATGGGGCACAGTGTGAACGATATTTGTTAATACTAATAAACACAGCTGCAAACTGGGATGTAATAGCACATGTTTCATACAAAGACACAATAACATGTACTATTATCGATGCAGCATGACAATTATTTTCATACCTGTCGTTTGTTCTCCAGACAAATACACAATCACACATACAATCGGGGGTCGGATATGCTATTCCTTTTCATACAGCTTTATATGCAAGTAACGGTTGCTTATTACATATTTTAAACAATCGTTAATTTCATAAAAACGTACACACATTCAAATTTTGAATGTAGTAGAATATAATTTTTCATAAAATAAAATTGTGCATACAAAATGGATGATATGCATGACATTTTTGAAACAAACTGTTTCTCATACAACACATACTTGAAAACATTTAAGGGTGTAGTATGCTATAGTTTTGCAAACCAATTGTTTCTGTCATACACACGGGCTATGTTACACACAAATTTGGATCGTGCTGGTATATATGTATATATATATATATATATATATATATATATATATATATATATATATATATATATATATATATATATGTATATATATATATATATATATATATATATATATATATATATATATATACAAGCAAACAATTGTACATACACATCGATGCATTTCATTGTATTCTATAAAGCATTCATTTTTTCATATAAAACGTAATTACACATACAAAAAGTGCTTATGATATGTTTCCACGATTTTTCACACATCCATACAGATACAGCCGTAAACGGCATGATATACACACAATTACACATACAAAAGGTACTTGATATTTGTTTAATATAAACACACTAGTACCCATACCAATGAAAACGGTGTATACGGTGAAACACAACACTGTTTTATACAAACAACTTTTCCACATACAAATGAGAGTGTTGGATAAACTAGCTATACCAAATTTGCTTATACTTACTAACGCACAAAACACAAACACAGTTATGCGTAGGGTATGATACTGACTGTTCATACAAAACACAAGATTACGCAGACAAATGGAGATAGGGTATTAATAATTTTACAAGCATTATACTAGAGCGAGATAAGGACAGGGCATCTCGTTCCATAATGACAGCTTAGTTTGTGTACCTTTTCTGGAACATGTTGAAAGTAATTACCTGTATCATTTAGTTTCGTCATATGATAGATGGCTGCTATTCAAATCTATTTTATATGCAAATCTCATCACATATCAAAAGGGACATCGCAGGATATTGATGAGCACAATTATCCGGGAGCGGTATCAGAAGCTAACTACCATACTACATATGGAATTCTCTTACAATCTTATCCGATTACCAGATATCTTAAACATTAACCATGAGTTTTACTTTGGTAATTTATTATATATAATGACTGCACGGTCCTCATATAAATCACGGAAGGCATCCCTGCTAAACTAAATATCCATACTATACCCAAGACAATATTAGTGCAATGTCTACACTATGTCACATTCATTCCAAAGATACAATAATTCATATCACATTGAAATGGTCTTTACTTCTATATGAATTTAAGTAACTGTTAAAAATGGGCCTTTCGCTTCTGATAACAAATCAACTATAAATTATAATTCTTACCAGATCCGCATTAAATTGTACAATCTGCCAGTCTTTCAACTGTCCGCAGTATTTGCTTATTTTTCTTTTTGTATCCTCTAGTACGGCTTCCCGGTCCTGCATTGGAACCAAATCACATTTGTTACACACGAAGATAGCGTTGCTAAAGTCATTTATGTGGTCTTCTTTTGAGGCAGATCCTGCAATCGCCTCTATCAATTTTCTGATCTGAAAAAATATTTTTCATTTCATTATCAGCATGAAATGCAGCTTGACTGCTTTATGTTTTAAATAATGTAACTGTGATACAAATATTTACCTAGTCATTTTTCTAGGCAAAATCCAATGCCTATATATTTAACTCTCGCGGAGGTGGATTTGCTGTCATCACAAAGAACTCCATGATCAAATGTCTTAACCACACCACAACATTCAATTATGACCACACATCATTTAAACTAGTCCAAAAACAAGCTGACTGACTCTCTATTTTTGGAGCAGTTTCCGAATCTCCTGTAGTATGGAAATTCGATAGGTGGCAACCTGCTTATTCCAGGAGACTTCAACTTTTACTTTGACACTCCCGGAAACCCCAAACAGATTAAAACTCATAGATTCCATTAATGTTTTCAACCTCAAACAGTCAGTTAACCAACCCACCCATAAACATGGTCACATTTTAGATTTGATTCTTCATAGACCTGATGATAACATTATACGGTCCTCCCTGGTATCCCATGAACTTGCATCAGATCACCTCTGCATTATATGCCATCTTGACGTATCAGTCCCTAACCCTCCACCTTTATCTGCTACTAAGAGAAACCTGTATGATAAATAGAACCAAACTAATGCATGACATCCAAGGAAACCTAACAACTTGCTTACCTCCTACTGCAGAACAACTCGATAACTGCTTGTGCTCATTGCTCGACAAACATGCCCCAGCTACCAAGTGCAGAGTATCAATTTAAAAGTGTTCTCCATGGTATAGCAGTGTTAGGAACCAGCTTCGCACTGCTAAAAGAGACCGCCGTAAAGCTGAGAGGCTTTGGCTTTCCACCAGACTCACTATTCATAAGGAAATATATGTAGCCGCTAAGAAGAATGTCACAAAAAGTCCATGCAGCGAAGTCAGCCCACTACACTACTAAGATCATAGAAAGTTCCAGATGTAAAGAGCTCGTCGAGATTACTAGGAAGCTAATGTCAAGGAACAAATCTACACCACTTCCAGCTACCTTCTCTCCAGTCGACCTTCCGGACATGTTTGCAAATATCTTCCTTGACAAAGACAAACCATTAGAGATAAGCTTGACACCACAATTTAAATTGACTCGTCGTCACCATACAGCTTAGATACATCATTTGAACGGCAACCATTCGCAGCATTTGAACCTGTCTCTATTGATTTCGTACGTACAATCCTGATGAAGAGTGCACCAAAGTCATGTGAAATTGATCCAATTCCAACATCACCGCTGCTTGAGTGCTTAGATCAAGTATTATCTTCACTAACATATTTTATTAATACCTCTCTGTCCTCCGGGGAATTCCCGTCATTTTTTAAAATTGCCATTGTAAAGCCTCTGTTGAAGAAACCAACACTAGACCATAACGATTTAAAGAACTACAGCCCAGTTTCTAATCTCCAATGAATATAAAAAATCTTAGAAAAGATTGTTGTATGCCAGCTTATATCTCATCTGAACTCAAACAGTCCTTTTATCAATGTACAATCTACATATCGTCCTCTCCACAGCACTGAAACCACTCTTCTAAAAGTAGTTAATGACATTCTCTCTGCTTTGGATAGCGGAAAGTTTACAGTCCTCACCCTCCTTGATTTGTCTGCAGCATTTGACACAATATACCATGATATATTACGTCACCGACTCCAGCATGTATTTGGGATTCATGACACAGCCTTACTGTGGTTCCAGTTCTACTTGGCCAAAAGGACACAAATTCTGTCTGCAAATGGAATACACTCCAGCCCAGTTAATCTATGTTGTGATGTTCCACAGGGGTCTGTTCTTGGAACTGTTCTCTCCATTCTGTACACACAAGTGTCATAGATCAACATCAAATTTCTCACCAATTGTACGCCGATGACACCCAAATGTACAAATCTAGCCACCCAAGTGAAGTTGATGCTATGATCCAAGGAGTAGATATGTGCATTTCTGATGTGGAATCATGGATAACATGAAACAAGCTGCAGATGAATGATGATAAAACTGAGGCCATTCTGATCACAACACAAAGACTTTCTCATTCACATCCTTTACCTCAAACAATACATATCAGCAACACCAACATTTAATTCACACAATCAGTACGAAACCTAGGTGTTACACTGGACAGTATTCTCTCATTGCACCAACATGTCATGAACAAATGCAAGGTTTCATATCTTGAGCTGAGACGCATCAGCGCCATTCACACTTATCTTTCAGCTGATGCCACTAAGACACTAGTGTGTTCATTAGTACTTTCAAGACTGTACTATTGTAACTCAGCTCTGTCTTGTTCATCTCAATATCTATTCCAGAAACTTCAAAACGTTCAAAACACAGCTTCTCGGATCATACTTAGAGTACCACGATCAGAGCACACCTCCCCGCTGATCTGTACCCTACACTGGCTATCCATTTGATCCAGAATCAAACACAAAGTATGTTATCTGTGTTACGTTTCATTGACAGACTCCAGTCCAACATGCCTATCCGACCTCTCTCATGTGTACACACCAGCAAGATACTTACGCTCCTATTCTGACAATCGTATAGTCAGTATTCCCACTAGGAAAACAAAGTCATATGGACATCGTTCCTTTGGATATCAGGGGCCAGCAACTTGGAATGAATTGCTCACTGAACTTAGACACACAAACACAGTGATCTCATTCAAGAGGGCTCTCAAAACTCACTTATTTCGGCTTCAAGAACAAACTTTAAGACCTAATAATGTTTCCTACCTTAAATATTTTCAGCAGCGTTTTATATGTTTTCTAATTTCATGGTGCTTGTTTTTGGAATCATATCATTATATATGTTTTTATCTTATAGGTGTTGTCTAATGTTGTAAAGCGGTTATAGCTTCTAAAGATTAGACACTATACAAAGTCTTCATTGTTACTATTATTATTATTATTATTATTATTATTATTATTATTATTATTATTTACTTAAGATCATAATAAGAGAACGTTGGCCACAACATGAACTATTGCATAAGCTTGACATAAGGTTTTACATTGCTCGCCATACTAGTTTAGTTGGTGGATGAGCTGTTCAATATATGTGTACGCATTTTTGCATGTATATATATATTCACTTAAATTGAAGACCGTACCAATTGCCATAGTGCTTCTTGCGACCGACGCGGATGCGGGAAGTTGCGGGTTTCAACCAGTCATACCAAAGACTTATAAATATGAAAATACATGCTGCCTCGCTATGTGCTCACTATTAAGATGTATATCAGGACTTATCGGTCTAATTTCAAGTACGTGAAACTGAATGGGACATAATGGTACATGCCTTCGGCAAGATGCCTATGTGTTAGACATCACGATAAACTGTGACACCGCAGACATAGTAGTGATATGACTGGAAAACTATTAAAGCCACATTACAAATCCAAATCACATACACACAAACGCTTAAATTGGATTCCGCTTATCGGTTCTATCGATTGTCATCCAACAACGAATTTCATTTGTCTTATACAAATAACATAATCTCCGATTTATGATTTATTTTCTTTAAACACATTTTTGATACAATTAGAGATAATTGATAAGGCATTAAGTATCCCATATTCTTTTTCGTTCCGGTACAATGACCTACGTCTACAATTTAGCATAGAAAGAAGAAGAACAGTATTAAAAGCTTCATTACTACACTCCTGCAAATTTGGGCGCTTACACATCAGTTGACGTAACATATGCAAACTAAAGTGCAATGAATTAAACGAATCTTAAACAGAACAGTCTACTTTGACATTACATAATCAGGCAGCAAAATATTTATCTTCAAAATGGAATACGTAACTTTCTTGGATGTTGAGTGTCAAGTAGGCTTTGAACATAATGCCTCTTCAAGAACATTTAGGATTTGTTGGTGATCACTGAATGCGTTTACTCTTTTTAAAACCAAGAAGCATTTCTTGTGAAGTGGTGTACCAAGTGCCTTAATAATGGAATGTGTCTGTATTTCGCTAACAAACCAGACACTGCGACGTACAATAACTTTTTAATGATCAGAGAACATGACGGGGGTAAGTCATGCTTGGAATAAAATATACCAATGTACTGGTAAATGTTTTCGTCCATTTAACTACTAACATATATGGAACCCTTAAATTTAAAATATGTAAAACAGCTAGAATATTAACTACATACAAGTTATCAAAGAATTATCATCCTACCTTTACTGAAAACATTTTTAAAATTAAGCAATTAAGCAATAATGCTAAGTGGTCAACTTGTGTACAAATAGAACAAATTGAAATGTGATGATATATAATGCGTGTTTTAATGACAAGAACTACCTATTTACGGCAAACTCTTAGATATGCAACGAATGGAACAATTTTATGGAACAAATTGAAGGACAAGGAAAATATATAATCTTTCACTCGTAAAATGGCTATTACAGGACAGTTTATTTGGTAGGTGGGACATACAGTTCACCCACCCATAACGCACTGCGGAGTTGCCAGTAAATGAATTGTGTTCAAGCTAAACATTTCCCTAACTCAAACGGTATAATGGCCCCATCATATGTAAACCAATTGACATATCTCAGATCTTGTTTACAGTGCATGGAACCCAAATCGTGTTTTTGAAATGTCCACGTTATTGCGTGTAATCAATATAAGTTTTGTCCAAAACACCGCCGCTTTGAACACAAACATACCTGGACGATCGGTTCAATTATTATGATCTATACAAATTACACCCATTGTCCTAGTTTCGATTTTGTTTTGTTATGGAAATATATCGCAAACTTTTCAGATTCTTGTCTATTCTCATGTTGCTATATTATATTATATTACATTGTGTTACATTATATTATATTATATTATATTATATTATATTATATTATATTATATTGTATCATATTATATTGTATCATATTATATTATTATATATTATATTATATTGTATTACATTACATTACATTATATTATATTATATTATATTATATTATATTATATTATATTATATTATATTATATTATATTATATTATATTATATTATATTATATATTTCCTCTTCTAAATACCTAGGTGTATAAAGCTTTAATGTACAACCGATTGATGAAAGAGAAGAAGTTATTTGAATTAAAAAAGTATACTTTTAAACGAGTGTTGGGACGATAAATGTACAATTTAGTGAAAATTTCGTTTTTTCCCCTGTCCTCCATATCTGGGCGTGTCTAAACGTACTGTGTGGGTGCGAAGGGAAGGCATGCGGTTTCTCGCTGTTCTTATTCTAACTTTCCACTTACTAGGAAATTTAATGAAATAGATTTATATCTTCCCTCTATATAACTTATTAATGTAGATGTACCGCAATTTAACCAACCCTTCTTGTTCGCATAGGCTGTTGTTTCAACACATGTTGTTATGCTGACTGCATGTCATGCATATCATATGTATTTTAATTTTGAATTGCGTGGATTGTTTGGGCAAATATGATCACCGTCCATGACTAAATGAGCATCTCCGCATCGTATGGCATATTCTTCGAAAGAATTTCAATTCTTATCTTTGCAGACTTTAAATACAATATTTCCAACCAGTGTATTTGCACCAAACGTTGAGATTACAGAGAGAACATTTATATCACCCTGTCAGTACACCATACACAAAAAATCATCCGCATCAATTATTGAGGCATAACTCTTGAAAGATGGAAAGTAATAAACCTTACTTGTGTGTCTCGGTCTAGTAGTAACTATTTCAATATCCGACAAGACACAGTGGCATACGAACGCTCATTAGCTAATTAACGGGGAGTTCGTGCTCTAAATATAAACCGTGCTGGATTGTACTGGCTTATGGAAAGAAAAATAGTGCGATTCGATGAACTACACAAAACAGTTTTAAGTTAGTAATTTGTTTCACTATTGAAATGATTATATTAAGCAGCGGAGATATTATTAATATATTATAATCATGCACTAATTATAATTAATATTAGTACAGCATTTCCTGGTCTCTTGGTCTACTCTACCATACTTGTTCTGATTGTGCGGTTTAGTAGAATTGCTTCATTTGTAACCATATTAGTCCTCGCTTGATTGCACAAATGAATGTTGATTGCTTATATACGAAGAGAAGCGATATAGATCATGTAGCGTAAACTTGTATTTTCCACCACCAGATTTGCGATAAGATTTCTTCTGTTATCAACATTACTTAAATGCTCTTCGTATTCCTCATAAATTTACTGAAGTTACATTTCAAATAGTGTACCTGTTAATAAAACCTGATCGTTTACGGCAAAACAAAACCAAGAATCTTCATTTAAAGAATTAAAATAGGAGAATAAACTCCGTTTTGTGGCATTTCCTTCTGTTCAAGAACATCCTAACCACGGAAAACGATTAATAAAGTTACCAAATAACCATAAAGCATCAATTAGCACTGATGATACGAACATACTTGTTTGAGTATGCCTTAGAAACATGTTCTTTCAAGTCATAAGCCATTAACCGTTTCATAGATGTTTGGAAGGAAGAACACACATTGTTTGTTTTTAAAAAAATGAACTTCACTATACCATTCGACGAAAAATAGTTGTTGATTTACTTGTTGCATTTGTATCATAGCCGTGCCTATAATGTATTTAACTAGGCATGTTTGTATAATTTGTACAGTCTACTCAAAGATCTGAAGTCATGTTATGAATATACCATGTGAATTACAGGCAAATGCATCGAGTGGTGTTGTATATGCCTTATCATTATTATTATTTTGTTAACATGCACAGGATGATTGTGCTTACATATGTGTTTGCTAACTAACATAATAAATGGCAGAGCAAAAATGAATGTGCTTACTACTTCATTCGATTCAGAATGTGATCATGCATACCATGTCAACTCAAGAACATACAGACTGTACGCATGTCTGAACAAAATTCACGCTATTGACTAATCCACATCACACTTTGTCCCCGACATCAGAGCTGGTTGAACAGTGCATGCGGCTTTTATCTTGTCATAACTTGATCAACATTTTATGTGTACTTACAATATTAAAAGGGAGAGGGGATAGATATATAGATAAATAGATATTAGATAGATATATAGATAGATAGATAGATACATGGATACAGATATATATATATATATATATATATATATATATATATATATATATATATATATAGATAGATAGATAGATAGATAGATAGATAGATAGATATAAATATATACATATAGAGAGATATACCCCAGAATCTTGAACTCCGCCAGCATGGGAGCTATCAACAACGAAAATATACCCTGCACATTTCGGAACATACTCAACAACTTGTTTCGTCAGAGCATCTCGCTCGCCAATTCCAGGTGTGTCAACAAGCACAACATTTTCCTTAAAAAACAACAATAATTGCGAGATCAATTATGCAATGTGTCAGTCACAGATAACATATTTATATTACGTCATAGTTCGAGTAATGTCCATATTGAAACAACCATGGAAATTTACGATAGTTAATGTTGACGATATTGAGTGTCTCACTGCCTGTTATATTCTTGCTACTTGATGGCAGTGTTTTTTAAAATATTGGAATATGGATCCAGGTCAAATTGAGCCATATATGCTGACGTATACTGTTGACATTGGCTGGTTTTTCAATGTGTTTTATTGAATCCGAAATAGCGCTTCTGATGAAGACATAAACGATTGGCTGTATGTGGCGGTCTAGGACCGCTTGCTCAAGGTGAAAGAATCAGACATAAAAATATAAACAATGAAAGAAATCAAAAATGTATTTTCATAATGTATAATTTAAAACAAAACAACGAATAAATTCAAGAGCATCAAAAGCATTTTGGCCAGGTTCTATAACTTGCTGCATTTTACTGTCATGTTGGTTTTTCGTATAGTGTTTCCGTGACATAAACGATTTTTCAAAGATGCAGTACATTCGAAAAGATCGTCATTTGCTCTGTCTAGTGCCAATGCAGCCAAAAAGCTTTGTTTGGGGTGCCAAAGTATGAATCATAATGATATCAATAAGACAAGAACATAACACAAAACGTAATTACTTTTCAGAAACTGCATGATTTTTGGATATATATAAATGCAATAAACTGACAAAGAACAGTGCAAAACTAGTATCTTACTAGCCTAAGCGCTTTCGACTCTGTAATGAGTTTTTTCAAAGGCATATACAAATTATGGACAAGGCAAACAATTTAAACAGAAAAACGGTAACCGTTATGTTTGCAAAACTTTACATGGCCGTTTCTACAGGAATTCAAACTTTTAACTTTATTATGTGTCAACTATTTTATTTCAACTTGTCGCTGATAGTGGAAAATATTTGTATTGACTTAGAAATCAATGAGTCATAACGACATCTGTTATTTTATGTAAATGTATGTAAGCGCAAATTAGATCCAGGATATTTCATTGTTATAGTAGTCATTATAGGCTATTAAGCAAATTTAGAGAAATATTTAAAAGAAAATGTGTCGTCTGCAAAAGGTAATTGTATTTGTGCATGGTTGTCTTTTACTAGTGTTCTTGGTTTAAACCGCTTGGTTTCAATGTTCGAAGGTGGAGTATCCAGTAAGATTCCTTTCTGTTCCTGGTTTGGGAACTCCAGTTGAGGTTGTGAACAATTGCAACAAGTGTGATATCTCCAAAATAACACGTTATCCAATGTGTACAGAAATGACATATCGTTGCGCGGAATTACCCGACGCACATAAATGGCCGACACAGTGATATATATATATATATATATATAGTACATATTCTCTACGATAGTGATACATTTATAAAACTTGAGGTATATTTTATATACAGCGCACACACATTTTATCTTTTTATATACCCACCATGTCGGCCAATTCTGCGTGTCGGGTAATTTTGCGCAACGATACGTGATTTCTGTAAACATTAGATTACCTGCTATTTTGGATCAAAAATGCATTTTTGTCAAGTGAGAAGGACCGTACTTTAATTAACAAATGTGATATTCATAACGTGTACAAAAATATCCCGCATTTTGACTCGAGATTCATATGATAATGTGATTTCTAAATGTCAACACGAAGACCAACTCTATGACCTTTTTGAACCTGTGACCCTTTACATCCCATTTACTATACATATTTTAGAATCATGGAAATAAATATATTATATCAAAGATGGAAATGTATACCTTAAAAAAAGTATGCATCCTAAGCAAAGTTTCCAATTTTGCAACCCGTCCCAATATCGTCTGTTATCCAACGTGTCAACTTGCCGCTAGAACAGGATTCTCAAGACAGTCCGCGGCGTATAGTCTGTTTCTAAATTATTTAGTAATGTGTCCCCATAAATAAGACGTTGAAAACACATTACATCCTATTCATTGATGTTTTTCTTCAGAATAATATCTTAGTATTTTATACCATGTTGAACTTTACTAATTTATTTTTACAAGATCGGTTTAATTTGCTTTATATAGCTTGCCATTTATAGGCATTTTTGCGTGCATATTGTAAAACTAGCTATAATCCTGACCTAAATATTCGACTTAACTACTGACAGAGAAAGTCCAAGGTAATGTATTTCATTTGTATAGCCCGATTGACAAACAGTACACCTTTTTTCAAAGCTGTGAGCACAACAGGCTGACAAATTGCGAGTTTTTAAAACACGGATCTGGTGTCCCGTCTGCCCAAAATTGATATTATATTGAACAGAATATTCTGGTGACAATCGCCTCTTTTTAAATCGTAATCATTGCATTATTTTATTTTCTTCAATCGGTCGAATTCGGAAAGCGTTTTGCTTCAATATTGGAGACGTAAACCTTACGTGCGCAGAAATACCCGATAGCATCGTACATTCCACTCAGAATGTTGCAGATACGGTTGATGTCAGAGAGTGAATGAATACTCACAAAAGCCACATGCGCAGCAAATTCAACAGGAAGGTCGCCAACTACTGCAACTCGACTGGACATTTAGACGTGTACCTCCATATATTACAAATTTAGTAAAACCTTGGGCGAACAGACATATAACTCAGACGTAAAGAAGGAAGCTGGATACTAATATTGTAAATGATTAAGGACCTCAATCTAAATAAAACAATCTAACCTTTACCATTCTAGTCTTAAGAAGATAACATTCGGTCACCAGTTTTTCACACGTACGCAATTTCCGCGAAAATACTTGCATAATACATATTTATTATTATTATTATTATTATTATTATTATTTTAAAATTTCAAAATTTTAAAACAGCTCAGATTAATATTCGCAAGTGAATCAATTGAAGATTATACATTTTATAGAAATATGTTTACATCTTTTACAAGAAGCAAATAAAAGTAATATGAATTGAAACAAAATATAATCATTTTACAAGCTTTATACTCTAAAAAATATTCAATCGTTATGGCGCCTTGCAAAGAACCAAAGTACCGGTATGCAAAACATTATCACTCCTGGAACTTGCTGTGAATAATTTTAAGAAATTTTAATTTTATCCAGTTATGTTGTCCACATTCAGGAAAATGAAATCATTCAACTAATTAATGAAACTTTAGATAGAAAAAGAAGGTACGCACAGCATTGAGATAACTAAAATATGACAAAGGTGGCGAATACATTCTTTATCCAGTGACTTCTTTATATTCAGGCAAAAATAATAGCTCCAATATAAACACTTTTATTGAAAAACTATTCCATGATGGATATTATCCAGAATATTTGTCAAAGGCTCTTATCATATCAATTGTGAAAGAGAGGGATGCAAATGAACCCTCTAATTACAGTGGCGTTAGCCTATTACCTATATTAAGTAGAGCGTTTCCATAGATTTAAAAAAAAGGAAAAATGAATGGGTGGAAGAAAACGATTTACTGGGCGACGAAAAAGCAGACTTTCGATCTTGGAATTCAATAGCAGATACAAAATGTGTAGTATATACATTACTTTGTAAATATTTAATAAAATGTCGGGTTCGAATCCATGAATTAGGCATGAACTATGATAAAGTTTTTAATATGATATAGAGACAAGTATTGAACCAAAGGCTAGTTAGTTGAATATTAGTGGAAAAACAAAAAAGTTAAAAATCCTTATGGCAATTTATAATGATGAAAAGGCATTTGTGTTAAGACCAACAATCTTAATACCGGCGTATTTAAATGCCCTTATTCTTTTCGTTTTCTTTTTAATGATTTGAAAACCTTTTCAGCTGAAGGAAACAGGGTATTGTCGCTAAAAACCTTACAGCTGTTGTTCCAATTATATGCAGACGATTTGATTGTCTTTGTTTACACTGCTCGACAGTTACACAATATGGTAAATTGGCTGCATGTATATGATGCTTAAAGTGAACATTTATACGTGAATATGGAAGAAAGTTACGAAAATTGGTCCTATGGTCGTATAGATGGTAACGACTGAACCATATTATAAGCATTGAGGACGCATTTTTTTCTTTTAATATGCTCTTGACATGTGTGGTTGAAAACTGTATCCTTGCAGGCGCTGAAGGCTATGCACATTTTGAAGAATAGTCTTTCAAAATTTGACAGATTATCCGTATGTGGATTGCTTCGTCTATTTGACGCGAAGACAGCTCCCATCCTTAACAATGGGCCTGATGGTTAGGGGTTTTACGATGCAAATGATATTGAAAAAGCTCATTTGTGATTTTGTAAATATATTCTTGGTACATCTAAGTCTACTCCAAACGCATTCGAATATAACAGATTAGGAAACATTCAAATGCAGTTGTACAAGATATAAACATATTTTGAGATATTAGCTAATACTTATATAATTACCAGATGACATATACCATAAACAATGCTACAATTTACAGATAAACGAAGGTTATGCATTTCATCCCTTACAGCTATGATTGCTTTTGTATACATGCTAGCATTGCGACGCTATTTTTGCACCTGTATTAAGACAGCGCAATTGTTGGTCATAAAAACCATTCACATTTCTCCTATAACGAATTGTACTCACAATCATTACGTCTAAAGATGATGAATACCAATATGGCAGCACACAACTGCTACCTAAAGACATCGTCAGAAATGTTACATCAACCGCAAAAAACTTACGTGCAGTGAGGATATTGGCCAATATATATCAATGGCTTTGAGGGGTTCATCGTCTCCATCTTCTCACAGTAACTTCTTAGTTATTGATTTTAACTTTTTTCTAAGTTTCCTGGAATCTGCCTTCAAAGTTATGATGTCGACAATTCGGTCTTTGACGATGCATTCTATCCTTTTATTCTCACTATTGTGTAACCGACACAAGCTTGCGGTTGTGTGCAAATGGTGCGATGGCAGTATCCTCTCTCCTAGAAGTACATTTAGAAATGTACTCTTACCCGAACTTGTTTCGCCTGTAGTGAGAAAATGGTTGATAATTCTAAAGGTAAAACTAGAGTCATAAAACTAGTACTGCTTTAAATAAATAAAACCTAACAAATAGCACATGTACAATATCGTAATTAAGGAAATTTAAGTTTGATTCATATTAAAATGTGTTCAAAATGAATCATGTGTTGTGATACTAAACGATCTAACGCAGAAAACCTTTCGAGACAAAAGTTACATATGCATCTCCAAAATTCATCGTAAGCAATATTAAAAGTAGCATTAAAATATACATTTACAAAACACTCACGATGGCGTGTGTAGTTATCATATACGTCTTTGATGATATGCTGCAATTACTTGTTTTCGTTTGCAACATACGAATCGTTCACATACCCAACACAATCATAAATACAGTATTTTGTCACCAGAATAATTTTACATAGAACATTTGAATACAGAAGAATATTGTGGAGAAAAAGTAACTATGCAGAAATATTCCACCAACCCATTTAAAACAACTCAGGGTTACTCATCAGGAATCTTCAAAGTACATACTATGCTCTGTTATCGGTATTGTCTTCTTTAAATTACTCATTAGTTCTTTTAATTTTTGTTGGTGAGTTTTTGCCATAAGTCACAGCGCATCCTATACTTTACTCTCGAAAACAGACAACACACACAACAAGAACAACTGTATTTCAATGTAGGTTGAGTAGGAAATCAGGTTTATTACCCTTGTGCTAATAATATCGCACGTATTCGGTAATTTTAAAGATTAGACGTTGTTTCGCAAATTGTCAAGTTTTACCAGCTCCAATACTCATAGACAATGTTCGTAATTGCATTATCTCTCTGATCGAACTCGATGCCTAGGCTGCATGCATCATATATACATATATAATGAAGACACCAGTAGGCTGTAATAGCAGACAGACATACTTTCCTCTGCCATTAAAAAAATTAAATTCAAAGAAAACCTATACAACTGACTAAAGAATAAAAATATCCTAAATGGGTTTGAATTAATACATTATATTAGCTAGATTTGCTCCAGTCCCTGAATTCGACAACTTGGGCAAATGTTGCCTGAATCAGTATCAAACTGAGCAACCCTTTTGAGTTATGTAGATTTACATTGTCAATAGTGACAGTACGAGATCAATCATAACATTATATAATCACTTGAAAGGAGTTTACTCTGATCAGTTGTTTCAGTTATTACTACTGATGTCACAAAAAAATGCGGTAAGAAATAAAAATGGTTTTGCATCTAGAAATTGAGATTTTCTACAAAGTTTTTCAAGTAATAATACCCCAAATGGTATTGAACAAAGATGACCAAAAGTGATGTTCTCATGTTTTTTTCTAGTTTGAATAGCACTTTTAACACATTATTGGCGATATCATCTTGAGGAATTGTAAGCTAAGTGCTAGGTCAAATGACATGGGTGAATCTGCGGCTCCGTTCTTGTCAGAGCAGACACCCTCTTAATAGGCTGTCGTACAAAATAATATTATTCATCACAATGCAATCAGAGAAATACAACATACGCACTAACTGCTTATCCCAATTTACATTTAAGTTTCTGAAATTTATGAAGTAAAGTTCTGGCATGATTGTGAAGCAGTATATTTCTATATTTTGATATTTAATAACAACCATTTTCACAGGGGTACGTACAATGATATTTGTTTTAACCACCTTATGTTCTGAAGGGGGCAGAGAACATTCCTAGTGAACTTGTAACTTTTACATTAGTTCTAGATTTCTGTTTTCATTTGCAATTGTAACTTTTACATTAGTTCTAGATTTCTGTTTTCATTTGCAATTCGTCAAAGCACAATATAAATATCAGACAGATAATTTATAATTACAGCATTTTGAATGTGTGCACTATTTTAAAGTTCATGATGTGTCAACCAGAGACGATAAAAGTAGTGAAATGTGGAGAGTTTTGGCACCCTCTAACACTCGTACATTATTGGCTGAGGCACGGGGCCGTATTTGGACAGCTTGTATAATCTCTATTTATTACCACCTCATTGCACTAAAGTTACAACGTCTACATTTTATAGCCAACGTATCCATTATTGGTTATTTCCAGATTTGTTGCAGGGGATTTGCCTTGCTGCAATAAGATTCTAAACAAACATGAAATTCATAAATTCTCATTACCGTAAGTTTGATTTTGTATTCTGCTTGTATCGAATAACTTAACATAATATGAACTACAGCACGAAGCTAAAGCGTATTGTATTCAACAGGTTTTATAGAGTTACTATACATATGGCTTTCACATAAAATCAGCAATGTTTGTATCAATATATTCGTTTGTGCTCACAGGTTATGATGATTTGGCAGGACGATCAGAGCTAGTTGTTTAACAATAAAACATTCCTTCAGACGTTTCGATCTCATATTTTAGAAAAGATATAATGTACATTTTTTTATGATAGCAGCGCAGGGTGACAATAATTCAGTCTAATGTCTTACCTCTTGACATTTGTTGCAATTGATACTACGATTTTCTCTACATCTATATCGCTTTGTCTCTATCGCAGCATTTGTTCTCGATATTTTAGGACGACTGAGGCAATGATATACCTCGGTCTGTATTACATATTTTAAATGCAAAGTTCATATATGATGTTGAGTTTTCCTAATTGTTTGTCAAGTTTTCTTTCACTAAAAACAAAAAAAAAAAAAAAAAAAAATAAAAAAAAAAATAAAAAAAAATTAACTGCGACATGTAACACAGACGTATATTTTATATTAAGAAATTCTCCTGCTAATAAATGTTTCAATGTTATTGGAACGTATCTACCCAGCACATTTAAGGCATTGTATATATAGCAACATTTAAACAAGAAGGATTATTTGATTTATGTATGATTATCACTGCCATCATCCTTTAATGGTAACGGGTATGGTACATAATGCTATAAACGCCTTATTAGTATGGCACGTTGATCGTAAATACATATAACACCGAGTTGGTATGTGATAGAACTCTGACAAACAAACCACATAATAATTAGCAGGCAATATGCCATACCGGAGACAACAATTTCAAATTCATCTTTCATGTTCTGAAGCATTGTCTTAATATATTCTAACTCCTCTTCATAATGTGGGAACCTCTGGTCTGTCACCTCACTCATATTTTCCTTAAACGATTCGTTCTGGACAGTTGCTATTACGACAGAGTAAAGCTCCAGCAGCTTCTGTGCTAAATCCTTGTACGTTCGCACCTTTTTGGTAAGAACGTCTTTAACCTGCAGTGAAACAAAGTTTACAATTAAATGTGTGTGTGACCAGTGATGCTAAAGGTCCTCTGCGTAGCCATACTTCATTTTGTATGAAACCTGTTCTAACAGAGTACTATTGTTGTCAAAACTAAAGTATTTATTTACTCAGCTATTCGTTTATTTGGAAGTAATCATAAATAAGAAAAGGTTTAAGACGGTTAAATGTAAGAAAAAGTGGTAAATTATTAAGTATAAAAATGTTAATACTCTGATCTGAAACTTGTAAATAATTATACGACTACTGTAATAGTGTTTGTCGTTATTACCGTTTTCCAGTTAAGTGTGTCAAAGTTTTGCTTGTCCTACCTTTCTGATGATGAAATGAGACAGAAATGTTTGGTGGGGGTAACGCGAGCAGTCAAATGAGAGTTACGTTTAATGTTAGGAAAAGTTAGTCATACATTTGTTTCCGATGGGTTTGAGGCATTCAAATATAATATTAGCGTTTTAAGTGATTAATTCACATTATTATGTATCAGTATTGGTTCTATTAATCGCATTATAATAGATGATTGTCATGACGATGATTGCTAAGTGGCAAAATGGTGATATGGATGCTATATTAATTATAAAGGGAGCCATAACGCGTACAAACATTTTGCAGTGTTAGTGTGCTGACATATTGGGTGTTGCTTTCACCTTTTATTGTTAAATCTATATATTACGTGTACAACTGAATTCCGTCTTTCTAATCAGGTTTTGATTGAACATGGTTTAAATGATGATCATCAACACAAAAATATGAACAGCATTATGAACGAAAAATAAGGAATAAATAAAGGGTACTGGTTTTCTTCATATAATATAACTGAAATTGTTTTGATCAGTCTTTGTCAGTTTTAGTGTTTCGTACAGACATTATTAGCTGCACATATGTTAACGTAGTGAAACTGTTGCAATCAGTCATTTGAAAAGTGTCATCACAAGCGTAAGAAATGGATCTGTCCTTATTTAGCATTAGTGCAAGATTGATTACATCTCTTATGTTTATATTTAACGATATGGAGAAACTGTATGGCAAATTAAAACGGATGTCCTTGCCTTTATATTAAAAATATATTGTTCAATCTGTATAAAATCTAATATAGTTTTAGTGTGGTGACGTGTTATATTATGATTATTAATACAGCGTTGTGGTATTGTTTTCCTATTTGTTAAAAGTTATATATTTTCTATATGTTGCTATTAAAGTAATTTAGATAAATACAATATTTTGATATAAACCAGCAGATTAACGTAGATTTCAACAATAGTTTAAATGGTTTTATAATAATCGCCATATATCAACTTCAATTTAATTAGAGCAGACGGGTAGAAAATGTTGTCTGGTACATAATCAAGAAAATGTTATGCGGAGTGAGGTTTCTCCACGCCCAGTGTACACGGCCTCTCCACCCCCTCTCTCACCGCAAATGGTTCAACCAGAGACCATCATTTTGTTTTATTTCGATACTGAAATCCGACCAGGAAAGATAAGAGGTTCTTCTGAAAAAATATCTTTGCCGGTTTTGTCTGGGTAGTGCAAAACCCAACCGGGTCGTGGTGGCAAGCCCACACACCATTCCATTTCTCTCTCTCTCTCTCTCTCTCTTGTATATATATCATGAACCATTGTTAAACGGAACATTTTAAATTCCTAAATAATTGCTTGCTTATATAAATACTCAACTTCTTGAGCTAGATATTCCCCATCCCTCTAATTTTCAATATTTACTAGCGCACTCGACATGCTTCACTTTTGTTAAAGAATATACCTTTTCATAATAAGATTTCTTACATATTATGATCTGCGCTAAAGGGCTCAAGTAACTTCATAGTAGTAACTGTCTTTCTCTAAACACTGCTATTTAAACTGTATCATGATTAAAACATGGAATGTGCGATAGAAGCATGATAATAATCGGAATACAGAGAAAAAGGAAACATGGAATGTGTGAAATTTCGGCACTGGTATATTTATAATCGATTCATAGTTCATATAAATATTCAGAAATTACATTAGTTAAACACACAATATGAAGAAAGCATTATATTTAAAACTCGAAAATGTTTGACAAAGATTCCATTAGATACCGTCCCACTATGCTGAACCAGTCACGTTGTTAGTTGCATTTTATCAGACTTGTGATTGTAATACCCAGTTCAGTAGCCATGCTCATAAGGAATGGCAATGATTTAAGTAGCTTGGTACATATTTTACTCGTGTCCATTCATGCAAGTGTCTGTGTGAAAGGTAGAGTGACTATAGGAATAGCTGTACTGTTAAACATATGGCGGCTGAGCAACTCTGCTTTGAAATAATATAGCAGCTACCGCCGGCCTGTAATTTACCTTTGGTATAGTTGCTACTGTTCCATTGATAGACACCAAATACACACAAATTTGTGTGTTGCATATGTATATGTATGTGATAGTCAAAACTGGTCAACTTGTGGGGCCACGTATAATCCATTGTTGCCTCAAATCAAACGGCTAATTACAGTCTCAAGTCTCTAATGCTACAATTTCACAATACGTTATGTGATACACCATTTTATGACTATATAAGCTACATACTACAAGATAAAGCAGTGGAGGAAATGTATACATATGTCATAATTGTATCCAATACAAAATGTAGCTGAATTGTTTGATTACAGTGACTGCTCAATATAGAGTAGCTTCATCCATGGGACAATTATCCTGTATTTAAATAAATTAAATAATGCTGAATTATAGTATGACGTCGATGATTAAATAACTGAGAGTACTGGGGAGTGCATTCTGAAACAAATTACATTTGTAAGCATCTGTATTATAGTTCTAGTAAATGGAAAGGAAATGAAAAATCCCCAATCGCATCTAATCACCCGAAACCATGAAACTGAATATCTCATATTTGGTATCATATGCATCTGCAGTAAAGAAGGTCTTGCTCTACCTTTTGATTTCGTGCCTCACCTGGTATTTTCATGGCCTCTTATGGCAATATTTTGCTACGCAGATCAGTGCTAAGTAGCATCATATTTCAATAAAATAAACATGAAAATAGGTGTCGGAAGTTAACAAGTGTGTTGAAAGGAAACATACATATAACTTCAGACAAGGTTGCCAAAAACACAAATATAAAGTTAACTAGACAGGTCCTTTATTAGTGTCCTTACTGTGTGTAAATTCAAACTTTAAGATAATCCTTTCTCGGCAATCAGATTTATAATGGGTTGTCATCCACTACGTCTGCTATCACGGGAAATAGATGCTATAACGCATGGGATAACGAAAGGATGTTTAGAAGATTAAACGAAGTATGCAATATATAACAACGAAAATGCAGATGTGATTAGTTGTCATGTATAACGTTATCCATAGATGTATTAATTACAACCTTTCGATTTAGCAACGCTTACTTATGAATAGCCGTTTATGTGACCACGATGATGTTCCTTATGTACCAAATTTGGTTTTGTTTTTGCGTGTGTGTGTGTGTGTGTGAAGCAGAAGCAGTACTTTGTTATAGTCTATATGAGTTCCTGCTGTTCCATGTGAGTTGTTCCTGTTTTTGAGCGTGACTCTTGAATATTTCAAAGGACAAATCAAGGTGCATACGATGATAGTCCCTGTCAGAACGTCCTGGATATAGTACTTAGTAGCAAATTTGGGACTTTCAATGGTAAAAGTCAAACCGACCGTACCAAGGATATGTTAAGTTGCCAAGAGGTCCTTAAAGTTTGGGTACCAGAGGCACATGTTTTCTATGAAAACTCGGATTAACAGTACTGTAGATGGTTCAGCTTTTTCGATAAAAAACGTAAGGTTAGGGAGCGTATGTTGTAAACAATCCTGCATTCCTATAGTAACTATTTGTTAAGACAGTGCCTAAGGTTTGATATAAAAGTTGGAGAGTCTGAAGCTGGGAGCCAAATGTATTTCATAAATTAAAAACGTGACCACTTGATTGTTTATTATTTTGAAAACCATTTTAAAGTAGACGAAAACTGGCTAGCTGACGTTAACGGGATAGAACCGGATATGTGGCTTATAATGCTCAAATTATACACTAATCTGTGAATTCTATCATGTTTTATTCTTTTCGTTCGTCCAGGTGTTAGCTAGAGACATAATGATGAATACAAATTGCAGTAATGTTATAGGCAAAATACAACAACGGGGCAACGATATGATGCAGCTATATTAGACATGACGCTTTGCTTTGGAAATATAAAATATACTATAAAACGTTAGATCATTTGTTTCGAGTTCCTACTCAATTACCTTAAATGAACTTTTTGTCCATTTATAATTGTGTTCAAAGTATGCAGAAATAATCATATGAAGTGAGATGGCATACCTTCTGACTATATGTTTCAATCCCTTGTCCACAGAACAAACGCTGCTTTAGCTTTTGTTTATCTTCTTCAATTGACGTGGCATTCATGTTCAAATTCTCCATCAATTTTCCAATATCAACATACTTCATGCCATCAATTACGGTTCCCTCCGAGCGGATCACGTCTTGATTGGTCTGAAGGAAAACGAAATTTACCATTCTTCCCACAAATGTATAACCCCATACAAAACTCAGTCATAAAATGTAAACCAAATTCAAAAGTGGATTCCATGTCTTGATAGAAAGAAGTGAATTTTGCGCATTGCATGTTTATTCTCCTAAAATGTAAATTTCATTTTAGATAAACGTCTAAACCGCTATATCTCTAGCAAGTTGCAATTGTAATAAAGGCTTAATATTATCACTAATCGAAGCTCACCTTTTATTTACAAATATATAAATAAAAGGTGCAGTTCATTTGTAATCAAGCTTTACAAAGTGTGTACAAAGTCAAATGTATAATTACACCTCTAATAAAAAATGCACAATTACTGAAACAGAGATCATTGCACAGAAGCATATTTGTAAATACTATTTAAAACGCGGTTTCCTCTCTGTACACGAGCTAAACGGAGAGGAAGCGAACGAACTTAGGAGAACGCTTTGGTCCAGCTGCAGCACGTTTGAAATGTAATAAATACTTTATCTTTTGAATAGATGTTCATTAAATAAAAATTTTCATACCCAATGACAGACAAATTAAAGCATTTAGATCCAATGACTTTGATTTCATCTACTGATATTGATATTTGCTTTCTTCCGGAGACATTGATCTTATAGGTGAAACATGTACTACTGATATTTTCCTCTCTTGTATCGTTACCGTTTCAGAGCATTCATCTACTATGTCGCATCCCAGTTCAGCTTCAAAGTCGTTTGTCAGACATGGGTCATTATACCATCTTCCTTGCCCCTAAACGATGGAAGAAATGATGAACGCATTTGTTGGAAATGTTAATAATTGCCTTCACGTTTGGTTAATATCATTTAGTAAATAATGAGCAACATATCTTCTTTGCATAAAATTAATTGTTTCTTAAAAATGTTCATAACCTTTGCATAAATAATTTACGACAGGGTGTGGCATTTTGCTTTAGTTGACAGAATAAAATAAATTTGAAATGTGACAATGAAAATGTGCTTCAGGCAGTTAATTACTGTCGAAACATCAACCTCTATATGTGTTGAATACATGACATCAACTCTGCATTCACACATTTATGTGGCTACACCAGGCACATTTTATTTACTTACTAAAGTTTGACTAGAAAACACATTGATGCTGTCAAATCATGAACACAATTCTTTGAACAATGTATCCTCTCAATACAAGAATCATACCTTACAATCCGACCAGCATTGGTATAATTCAATATCACACTGCAATATTACATTAAGTTCCCACAAAATGGTAACAACTTTTTGTATTTACAGATGTGGTACCAATGCACGTAAGTAAGAGCGATCGATACAGGCATGGAAACGGACATTATCTCACACATGTGATAAAGTCAATCCATTTTATCAGATATTCTAATTTTTTTGCAATGATATTAATACTGTTGTGTATTCTCTCTTGAAGCAAGAGAGTGTTGAAGACGGTGATCACTTACGTTTCTATCAGCAATGTGTTCTTCTATTTAAGAAAACAAGATAGAGGTCCAGATAAAACAATATTACGAAAATACTCGATCCGTTAAAAATGGAAAATGAATGAGAAACCTTGTATTATCATTACCGAGTTTTAAGTGATATAAAATATAAATGAAGAGAAAATATAAAAAAAAAAAAACAAATACTGTATCGTTGATTTTAATCTAAGCAATAACATGTCGATAGGGTTTAATTTCTTCCATTTTTGTACTTTCTTGACACTGTACATACTTTTGGATACATCCGAAAGATATATACTCACAATAAGATATTTCATGAATCCCAGTTATAAGACATTATTGCTATGTAAATGAGTTATACTTATAGAAAAAAGAACTTAAAAGGCTTTGACCCTGTAGCAGTACTCTTCGTAATTAATAGTTTATAATGTTCGTACTTATTCTTGAGACACAAGAGAATATGTATGTATGTTGCACATAAGGACTAACATACATTTACATTTAGATTCACTGTCTATTCTTTGATTTGTAGACTGCGTGTACTTTGCAACTGTACTACTGCTATTTTCAAGCTCAGTTAATATTACCGTAATTGAAATTTCCTCTATAACATCACATCCCATTTCCAATGAATCCGACAGTTCCAAATATGTGTCGTCACCCGATCCGCCTTGCCCCTGAAAGATGGAAGGAATGAAAACTACACTGTTGGAAACGATAACAGTTGCATTCGCGGTTTGTGAGTTTATGTTTTCACCTAATGAGATACACCAGTTGCAATCACGGTTTGTGAGTTTAAGTTTTCACCTAATGAGGTACACCAGTTGTAGGGACGGTTTGTGAGTTTAAGTTTTCACCTAATGAGGTACACCAGTTGTAGTGACGGTTTGTGAGTTTAAGTTTCACCTAATGAGGTACACCAGTTGCAATCAAGGTTTGTGAGTTTAAGTTTTCACCTAATGAGGTACACAAATCCATTAGATTTAGTCAGATACACTGTCTTAACTCTGAGCATAAGCCATGTATGAATAATACAGAATATAATGTAGCATTTTGCATCTGTCTACAGAATAAAATAAAGTTTTAATTTAAAATTTAAAATGTGCATAACTCCATCAATTGAAAACACAAATTCGAAAGCAAACATGACATTTTAACAGGATTGTATTGTAAACCTTATTTTACATCAACTTTTATTTTTGTAGACATTCTAAGAAAACCACGAACAACATTTATTACAATACTGGTTCTGTATGACATTTATGCAATACCGTATTTTCTAAGAAACTGTTGAAAAACAATAATCATATTGTAATAACCAGAACATGTATAAACAAAGTTTATACCAATGTGTCCAAGCTGAACCAGCAACATTTCATTTGTTAACAATGCAACAATGGTTCGAATAATTTCGTTGCCCGGGTCCACTTAGAACAGCCGCGTCTATGTTAGCGGTGAACGTGTATACATACGTTTAGCCGCATATACGACGATCTAAGAAACTTTTAATGTGAAACCTTCCTTGGCGAGGGTAGGAAAATTTGCCACAGCGGTTATTTGGCTAGCTATGCTAGCGCAACCCAGTGTGTGACATTTGCTGCGTTCGCTAAAGTTTCAAAAGCAGCCTCGCATTTGTATTACCCTAGCTAACTATATTATATTACGGATAATGTTCTCTCGGAAGTTATGTTTTTGTTATCCATGTTTGTCATATTTCTTTCTATAGGTTTATCTTCAATGAACGTATTTTGGATACCTTAAGCAATCGCCAAGATATATCTTGGTCTTTGGAGATAATTTGATGATCCATCTAGCGACTTGTCATCCGAGTGTCAAACTAATCGCTTTCATATCATTGAAGAGATCATTTTAAGCAAGTTGATGAGAACAGATACAGCTTGATGCAAGATCCTGTCTGTAAAATACAGAGTCTACGCGATTTGCATTTTCTTTTCTTGGCTTCCAATCATATATCCAGCCGTATCCCAGGCTCACAATATTTACATTAGCAATAATAATGCTGGTAATCTCGGTCTGACCCGCTTTAGTGACAAACCTATTCAGTTTCTTGATTACGCGATAGCCACTGATACCTTTCGTCCGCAATTGTCACCATTCATTTAGTATACTTTCAGGTGGACTTTATAAATAAACATCAGAAATCAACAAGCGTGCATGGTGTTGTTGAACACTCTAATGCACACCAAATGATGTATATATATTCGCCTATCCAGATTATAATGATATTTTTGACAAAAACAGTAGCCGTTGACTAGCGCTTGAGAGCATTTCGCTCCGAGTTTATTCCGCGTACAGACACATAGGAAATGCTTGATTGACACTGCCATAGCCAGTAAATCAAAATTAGTTAATGTATAACAACCTCGGACGAGATGTACCAGGTAGTCGAATCGCTCTGCCTTAGGGTTTTCTGAATGTTTTATCGGGTAATCAAAGGGATTTTCATTTTTTATTACATACGATACGCTGACCGCCTCTAGAAGAAAAAAAAAAAAACAACCAACAAACAAATAATGTCGACAATTTCCATCGACCACATATTTCAACGACACTTTAGATACAGTTCAGATGGTACCTAACACTCACGTTTGCAACCTCTTAAGCTGCATTAACTAGCAAAACAGGAATTTGCATGAGGATTAGAACGATTCAAAGTTACCCACAATCAGTTTTTTGATTCTCCCTCTATTAAGATTTTAACTAGGTCCACACGTAACAGGTTCCCATCAACGCGAGTACAAGCACCAGTATATATTATTTTATATATTATTCCACGACCAAGTATACATCACCAAATATTGATACTACCAAGTTGATGTTATATGCATTTGTGCGTAGCATACACACTCGCATGGTGACCTGCTAATTAATTATTATCTAGCATCACATTCATTATGCATTCCTACGAAATAAATCATGTTATATAGGATTAGGTATATGTAATTACAAGCATACACCAAACAATACGGAATGTGCTATCCCTGGATTCTACAGGAGAATGATTGATAATACCAGGCATAATGCAAATGAAATACGAACACTACTGTTATACAAGTTAGAGTATTTTTAATTCTTACTACAAAGCGATTCGAGCCATTGGCAGCGGATAAACGGCACCCATCGAAACTGGTGCAGTTTACCTGCTGCCATTGATTTGGATCTCCGTTGAGTGTGTGCATGTGTGCGTTATGTCTTCCCAAATATAAGGCAATAGGTTTAAACCTTATATTGACTAGGTTAAGTCCTTTCGCCTCCGACGAACATTTCTCCCTGAAACGACTTAGCTTACAATCCCTTAAGATTTTTGTAATATGCTATTCATTGTTGAACAAACACTTTACAGTTTAGTTATGACAAACATATGTAGAGAAAAAGTGTAGAGAGGCAAGATAAACTTATTAGTAAACATAAGAACAATTTGTTTATATGAAGGCAGATTTTCAGAATTTGTTTAATGGTACCTTACATGTCTGGTAGAAAAGCAATTGTAAACATTCTGATTGAAAAATGTGTGTACCGCTTTGTGTGAAGTTAGGCATGAACTTCGAGCAATTTACAAAATCGGCAAACAATGATTTTTTTCCGAGTTGTCGGAATGACAAATACATAGGATTGAATGAATGCTGAAAACAATCAGGCATATCATCTACAAATTAATATCAAACACAGCTAAGGACTTCAGCCGGATGAAGTAATGTGATCTTATATCTTGGAAACAAACTAAGCCAATTTGATGTAAGATCACATCAATAATATATGTGAATAATGCTAAATATCTCATACATCGAGATCTTATTGATTTAAGGCCATATATAAATATGATCAAAATGGAAGATTAATGTTCACGACAATCTCAACTGTTATGTATGCTTATATATTCTGTAACGTTTGGTATATGATGGTATTTATTTCATAATGTTCATTCTTGGTCGCAAACTTTGCAAAGAATGTTTTATTCAAAATTGTGTACGTAATTTGGCTCTGTTAAAAACTCAAGTTAGGTAGGATCTATTTGACCTATGTGTGGAGAATTAGTATTACTACTCGTAATAATAAGACTTAAAATGGCGCGTATGGCGTAATTTCTGAGTGGCAGATGGGATATGGAAATTTCAAGAAGAATCCTGTGCATTCCCAGTGGTTGCGCGAGGTCATGTAGATATACGCAGTTTGTACTAAATCAATAGTTTATGTTATTACACGTGGTCAAGTGCGAACCACAGTCGCAAAGTATGGTGTATAAAAGGAGAAAATTTGGCGTTCAGTTTCAGTCCGTTTTCTGGAATCATTCATGCTTCTGTGTTCTTGATGTAAGTCTGTAGAGGTATTTTATGTTGAAGAGAAACATATGTTTTCACTGTTCAGTGGTGATAGAAAGTGCTCATTATTCGGACTATCAAATTATTCTGGAACTATTTTAAATTATTCGAAAGAATTCTGGACAACACCATCTTGACATTTCACATTCTTGGATGACCATTATGTACGTTTCTTTGACGACATAGTCGTAACACAACAAATCCAATGCAGAAAATAACAGGATTTCACTCATTGCCGAACTTGTTTGTGATCTTGGTATAATAAATTCATGTTCAATAGTTATTTTGTTTTTTTCAAATTCGGATTAGACATGTAATATATAAAACTTACATTCATTCGGTTGCAAGAACGCTCAGTTTGGATGCTTGAATATTGCCTTTTATTCCATCCTTCGGAGATATTTATGTCATAATACCATATTTCAAGTTTGACCTTACTCTAAAAGGAAAGGTGGTTTCCAGAGTGTACAAAACTCAGAAATCAAATGTAAGATTACTGATTATCATTGTTGATATTAATCATATGGAAGATAGACGGGTATCCTAATGGTGCATGCTAAAATTGGATAAAGATATTGAACCTGTCATCCAGAGTGATATGGAGTAACACAAAGGCCAAATTACTGACTACATACTATAACACACTTGGCTTTAAGGCCAGGCGAGATATTAATGTCCAAAAGAACGAGTACATATAAGAAGGATGTTATTTTATAAGACTATATTCATTGCTAAGTTACAGAGGTGCTCTGTTTAGATGAAATTAATTAGGTATTAGGGTCGTAAGGCACGTGTCAAAATTCCAAATTTAAGAGAGTTAAGAAAAAGGATATATGAACACTTAATACATATTTTCAAAACATTTCAAATGTGTTGCCAGCAAAAATCTACAGTAACCAGAATGACGATTACACTATGCTATTTTAAATTACAGCAGGTGCTAACATAGACAAAGCGATGTAGGCATTTCTGAAGAAAAAAAGAACAAACAAGCAAAACAAAACCACACAAAATAAATGAGTGATTTAATGTGAGGTTATCAATATGAAGAGATTACATTTTCTTATGGCGCTTTGGAAAAGGGCTATACAGGAATACTGAAGGCAATTGTTGTGCTTCGTTGACTTTTTAACGGAGTTAATTCAGATGGAAGTTCGTGTGTGTGTGATTTAGATTTTTAACGTAGCTTTACATTTCTTTTAGTCATATTGCTACGATGTCTGTAGTGGGGCAGTTTATATTGATGTCTAGCACTGGGACATCATGCCGCAGACATGTAGCATGATATCCCACTCATGCACATTATCCTGATACCAGGCCGACCAGTCCTAAAAATAACCTCTTAATGCAGAGCGCCAAGCGAGGTAGCTGTTAGTACCATTTTAAAAAGTAATTGGTATGACTCGGCTGGGGATCGAACCCGCGACATCCCTCATCCGAGGTGGACGCCCTATACACACATAATATTTGCAATTAATCGCCATTACAATTTCGTGGCTTTGAATAACATATTTCATCTCTAGGCAATGGTACAAAGCTCATGAAGTAAAATAGTTTACTTATACAATGTGACTTCCCACTATGATTGCATATGCATATATACATATGTATATATATATATATATATATATATATATATATATATATATATATATATATATATATATATATATATATATATATATATATATCCCTAAAATAAACAAAATGTAAAACTAGTATTGTTATGGAACGTTTTATACATCGGACGTTTGGCACCATGCCAGGAAATAACGAATAGGAGATTGAGAGAAACACAGTTAGTGGACATGACTACATAAAGGGAAATATATCTGCAGCATTTTTTGATTTCTACTCTGCAGTTTAGGAATAATGTTGCAAGGGATATATAGGTAGAAGCAGTAATATATGGAGTGTGGGTTTCATGGTAAGCGTGGAGGGTAATGTGATTATATAGGTGAGTGATCAAGGTGTTTGTAAGGACATCAATCTTTTCAAATGAGTTGTAGCATTTACAGTATTTCCGAGTCTGCAGGCCAAACTATACACCTGCTCCCATTGCTCCTATATCCCACCATGTAGCATGTGCTTTTCCTTTCTTTATGTGGGAAACATAGTTAAAAATGGTTTCTAAAATTCCATTTATCATTTCAGGAGGCATGGTAATATGCAGACGGACGGATGGACAGTGTGTATCACAACATTCCAACTCATTCATGGTTTTATCAACATTGATTCATAATTAAATGACTGATTGACCTCAGTTACAAAGATATTGTTTGCATGTGCATAAAACAACTCCCGTTGTGCGCTCCAAACGGGTTGGAGGGAATGCTATTATATCCTATCTTCTGTTATATAGTGCAGGTATGACAATATTTTGCTTGACATTATTACAAATGCTACACTCTTACTGAAAGGTCAGATTAATACGAGTACCTGTAGTTTACAGAGACAGAAATTTCATCTTTACCATAACCAGTTTCTACTTTTGACAATATGTGTTGTCCTGGAGGAGCTTTTAAAGATTCATGCAGCTATCCATGTAAATGCGCTATGAAACTGCTATAAACCTATGCATCAACCAAACCTTTGACGGTAATGAAGAAAAAAAACCATTAAAAATATACTAGTAAACTAGTCATGTAACGTCACAACAAACCTTGTTTTCTGTTGGCGTACCATCTATCGCTGGGTTTGTAGAAGTCTCTTTTTTGCTCTGTTTGTTTGGACCACTTTCATAAGCGTTGCCCACATTTTTTCTAATAAGGTTTCTTCCTGTTAATAGCAGCCTTCTTTTTCTGAGTGGTTTAGCTTCAAGAAATTAGAAAAGAAAAGTAACGCTAAGTCCTTAATCTAATGTGTCTTGGTCCTGATACGATGTAGTCAAGCGTGTGCTTAAAGTGCCGCTAAATACCAACCATCACAAACAAATTGTAAAAGTTACCGCTAAAACGTAACAATTTTAAGGATGAATGAAAAAAGTGAAACATAAATTTGTATCAAGATCTACATTTTATTCCAATGGACGCAGAACAGATAACAATGTTTCAATTGCATCGAAATTGCGATAATGTGTCTAAAACTATGAAAGTATGATTCATCGAATGTTTACTCATATGCTCTATAAATATAAACCATGACAGAATTTAGAGGGAGAAGGACTGTTTAGAGAACTCCAAACAGTGCATTTTTATGTTTGGCCTGAGGTCGAAACAGATTAGAAATATGTCAAACAGATTAATGTAGCAGTATAAGCATAACCTGGTGCTTGTATAATTAGTCTTTAATAAAATTAAATTAAATCGTTAGATTTGATAGTTATAGGTCATTAATTTATCGCTGAAGGAACACCTGTTCTCAATGTCCAAGGCGATCAAACAATTTCGACTTGGTAACATAAAGTTTTTGATCGCTACTAACGTTTCCATGTAGGTTGCTGAATTAGACTAATGTTTAGTAGGTATGTGGAAGGGTGAACTCATAGAGAGACGATATGATTACGGTACCAAACAGTTAGCAGACTAGTTATACATGTTGCCGAAGAATGCGATAATTGAATGTTGGTGTATTGATGCTTACACTTTTATGGTCTATCTCTGTTTCAAATTCCAGTGCTTTTCTTTTCTCCGCACGATAACTGACGTTGACTTTGTCTTTTCATGAATTAGTTTCGCTCTTCAGAGCTCTATATAAATTTCAGTATCTTTTTTCGTAAAGATAACTTCAAATATGTTAAAATAGTGTAGTTTCATGGTGCATTACTTATAAAATGGAGTTCAAATTTAATATCATTGCGTTTCAACCACGACATTCTTACCGAAAACGCACAACTAAGGCTTGGGAAAGTGAGTAAAATTATGTTACTTGGTAGGCCAATCATGGTTAAAGTATGCTTTTGCTTAAGTTTATAATATTGCATATTTTATTCGGTATAAGTAGGAAGAGTAAACTAATGATTTGATTTTTATTCCCATATATCAAATGTAACATGTTCTCGCGCCTATCATCACTTGCAATGACAAAATCATAGCGCAATTGGGCGGAGCCAGTTTTACGTATCCTTCTAAAGGAATGGGTATTTGCATGTTTTTTATACAATTTTACTTAATTGACTGTTTAAGCGAATATTGCGAAGATGATAAAATATTAGGTATATACCTTCAATTGTGCCTATTTTCTACCTCTTCTTACCCACGTTATGGCAGGAAAGACAAGTCATTTTATCTTTTAATATAAGAACTATGTATTACATCATTCCCCGTGGAAGACCAATACTCTCTGCTCACTCAAACAACACAGGCCAAGAAAAAAAAAAGCAAAACAAAAAAAAAAAAAAACAAACACAAAAAAACCCCAACAACAAAAACAACCATTTTGAATAGAAGACAAAACATATTTGTAGTATTGTACCTTCTGTATCTTCATTTGTCTGGGCAGCTTCATTTATCATAAGTCCTTCGAACATCGCAGCTATTCGTTTCACTTTGGGTCTAGTTGAAACCTCTACATCTGTGTCATCATTGTTGTTTTTGTTTAACTTCTGAACAAATAAATGTATATTTGTGAAGTGTTAATCGGCTACGAGTTTTATTCTTAGATAATTGATCATGATTCGTTGTTAACAATATATAAAAAAATTTCAAAGCGTACATACTCACCTAGAAATTTGCTGACATTCTGTAATATATGGAAGAAAGTATCATACTACGGATGAAAATATATCATACCAAAAGTGAAACGAAAAAAAAAATGTCTTCGTTGCTAAAATAATTTGTTTTCTGTGTTTATATAAACGTGGTGTTCGAAATCATTGTATAGTTCGCTAATATAAACCTATATTTCAAATTTGACCAAAACATAATATAGATATTACTTTCTAAGTACAAGCAAACTCAGAAAACGAGATGTGAAACCTCAAACCTCTCTCAAGGAAATATTGATTTCGATATATTTATGATAAAGCCCAAGTTTCAGGTTTATTTAAAAAGATATAAAAATATGGTCTGCAAAGCACACAAAAAACTGAGCCATATGGATGCGAATATATGTCATGAATAGTTGTGTACGTTGCTCACCGTCAAACACTTCTAAGAGATTGATGATGTAAATCCAATTGCAAGTTCGATCAAAATGATTGGATTATAAATAATGTCTTCAGAATAGCTAAACGTTCAACTGTTAAGGTGGAAGATTACATCATTAGGTTGTGTTGATTTGCTATTGACTGAACTTTCTATTGTCATTATGATATAAACTCAAATGTCCAATTTAATGGATTTCGATTCAAACAAAGGTCTTCAGAGCAGTGACAGGTGTAGGAAACCCGATCCACAATCGCCACATTACTGCGCGCGAATGTCATTCATATCGAGAAAGAATTTTTCTTTATATACACCTATAGTCAATGTTTCTTAACACATTGTATCCGGCAAATGTACTTCATTGTGTAAACGTTCAAATCATGGCAACAAACGCAGGATCAATTGACTCTACCAGCAAGTGCGTTAACAATGTCCAGGTAACAAAACTTATGAGCACTTTTTGATTTATAACCTTTACGATACATTAGACAGTCTCTGAATAGTAAATTGGTATGTAGAATTAGACACTTAACGGAACGTTTAACTATATGACGTAATTTTAATTAAGCCATTTTGTTTACATGATTACTCAAAGGGTTTAATGAGGTAAATAATTATTTTAATTCAGTATGAATAAGCAATAACGTATAATTTACTTCTGCGCTTACATATTTGCTTTACTTTTTTTTTAAAAATATTGGAGCAAAATGTAGAAAATTCACATATTATCAATGTTACAAAACCAGACAGAGTAAGAAATGTTTTCTGATCCAATAATTCCACAACCTGTCTTCAATGGGTTTAGACTGTAGAGTAAAATGGTTATTGATGCATGAAATATTCGTCTTCTATATGGGGTGTACATATTCGGAACCACAGTCTGGCGATATCCATCCATATACATTCTGCCAGATAGAGTAAGAAATGTTTTCTGAATCAAAAACTACACAACGTGTCTTCATTGGGTTCAGATTGTAGAGCAAAATGATTATAGACGCATGATAAATTCGTCTTCTATATGGAGTATACATATTTTGAACCGCAGTCTGGTGATATCAACCAGTATACATTGTGACAAAAGAATATCACAACGGTATGTATTAAGCTTATAAGGAGAACGTGAGGAGCCCCGGTTTACATAAGCCACTGGAGTCACACAAATTATGAAATTAAAACTTCGAAGAGTCACCATATGTCAGTGGTAAACAATGAATGAGGCACATCCACAATCCTTACACAAAAATTTTGTTGTTGGAGAGGACATATGTTCAGATCATTTAATTCACAAGCCAATTCCGGGTCAACGAAACGGTGCAAAAAACGCTGGATGTCATCATTCCCCACATGAACATTAAAGTACTTTTTTCGTAAAATACTGTATTGACGACTACAGCGCATTTCGCTGTAGTTATAACAGGTAAAACACATTTAGTCAAAATAAATGCATGTAATAGTTCTAAATGCAATTATCGCAGTATGATGTATTAAGGTGTGATGTACTTTTATGGCTGAACATTTTACTTGCAGAGTTAATGGCTTAACGGGTTAGTTAATGGCTTTTCAAAAATATAGAGCATAATACTAAAGGAAATTATTATATCAACCATTATATATCTTCTTATAAACAATATCAACAAACAATACAGGATATCGTATATGATGTTGGAATATTATCTATATATATTTTATTACAGTTACAGACCGAGATAATAAATAATTTTAATGTATGTTGTTCGCATGTAGTATTTATTGCAATGTACTATTTATGGACATAAATTTGTTAAGCTAATACATGCTTACCCGCTTGAATGTACCTTATAAATCGATTTATAAGTTTATAACTTTGTTTATCTGGCATTATCTAATTGGTAAATGCAAACTATGTTACTTTCTTTAAAGTGTGTTAATTTAATGAGTGAAATTTGAATTATGCCCGCTTGAAATAACTGTTGCACTATAATTCAATATTGTTATAATTTGTAGAATACAAACTAAATAAAGCATAAGGAATAAAATGCATATCAAAAGAGCTTTTTCAAAAAAATGGCTAAGATATAAATACAATAAGTAACTTTTTTATGTAATACTTTTCAACTATATATAGCGAATTAGGAGACGTAACGTCTATAAAAGGAAACATCATTTGCTACAAAATACCCAAAATGTCTAAATTCAATTTTTGTTTAATAAAATTCATTACTAAATAAATCCAGAATGCTATTTACATTTTCTTGTGTTTATGGATTCTTGCTTTTAAGAAGAATTGTATACGTTTACTCCACTGTAACCCAAATTATACGATTTTAAGTTATATTTGCATAACACTGACTGTAATAAAAATAAAAAAGTATCCTGTCAACTAAATAATCATTTATTGCATTTCTTTATGTGTTATACTTATAAATGTCAATGAAACCCCTAAATTAATGAAAAGTTCCTTATGAATGTCAAAACCGTAAATGTACTGAGCCTTCCTGAACCGTGAATTTGTCTAAATGGCCTTGTCCAGAAATCTTTGGAAGAAATGTGTACCAGTTCCAAAATAATAGCATTGTCTTAATAATGAGCACATTTTATTCCAATAAGTAATCCAAACGAATGTGTTTTCTCTCGTATAGGATCTACATACATAATATAACAGGTCTGTAGAGTTAAAACAGGAACACAATAAGAGTGAATGAGTCCATATTTGGAATTAATTTCTTTGCTTATTTTTTCCTTATACACTCCGTGAATACAAAAATATGAACTTGCCATTGTGGAATTAGCATCTTATGTATTAAATAAGAGTTTTCGTTCAATTGGGCTGTATATTCCATATTATCTATTACACTGTCAAGTATACTTTAGCTTCGTTTTCCTCCGACATTAAAATATATGAATTAGAAAATCTGAATTTGCGAATGTTTTAATGTAATTGTGAAACATAATCAACCCAATATAAGCAATACACGAACAGTTTGATTCATCTTATGCTCACATAATCGTTCCAAAGAAGTAATTGCTTATTATCTCAATATTTACAATCGACACCTCTTTTAGTTCTTGTAGATGAACAAATGTTCATGGATATGCTGGAATTTGCTTTTTCTATTATTGCCATTGATAGATGAAACTCCTTAATTTCAATTTTTTGTTTAAAAATCTACCTTACAATTGTATTTGTAAATTCATATCATGTTTTATCCAATCATTTTGTACCAATATGAATATAATACAGGTGTAATTTAAATAAAGTAGGAAAGGAATCTTAACATTGATTTGGTTGATATTTTCTCTCGAAAACTGGATATTGCATTGTGCGCTGTATATATTCACTAAATCATCACGGTCAAAGTTCAGATTCAATTCGTTACAATCATTCAGTGGATTGCAAGTTTAACAATAGTCTTCTTTATAACACCTTGTTATTTTTTAACTCGAGTATGACTATTATGTCCGGCAATAGTTGAAAAATATCTAATGGCGATTGGTATGAGTATATTCGTACGAAGAAAATTGTATATCTTTGAGAAAAGGTTTTAATCTTTTGAAAGAACCTTTGCAAAAACGTTCTAAATTTCTTGAGATTTTAAATTCTTTATGCTATATATTTCAAATATATCCATTTCACAATAAAAACTTGATTCTATAACGTTTATCAGTCATGGGAAGAACTGTGATACAGCAAAATATAATTCATGCTCAATATTAGGTTTGGAAGCAATACAAGACCAATTCATAGTCTTACAGTCACCGGTTTTATGAATTGAAGATTGATAATCACTTCAAATATTCTATTAATCGACCCCATTGGAAAACATGAAACATACATGTATATCACGTACAACATTTTATCCCAGCAGTTTTATGACCGCAGAGTTGAGAACAGTGTTTCAATCCCAATGGTAATAATATAGCCCAAACTATGAAAACATGAGACACTCGTCATAAATCTTAAAACAATATAAGTACATAAATAACAACAGACACACAGGCACATAGATTGTTCATGACTACTTCAAATGCAAAATCTGAGAATGGATGATACGGAAAAAAGACAATATCTTAATTTCTGCCTCCAAAAGTATCAAACGTACACTTGATTTATGATATTTAATTTAATCAATGTTTCTTACTATAATATTACGTCTGCAGCGGTTTCGTTTACATTGTAAGCAATCTGGCTTACAGTAGCTAATAATGAAATAACGAAAACCTACAACAGTTATAACGAAATCAAAGTAAAAAAGACGACATTAATAATATAAACGCGTGCATTGATTGAAATAACAACAAAAACATTAAATGAACAATTAAGCACAAAATATTTCAACAGAGACTCAAATCAATTATGTACGATTCTTGGTTACAAGCTGCTCATAGAAGAGTTGAACAATAACATACTTGAATGTTTGCGCGGTAAAGAAAATATTCATTGAATTATTTATGACATTCTGATATGCATCCCTGCCCTATCTGATGATAATCAAGACTACTGGAATTAATTAAGAACATTCTATATTTGTTTTACGTGCTCTAGGACATGTATGATCAGTTGGAATTCAATTTAGAAAACTATAATTATATATTGCATTCTCACTTTGCATTGTAGATACATAAATTGTTTTTGTTGTTGTTCAAAGTGTTGGATTCACCTTCTTTCTGTTTCATATTTTTAGACAAACTTTCGTAACATGATGCATACTATACGTTCAGCCCTTTCAACAAAAAAATAGTTTCATGTTTATGATGGATTTATAATTTCCGAAAGTAGATTGTGTTTACATGTATAACTATCAAATTCTGAATACCATGTTATTATATATCTATATCTATATATATATATATATATATATATATATATATATATATATATATATATATATACATATATATATATATGTATATATAGTTGCAAAATATCACATACATGTGTTTATGTCAATAATAGCATTGTTACAAGTTTGCATGTGGTATACTGTGTCTAGCTTTGCATGGATAATAAGGCATTTTTAAAATAAAAAAGTTTCAGCTGTAAGGTACTACGTAAATCTGACTTCATTTTAAATTACATGTATTGATTAAGATATATATGTCATGCCACAAAGTTATCCCGAACATATTTGAGAATAAGTATATTCTCATGTATCTGCATGATTTCCTTGCTGTCGTACTCATACGATTCGTAATATCTGTTTCAAAGCAATTTGATAATATAGAATGAACATTACCTGGTAACTACACAATTGTAAACAAGCAAAAAAAAAAAAAAAAAAAAAAAAAAAAAAAAAAAAAAAAAAACCACTGATGCGTTATTTTTAGAATGACGTAAAAGAGCAGTTGCAAATACAAATCCTCTATGGTAACAAATAAAAGAAGATAAAAGGGTCAAGTACAAAGAATTATAAGGTTCGTTAAGTGATAACACGTAACCCCAAAAGTAACTCATCGAAGTAATAGTTAGCATATATATTGGAAAAGGGAGTCCTGAAATAATCCTTAAATTCATCGGATAAACGACATATCAGTTTATCTATCAAGGGTCATAAAAGGGTGCTGTATATGAAAGCAAAATTAAAATATAAACAACACTATAAATCGGATACATATTTTATCTTAGCTATTGGTTGGATACAACCAATGTTATAACCTACACATCAAATGACATAAGCGAGGACCCACATTCCAACCAAACACAGTGATCAAGAGTGTAGATCTACGTAACTGAGTGCACATGAATCACTACCTTTGGTTACTGAATTTGAACTAGACTGCTAGAATTTGAAAATACTGGTCAGTCAGTGTAAAATGTTACTTTCCAAATGTTATTGGAGAGAACTTTGGCTAAGGCATATGTGTTTAGATAATGTGGGAGTCTTCAAGCAGGAAGATATCGACGTGAAGGTGAATGTCATACAAGGACCAAAAGCTTACCATTGAGATTTATGATTTGTCACTAGTTAGGTCTGTATGTGATAATAGTAATCAATGACTCCATAAACATACACATATCAATAAGCATGATTAATATTCACCTCGGTGCAAGACTATTTATATTCGGACACTAAATCATATCCATATCCACACACTGTACGTATATCTATGTAGAATAATTATTGTACTACGAGCTAAACATATACTATCTACCATTTGTACCGTTCATATTTTATTGTCTCACGCAGTAAGGTTCGACATTCAGGGAAACAAGCAACTTAGCTAGCAAATCACATATAATGAAGTAAATGGGGATGACCAATCATTGAATTCACATCAGAACATTAGCATATTAATTGCTAGAAAAAATGTGAATCGAAATTAATAATTGTGTTATTTCAATTAAAAAAAAATCATAATTTCATAAATACATACCTAAAATGTACCATATTTCCAAATCATTGTCGAAAAACCCACGTTGCATTATCTCAAAATGATGTTGAAGGAACAATTGAATATTCTATATGACTACATTTACATAATTATATTTACAAGGTTTATGTTTGAAAATTACAAATGTCATGATAACGAACTTAGAAAATTGGCAAATGTACATATTAAAATAATATGAAAAATGGAAATATATAATATGTCAATGCATATTCATGTTTATCCTTACCTATGCTTTAATATGCAAAACGTAAAACTTCTCAACACTGTAAAGGTACAGTGTCTACTGAAACCTGTGAATGCAGTCAATGCTTCAACAAATACCATATTGGTGAAGCTAGCAAAGCCTACAATTAAACACAAACAATTTTACCTATGTAATTGGCACTTTTTTTAGCTGTATAAAGTTTAGGATCATGCGATTTATTATATTAGGATTTACTTTAAGCTACAAGAAATATTGTTTCAAATAAATCTTGACAGAATCAAATGTAACAATTATAAAAACCTTTTATCATATTACTTGATACCCGCTGTATGCCAAATCGGATAACCACAAAAAAGAAAGAAGAGCTTAAAGATTAATAAATCTTATGGGGAAAAGTAAGTTTAAAGTCATCCATTTGATAAAGTGCTATGAGTAAAATCAACTCAGGTTGATCACTTCTCACTTATAATCCACACAGTGGATCAACATAGACGAATGTAATGGCTTTTGTCGGAAATTAAAACCACCGGCAATAATACAATGTCCATAAAATTACTTAAATAACGTATATTAAGAATGTTAGTATGGCGAATAACTTTGCTCTACAAACGTCGAACTATAATAGCGTTGCTTTCTATTACGACTAAATAAAGACTTTTCTGATATTTATTGCATACATAAAACATGAGCAATTATTAAAAGTATTTTAAAAGTGACCTAGTATATTGAGAAAAGCAATGTGAAGCCGTTGAAAAGCAAGCAGTATGTATGAACGTATATACGTATGTAGTTTAACCGTATATCAGCACAATCCTGGATTTTTAGTGCCCAATAAGTTTAGGTATCCAAAGACACGAAGAGATGACTGTATGAATGAGGTATAACCTAATCTCTAAAAACAAAAACAGGATCAATCATATGCAAGGACAGCATTAATAGATGGAAACATAATGTGTTCAGTTAGTTTGAGAATAATATTAATTTTCATGACACCAGCGATAACGGGCAAATACTATATTTGATGTGACCGAGACGAATACAATTAATGATAAAAATGATTTATGGATAAAGGTCATGAAGGAAATTTATGCAAGAGCGTTGTGGTATACAATGGAAAATTTAATAATTTTAACATACACATAAATAAGAATGTTATGCAAAAGTAAAGAAAATGTAATATGAAAGATATTATTAAATACAACGCATCCCAAAATTCCTTCTAATCAAATGAAAACTATTTTAACATAAATGTGATAAGATGATACAATCATAACTTTTAGTTATGCTGGTAACTTATAATCCAAAGGTTATATAAGCTGATAATAATACATAGTATTCTAAACACAAGCGCAATATACAATAAAACACTAGCTCTTTCTGGAGAGAATAATTCAGCCACATTTATCCCTAGAGCACCAAAGACTTCGCTCTGATAACCATGCCCAATTCAAAATACTAGTTTTCTATGCATTTCGTTTGATGTCGTTGTTGCTGTTTCCAGCACGTTGGCAGTTTCCAGCCTTTCTAACCGAATAATTATCTCAATATATCTACCCCAAAAATATGTCACTTGTTCCTCCAACCCAGTACTAAGACAATTATCGGCATTTGCGCGTGCTTCATTGTTTGAAAGTAATGGAGGTAGAGCTTTTGTGTTCTTGGTGTTCTTTTTCCCAATGGACACTAACTATACCAAACAGACAGATAGGGTCGCCTGTAATTGTGTGCCTATTTATTCAAACCATACATATAAGGTTGCTTTTAATTGTATGCCTATTTTTTCAAATAAGACAGATAGTATTGCTTGTAATTGTATGCCAATTTACTCAGATATCTATATTAAATTGTGTAATTTATACATTGAGAATATTCGCGAACTGGGATCTGTACTTTGGGTGTTATAGTAGCCTATTTAGTTTTTACCTATTCAATCATCAACTATTACATTATAATAATTTACTTTATAAAATTGAAATTAAATTATGATTTAGACAGTCAATAATTATTTCGTGTATCTCAATATCAAAATGTCAATGCAAACTTTCATAACTGTATCTCTTTAAATTCCGTCTTACAATATAGCTCTCTGTGAAGTTACTAACCGAAATCTGAATAATTAGTCTAAACATTTCTTCCACGTATATTCTTGTTAGGGAATCAAATTTAATTTTGTAAGAGAACGAACACATGAGAACATGATAGCAAACTGTTACATTGGCAAATGAATGCGCTCCAAAATACTTTTTATGAAAACACAGAAAGCCTAAATGATAAGCTTAGTGATAAATCAGATTATAACGCCTATATGAAGAGAAAAGACAATGTTTTCTATCCCTGCTGATATCACGTTGGTATTTAGTTATATAGCTTATCTGAGATTGTGAACAATTTTAACTTGCTTTGTCTTATACCGCTGATTGTGATGGCATTGGAATAGTCCGTACCTATTTTAAATTATGGACTGACATTGATCAGTCTAACACATGTTGCTAATTAGTGGCATCGTATATCGAAATGGTTATTTTTTGTACCTGGAATCGTTTGCTCAATCATAGGCTGATTATCAAAAATGAGTGGCAACATCAACTACTATGCTAAAGTAGTTGCCTACTATTCGCTAAGTTATTTGACCATCCAAATGTATTATTTATACAGAGTTACGATTAAATGAAACATTCCAATTCCACATAATCATGTTCATATCCTCAACAGATCAACATAATTTTGACCAGCACATATTACACCTATAATAGGCTTGACCGCCTTGGAATAGTAAGTTCGGTTATTAAAGGGAGGAAACGCTTGTAGACATATATAAGCTCACCCATGATTATAATTAACTACTATTGCCGCTATATACTATGGTCTTACTGGATAGTTTCTTTTTTGATACCTCCCTAATGTTTAAGGTAGAAGGCATGAACCTAATTATCATGAGACTGGCATGTATACATTCACACAGAAGCTAAATCTGAAATGTGGCTTAGATCTAGTTTGAGTTAGGCTTGGACATGTGGTGGCTTGTTTGGTGATTGCCTGTCAAAATTTGACTAGGAATGGAGATCAAACACCTTACTTGAGCTGCAAATGAACTGCCGACTTGCCTTGCGTATTTACGTATGTCTGATAGAACAGAGGTAAATATATAAAACTTTAGATGGTCGAGGGGTGATTACAAGTATGATTATTTGTTATTGTACTAGTGAATTGTATTCATGCATAAGGCATACATGGATCCTTTTTGCCGCCTTGACACAAAACAAAATTCATAATAGCTCTTTGCTGTCCAAAATGAATGTAAAAAGGTAGGGGTTGGTGGCAGTGTTGGTTCAGTACAAAAGCCACCAGTTGTATAAGGAATTAATCTGATTTGGCACAGTTAAAATCTCATATGCATGCTTTCTAAAAAAATCATCATTTAGTTTTTATTTGTATCTTTAGTGTCAACTTGTTCTCATCTTTCTACAATAAATCATTGTCGGATGAACTATTCATCAGCAAAACTGTCCAATAAAACATACGCCATCGCTGCAATGTAAGCGGCAGTGCTATCTGGATATGTACTATACAGCTATGGATATCATGCCGACCAGAGGACATGCTTATATATTAAGAGTAGCAAAATAGTTTCAAACACTTTGCCCTATTTGTTGTCGAGCTAAGGACAATCTGATATATGTATTGTTTGTGTTTTACGGTAAGGAAACTACGTCCTTAGAAAGACTAATTTATAGGATTAGAGTGTCAATAGTGTTCTTCGATATGGTGAAAACTATAGCAATGTTAAGTATTTAGATAAACGTCAATTCAGAGAACGGAGTTGACTACAGGACCGTGTTTTATCTGTCGCCGTTAAGTAATAGTTTATTTCTGAATGCGTGGGTTCAATTCCATTCTGGAATAAATCGAAGGTTTCACTACTTAATATAATCAGTATCAATTTGGATTCAGTCATCGTTTGTGAACATACTTTTTCTTAAGTAGTAATATGGGGATTTTTACTACTTTGTTTAATAAGAAAAAGTTATAATCTGCAAAAACAGCTTACTAATTTAGATGTAACAGTAAGCACGAAGCACTTGGTTCGGATGTATTTTGATTACTCAGTAAACGTTATGTTCATCTACATATTGGTTATTCGTTCCGAAGCAACTTTGGAGTATCGTCACAAACTAATATTCTCCTATAAGGTAAGTACAAAAATAAGGCAATGCACACGGCTATGCATTCCCGATATGGGAAGACACACACAGTACATGCAAAAACAGTAAATTTATATCTTTAACACATTCTTACACCTATAACAAAAGTATTAACGTACCGAATTGTCCACCTTCCTTCCCGCCTTTAGGTTGGATGCCTGAAAAAAGTTAATAAAAACATAGTGAAACTCTCTCTCTCTCTCTTTATATATATATATGTATATATATATATATATATATATATATATATATATATATATATATATATATATATATAATCTCACTCTTCAATTAAATGTAACCATTATGCCTTGTGAACTTTCTATTAGACCCATCATCGTAGATACTTGTTTCCATTTGAAAATTGAAAGCTATGCATTTGCATATATTTGCTTGGACAACTCCGTTGTTTTATTTTACTCATCGGAGAGCAGATACTTTTACCTTGCAGATGTATGATTGTCCATAAACAACGTATGATAATTTAAAACATAACAGATTCATTTAGTTTTCATTTCATTTTGACTTGCTATATTGCGTTATACCTTCAAAAAAATATTGGGGAATTATGTATGTAGATAAAGAAGTCACAAAGCACAGAAGGAAGAGAAATCGTCGTTATCACCATGAACACAGTGTCTTTTTACATCTGGAATATATTACATTTTATGTTTATTACCAAACGTACATATATATATATATATATATATATATATATATATATATATATATATATATATATATATACACAAACACATACATACATATATACATACGTAATATATACATACATATATACATACATACATACATACATACATACAAACATTCCGGCCGAGTCAAACCAGAGACTTAAAAAATGGTACTAACAGCTGCCTCGCTTGGCGTTCAGCATTAAGAGGTTAGTGTTAGGAATGGTCGGCCTGGTGTCAAGATAATGTGACTGGGTGGGACATCATGCTACATGTCTGCGCCATGATGCCCCAGTGCTAGACATCACTGTAACCTGCCACATTGCAGACATCGTAGCGATATGACTGAAAAATTGTTAAAGCTACGTTAAAATCAAATCACATCGCATCACACACATACGTACATACATACATACATACATACATACATGCATGCATGTATGCATACATGCAGACAAACATACATACAGACAGAGATACAAACAGACAGACAGACATACATACCGACATAACGTATATTTCGCAAAGTTTCGTAATGTAAAATGTAATTAATCGAAACACCAAATCGGAATGTAAGTTCTTATTATATAGAACTGAATTACCATGATGATGATTATTCTTTCTTTGGTCCTATATTTGATCACTTCCGATCTGCAATTATCACCAAACCATCAAGACGTAAAATGCATGCAACGATGGAACTGAAAGAAAGAAAAACAAGTTTCCACAATATTCCTCTCTTTGATTGTACAGGAGAATTTTTTAAAGAAGTAGCCGCCTTTTCAATAAAATGAAAATGGTAACATTAAAACTGTCGAAAATTTTAGCATGAGTGTCAGAATATGGGGACAATAGGAAATTAGTAGCCCAGAGCGTAATTTGAGTAGCAAAGTGTGATCAACATGAATACAGTATCAACTGAAAAAGCAAATATGCGAAATATACGCAATTGTTCCACCTGCACACACACATTAACTGATCAAAAATCAGTCGAATTAACTTGCATGTACTCTTACACAAATACTAGAGTGTAAAAGAAGGGAGCCAAACAAACGTTAACCCTTTGTCAACAAATATAAATGTTCCCCTACTGAATCACGACTATAATTAAACCAACTTAACTTTATGTAAACAATTGAATTCCCCGCTACTATCCTTACAATCATAGTATTAAATTACATGGAGTGAAATGGTAGAAACTTACATAGGGATGTTGCAGATGCTATCACAAACAAAGGCATGAGGGCCTCTCAAACTCACAAACAACATAGAATTGGAATACACATTAAAGCCGATATAAATGACACTAAATCCCGAAATTACACCTATCCTCGTAGAGTAAGGGTGCTCATACATAGACGCATACTATCACATGCATATTTGAGTGCACAGACACACTATGCACACAATGATTCGAGGCAACACGCAATATATACCATCGTTAGATAATTTTCTTTCAAACACGTACAAAAACATAGAAGAGCAGAGGCACTTACATATTGAAACGTCCTATCATATACGCATGGGTAGGAGTAGGTTCTCCTCTACCATCCCCTTATAAACAAACCTGCTATTCGTATAGTCTCAATAACCCTTGTGATGAAGTGGAAAATAGGTAACAGGGTCGTAATATTCACACTCTGTACATACAAACATAGTTATATACTGTCACGCCCGATGGTATGAATGCTTATATGCACAAGCCATAATGATATAATATGGCATGTGCGATATTATAAGAGAAAACATTTAAGAATGTTTACATTTATATACAGACCTATTACCATACTTGCATGTATTATATACTAAATGAGAATGTGGCAAACTGAGCTGGAGTGCGTTCATTTCTTTCGACAAAGTGAAATGAAGTAGTAAGTCAGCTTTCCTTTTGGTCCATAAACTGAAAACTTAAAAAAAAACAACATTGTTATTAGTAAGAGCAGCAGGTAGACTGGACAGACCATTAAGTCTACAAATTAGGGAACCAATTAGAGTGTCTCGGAATTGTATATATTGATCGTTTCTTTATTATTCAAACACGTGTTCTTTGTTTCGTGTTTCGTGTACAGCGTTACCCGAGGGTGGTTTATGTATTTCGTATATTATTTCGAAATAGTGAGTTTGATTCATCCTATGCTGCAAAAGCAAAGTACTTACGATGGGACAACCGATACACATCGACGTACAATCTCCAGATGTAGAGGTCTGTGAGTTAAATATTATTTTTATATTTGTATTATAGGACGCAATTGTTTTACTATCACATTTGTCTTGTATTTTAGGCAAATCCGACTTGTGTCTTATAATGCAATGTTATAGTCTGTTTCCTGGCTTAACTGTATGAAAGTGAAGAGAATGATTATATTCACTATAATATTCTATTTATTAAGGAAGAGAAGGTGTTTCGTTAAGTACTATAAGATTTTTGTCAAACATGGGTTTACTCCTGAACCTGATTATCACCTTGCACAGTAATCCCGATAATATAATTTGTATAAAATCAACTAAAGTTTACATTACATGACTTCATTAAGTGATGTTGTACATGACTGTGTCCTTTGTAGTACAAGGATTAGGATATTATATTCACAGCTGACTGATTGGTGATTGACTGAATTGTGACTGGTGAATGCTGAGTGTAATTCTGAATGAGTTAAGGAGGGACGGAGTGACAGTTACGTTGTATATCCGTATATGTACCGTATTGTATGTATTGTATAACCGTGGTTCTAATTTGGGTCGAGTTATACCCAGTGTACTGCTGTCGGGGATTGACGTTGGCCCGGAATAATATAAAGGTGATAACGTGGTGAAGAACCATTTTTTTGGGACCAACGGGTCCACAGAGAACAGGAGATTTTACGGACCTTTAGGCAGTCCAGGAGGGAAAGACCGTTCGAGTTGGCATCTCAACCATTCGACAGAGCGTTGAGGCTGATAAGAGCTTTCGGATTTGAGCTCGTCTCCGCCAGAAATATGTCCATATGTTTCATATCATATTTCATTATTTGATTGAAAACTCATCATATTTCTTTCTTTCGTGTAGAAATTGTCAAATTTTACGTACTGTCATTTTTTTCCATTGTTTGTGTGGAATCACTTTGAATCATTAATCATTGTATCTTTTTGTTATTTAAGGCTTTTTTTTCTTACTTATCAGTTATCATTTAATTTAAATCGCAATACATTATCATTCTCGTGTATATTTTATTAAATATCCGATATTTGGATTTTGTTGGCGCACAAATCAGTCTTTCCCTTTAAATGTTTCCATAAACCAAAATTGCAGGTTTGTCACTATCAAATGGGTTCTTTTATAATCCGACCCCAACCCGGTTATATTGTTACATAGAGAAAGTGGCAAAAATGGACGTACAAGGTCTAGAATGATAAATTGATGCCTGTATCTCGTCCGGAGGCTTGTTGACTAATCCCCCGCTGTCCTTCGCTGTTGCCGTAGATATCTGGAGAACGACCGTTGGTAGATCGTTGTTGATTGTTTGTGCCATTGCTTGCAACAGGTGTTTACAACCGGGTGTTAGACTACCATCAAACACATAATAGCTGCCGGCGACGATAGGTCTCTCAACCAAAACCTTTATCAAGACCAATTCGATATCGTGACCGAAGATCATGTAGATTAAATGTAATAAACCCATGTAACTCCTTCTTTTCACTAGGCAAAGACATTTTTTAATCTAATCATATCAAGATCACCGGAACACCAGACCTGATGTATATTTCCCAGCGTAATTGTATCAACGTCATTGAAGACAACCACAATATTGCAGTCATCTCTGATGACTTTGGGAATCTGAACATATGATAGTGTTACATAGATCAGGTGGGTGTTTTGGGGTGAAAATATTCTGGCTTGATTTGTTAGTCGGTCAAGCATGACATCATTGTATACTACTGGATTGTTAATATAGCCATCAAGATCTTCATAGATTGAGCATCATCGATGTCGGTGATAAAGGCAATAACGCCATTGCCGTCCTCGTCCAACTACTTTGCATTTTCATTGAATTAAATTTACTATAACATCACTGATCATGGATGGTGCCACATGACAAAGTTTGTCCCATCGGAACCATCAGGTTAATAATGATTAATTTTGTCCAGACCCAGACGAACCGATGATAATTATTAATAGTTTAGAACATATGATCAGGTATATCATTTATATAGTGCTCTCACTGGTACCAGCGCGCTGACAACAACGACGACAAAGAATCGTCGATGAACGCGTACAGGCAAGTGTGTGAAATGTGGTGCAAAAATATAAACTTGTGACACCGTCTCAAGCAGAGCGTATTTGCGATATCCCTGCTGCACTCGGGAAATTCCCAGAGACTCCATGGGCTAAGTGTTCTGGTGGGAAGCATCTTCCGAGATATAATTATTGTGGTCCTGGAACTCGACTTGATATCTGACTCGACGAAAACATCAACGAAATCCAGAAGAGCAATCAATAACAACTATCGATTAAGCATGTTATACTCATACGTATAAGAATCAAGATCTACAACAACCACATATCGTGGACATCCATATGATTCACACTTTGAAGTCTGTAAAAAAAATATCTCAGAGATTCACTCGCCAATTTGTTGATAAGATCATCAATGAATGGTAAACTAGCCGTAGGAGCTGGCAATTAATCGCAGATAATTATGATATGGAGTCAATGTAGTATAGCCCAATATGATACCTATAGGGCAGATTAACGATTAGTAAACTCGCTGATGTGGCAGGTGGTGCCGCAGATTCGTTGGCCCGGCAGGCAATATGGTATGTCGCTAGCAAATCAAAGGATCAGCTCGCCGGAGTTAACTCCGGAGGCAGCATGCGTTCCGACGTCGGCTAAATTCAAGATAGGTCAGCATCACATTCGCATTTGAGTGGCCGAGACTTGTATTGATTCGGTCCATGATAAATTGTCGTGTGACATTAGGCGAATACTGTCACTGTGTTACAACACGCACATTAATTAATTTGACGTTGTTGCAACTCCATGATGAACTTAGCATCAAGATCAAACTCGCGTTTATACTTTTTTTTGTACGTTCTCTGAGAATCAACTATACTTTTTCACAGTGTAAAACGCTGCATCGCATGGTATTCTGAACATGATTATCTTTTGTAATCCTAAATTGGACCATTCAAAACAATCATCGACTATCCAGATATTTGAATCCGGGATTGTTAGACCCTGTGACGAACGAATGGTTATATCATATCCCAGAGTCCATGGCGATTTGCAATCACTCAATGTGTGCGATAGCAATTTGTCAACAACATCCACATCAATGGTATCGATATCAATAAAAACGAACTTGTGCTTTTAGTTAGACCCCGAAATCTCAACATCAACATTTTGTCGACGGGTATCTGCTGGACGATAACACAACAACACAGGTAGATCTGGAAATCTTTCTCTGTGAGAATAAATTACGATGAAAGGAATCAGGAACTATTTTCCTATATGCGACTATATGATCGCTAGGCCGCCATTGGTGGCAGAAATCACGAATCGTGGACTCTTGAATTACTCTGCACATTGTCGCGCATTAATCTGGTCATGTTGTAGTAATATCATCACTTTTAGCTGTCTATGCAACTCATCTGCGACCTTGTGGTCGTATAACATTACTTTGTAATAATATACGGATTCTTTTAACCAACTATGTGATGATTGTCCGACAAAGAGTGATGGCTGACCATGATCACAGTACATGCTAATCGTCGTAGTTGATCCGCACGTGGTTCTTGTCGATAACCAATCAAGAAATATTTTAAGGTCTTCGAATGTACCGTGCATGTCTCATCCTAGATGATGATTCTATGACTATATATCAACCATGCGCACGGGTGTCCACACACCACTCCGTCGTCAAAAGAAACTGTGATAAGTATGAGACGTAACACCTTGCTGCTTCATCTTTCTGGCAAGTTAATGAGTTGGGGTTAGTACTATCATATCTTAATCCCTAAATAATTATAACGCGCGTGAGAGTTTACCAGAACCACAAGGGTAATACCGTTTTATGTCGCAAAATATGATCATACACCAATGGAGCCCCAATGGCTTCAACAAGTGTTTATACCTTTAGTACCCGCGAACAGGTTTATAACTTGCAGACCCTGAATAATCATGTATCTTATCATTTTTACCCACCAGTGACTCCAGCAAGCATGGCTCAAAAGTAAGTTCGTCTAGTAGCGTTGTAGCGATCGACTTGTTCATATAAAATGAGTTCGTGGCGACTCTAACAGTAACCTTAGGAAATCAGTTGATCATCAATAAAAGGTTTATCGAAACATAAACGATCATAGAATGAGTAAACTGCGACGAATAACCATCATAGTAGCAGATAGTAGTAACCAAGGATGTTCACTAGGGTAGATTTACACGTTTTATATCCACAAATATACCTTTTTTGCCGTATCGGCAATTATGAAGTGATTAATTGCGTATTGCAGTGTATATTACGAATGAGGCCCCATGTGTAAATTTACCCATGATGTTGGACGGATATCTTTGGTAAATGAAATATCCTTGCTGTCATTGCTTTTTGCTTCTGGCATTCAAATCTCCGTTTGACGGCTATTCGAAATTATTGCTTCACTGATTTTCAACCATAACAATATATTGGCATCAGGCATATATCTCAATTGCACTATTGGAGCCCAACCACGTTTATTCTTCGTGCATCAGTCCAAGGGATTTATCTCTTGATTTCGTTCCTTAAAATGACGACCAAACCAAACAACGATGACTGTATACATATTCTCATCAAAGTCGAATGATTGGACCGCGGCAAATCCAGTTAAATCAAACTCCACCGACAGATATGTGTTGGATGCCCTAATTTCTTAAGATGCTTCTTACATTCACACATTCCAAGAACGCTTCCGGGATAACACACTGCAATATCAACCGAAATGACGTCGCAATAATCATATATAGTATTCCTGAAATCGTAATATCCATATCCAATACAGTAGCTTTTAATATCTTTAAGAAATTTTCGAGGATGTTGGTTGCCGTGAATTTTTCTGCCGTCAAACGTGAGCATTGGCAGATAAGATAGAAAAACAATTACTCAGCAATTATTTTCTTAGATCTGCTTCGGCTGTGCATTTCGATGCAACCTTGGTCATTTGATCATGCAGAGATTCAATACAATAAAGTTCACCAGAAGGAAACACGGATTAATCAAATCTATGATTATTGTTGGATTGCATGAAACTAGACTGCGAGACACTACAAGTCCGCACACCCGAACAACCACGCTGACACATGATCGCGCTTGCTGATAGGTTATATGCAATAAAGGATATCACTGCAGTAATATCTAAGCCGCTTTTCACGTGGAATTTTTGTTATACTATGTGTTCATGCGTAAGCATTATGATCGATGATTATTATCGGAGAATCCCTCAATTTACACTTTACCGTGTGCAAGATCTAGTCGGCTTTTGTAGTTACCGTTATAAAGATTTTCAGTCTCCGGTATTGCTCTCTGACGCCCTCCGTCCACTCGTTTATATTTTGTGTCGTAAATCTGTAAGACCATTTCCTCGTAAAGCGTTCATCAAGTGTTCTGTTATTCTCTGGGTTACACAGTTGAGAACAGCCTTGGTCGTATGGGATTTAGCACCCCGCATCGGTTGAAGAGCATCAACATTAAGTTCATTTAGTGTGGTGGCAGAAAATACAGAGCGCTGAAACAAGATTATGGTTAACAAATGATCTACCGGCTACTAGTTGTCAGAATGCTGGTGATCCGGCTACTTGCAGTATCAGTGGTCCAATAAAGGACGCTAGAGATTATCTCAATATTTTTTCTAAATAAGGGAATCGTGAACAATTTTTGATGGTAATATAATATTATAATTTAGACAGATGGTACATTCTATACAAATGGAGCAAGGAAACGATGTCGATGAATTCAGAGGGCATTCCATTATTAAAACTTACGATGCACCAGGCGCTGGTGTGATTAAGAACTGCCAATGGCAAAGACGGGTTGGTTCTGTTGGTTATACAGGTTATCTCGTGTTTACTACTGTGAAAAAGATAATACTTTAATAAATTGATTTATAGGTGCTTTACCGGCTTGATCAATGGTGGTATTGTCGTTGACCACATCAACAGCGATATATTTGATAATCATTCAGAACATCTTCAGGGTATTACTCAGAGCAAGAATTGTAAGAAAGATGAAACAGAATCGAGGAGGTATCCACGGTTAGTTAGATCTGTGAATCTCCAGACAGGTGAAGTTATTTAATATTCATCCAAATTCCGTACATCTTGTGCAGGTGGCATAAAGAGCTCAGCGTTATCGAAGCAGTATAATCAGCAAATAAGACTCCAATATCTTACGCAGAACGTGAAAATTTCCATCGAGTATCGCTAGCCATTTAGTGATTCACTAGGAGGACGGATATTTGTCCATCAGTGTCGAAGAGGACCATTCAATGTCATCGATTCACTGGGGGTGGGTCCAGAGAAGGCTGATCAGTCAGCTACGGGGAGGACTATAAACTGACTAGTTTGCCATGTGTGCTAATAGTGTAAATATTTTCTTGTGTGGACAAAATACTAATGCGATTGAACATAACAATGGTATTTGCTAACAACAGATTGCTAGACCGTCAACTATCCAACAATCTGCAGATATAAATATAATTGCCACTACTGGCCTATTTTAATATTCATTAAAACGGTAACATTTCACATCATACATTGTTCAGTGTATATTAAGGGAGATAACTCCACTAGGACTAAAGTCCTGACTAAAAAGCACCGTTTAATTATCTCTAAGCCACGTCTCCGATTCCAAGAAATTGATGAGAAAGAAGTCAGAATTACGTGTTCATGTTGTGTCTGTCTGGGTTACGCCATTATACAAAAGCGGTCGCCACTGCTATTGATTCGCTGAATCCGCTGGGTAATAACAATAGCGGCCTCTCTTCATACCCATGTAAAAGGAGGGATGTATCATTTTTCTCAGCAGTGCAATCATATATATAACTTCCCAGAATACGATATTGAAAGTTACTAAGTGGTTCAGTCCTAGAGTGTCTAACTGCCAATCACAATGGCGGTTAATTAGTACGCGTTTGGATCACAACGACGAATTTGTTTCTATGTAATTAATGAGAAGACTGTGATTAGAAGTGATATCGTGAATAGAATTTGAAATCGAGCTTGGTGAAAAATACTGATCGGTGTTAATTGCTTTGCTCGGCAATACATAATTCACATTGAATATGCTAGAATGTCGTTCGACAAACTAGAGCTTCACAAATGAATAGTGCCTACGTACAATTAATGCTGATCAGTAATTAAGCCTGTTGGACGTAAATAATATACAAGCAATATCAGCTTACCACAATCAGTATGTCCAACCAAAGGGAAATACTTGTCAAATGGCATCACCCTAGCCTGGTCATCTCCCTTTGTGTTAACACATCAGAACATTTTATGTTCTATCATTTATATTAAAGAAAAAATTGTCATATAATGAATTATGAAAATGTTAGTGCGATTATTTCTGCCATTAAGCGATTACAACGCGCGGTTATACAACCTATTACCCAACTTAATCTTCAAAACATCCCATGCGATTTTGAAACGTTACAATAACGAAAATCCGTAAAAAGATACACACTTCCATCGGAGTACAGGTTCATTAAATTACTCTAGGGAGTAATGAGACAATCGCAAGCGATTTTCGATGACACAAATTCAGCGATTCGTTCCACTAGCAACGGCGATAGAAAAAATTCTTTGGAGATGTTGGGTGACTATGAAACAAAACGATTGTATAAGATTATTAACGCTAGGAGTATCCACAGCCGGATTACACACGTCATGATAAATTGTATTCATTTCTGCCAATTCACCATCGGATATAAATCCATCGTTGAGCTCCGTTGATATTTGTAATGACTGTCGCCCCTGGACTTGTGACGCCGTTGATAGAGGTTCTATATGTTCATGTAATTCCTCAGTCGCGCACATTGATATTTGTTTTGCTACGATAGTAAGAATACATGCTGAATCAGGCGGGCACAGCAACGTCTACTACTCTAACTGGCAATATCACACATGTCGCCGATAATATGACGATTAACGTCATTGTACTACTAGAAACAGCGACAGATGGCACGTATATTACAACGTCGATAACCGTGATGCGTCTGAGATGTTATTTCTGCGCCCGTATGCGTCTCGAGGATAGTTTGCAACGCTGTCTGCCAAATGCTCGCTTGTTTGAATCAGTACACGTTTACAACTACCCAAAAATTCGGGTAATCATGCAGATTCCGATTCCGGATATTAATGAGATGTTAAGTATTCCATTATTGGTTTGGGTCTAGCGGATCTTGACCCGAAAATTGCATTTGAAGGTGGAGGATATTGCTTGGACCGCTAGTAGCCTGATTGCCTAATGTGACGTTGACGATCAGAGTGTTAATTATACGATTATACTCTAAGTAATGAATTGAGGCGTTTTGGCTACAAATTCAGGACACCACCAATACGTAGCTGCGGGTATGTTTCCACAGTATTTTGACTTAACACCATTTAAACGGTTCCAGAACATTATTCAGTGCAATTACGTCATATATATGTCGTAAAAAAACTAAATTTAGCGGTGCATAACACGGAGAGCCTGTACACACCAGTGACATCTCCTGTATGTTTGATAGCGATGGTTTCATTGTTGGCATTCACAATGAAATTTTTGTCAGTATTACTTTGCCATGATCAAAGTTACTTCATTGTCATAGTATTTATCACAAGCACCAAAGCGTGTTTAGATTCAAAGATAACCTTACTCACGTTACGACAGAATACACATATGTGATATGGGAATCACACATGAAAATTCTTCATCGTCGTTTAACATTGATCGACGTGCTGTGAATTCCAAGTTGAATTCTTCATTCATCGATGCGACTTCGGTTCTAGCGCTGTTCATTATCACGTTACTGCCCTCGGGGCGATCAATGGTATCCTTCGAGAACATCACAGATGGACTGGAGCGTAGATGTCAAATGCGGGATCAGAAACAAGCTTAAACATCTTATTGATATTCTTAGTTATTTACAACGGCGTTGCAGATTTACGCGAGCAAGACCATTTCCTGCATTCAGAATAAATGTTATATTTGCTTCTGTCTCGGCGACGGCTTGTTTTGACAGCGACAGCACTCCAGCTAATTCTTTCAGCCGTTCATTTGCAGCTTGATTTATTAGTTTACTGTCACTTACTAGCATTGATTTGGTGCTTGGGAGAGCAACATTCTGCAGTCCGGCCTGTCTGCGTATTAATCGTGCGAGTCGTTGTATGACTGCTGAGAATGCCTTACTAGCACCATGAACAACGTTATTCATATTGGGATCGTTTTGGGGGATTCCGGTCTGAATTGACCTTGAATGAAATTTATCACCCTTACGTGTTCAGGTCCACGTTGATAGCTGTGTACAATCATTATTACTTTGTTATCGCCGATCTTATTAATCAGTAGCTATAGTAGTCGTCGACGATTTCGGCGATAACTGACCGATAAACGGCGACATACATGACATCACCCGAAAATAGTCGTTACTAAATTTAAGCTGATTCTTTAATTATTTCAAGGAAATTATTGCCTGCTCGTCGCCCATCAATGAGAATTTCCAACTGATCAACGTTGGCAAGGACATTACTCGGACAGGGTCTAGTAAGACCACTTCCTCCAGTGGTAAGACCCTTTCTCGGAGAGTAACCTAAATCACACTTTACTTTTTCTCCTGTCCGCGCCGCTACCGTAAGCTGCCGCTGTGCTTGATCTTCTAAGCGTTGTTGTTTCCTCGCTTCAACTTGATGTCTCCTCTCCTGTCATACTTTCTCAGCCTATTATCTTACACCATGGGCAAATGAGTTAAATATATCGGTTTTATATGGTTAACCGACCCTCTAAAGCATGCTGTGGGCACGATATATAGCGTTAATACATTTGTCCAATTTCATAGGAGCGTGAGCAGACTCTAGCTTTAGATAACGTAGCCGACTTTGGAATCCGAACATGAGCTTGATATGATTTGATCCCTGTCCTGGAGACCGGCAACACTTTCTGGGGTAACTTTAACTTCAATAGGAACTCTGACAGCTTTTGACGATAATGGCTGATCTATAAGTTGTTTTTTTTTTCGGTGGGGGGTGGGTGTCGGAAGACGTTCAGCAGTAACGGGATCCTGATCCACATCAAAACAGTCGCCGTCGTCGTTGTCAATACGTTGAGGTCCGAATTGGGTCGCCTAGGCATGGCTATATCTCCACGTATTGGAACTCTAGCAGCCTCCTTTACTTGGTTTTTAAATTGTGCTAATTCAAGCTTGTCAGATTTACTGTAGACTTGTGATATATCAGCGTTCGAAACACAAAGGGATCCCATCGCGATTCTGGATTATTGGCGGAGTTTTGATCTAGAAGGATTGTACGATCCTGATACTCTGCCGCAACAACTGCTATAGGATTATCCTGAAGCATTCATAAACCTTCCTCTGTAAATAGATTACGTGTTTCTTTTAGTCTGGCCAGGAGATGGTTAGTTGCCTGAATAGGACCAGCAACACTAGCAGGTGTTGCCTCAAGAGCAGTTATTGTTCTCTCAGTTAAATACATCAGTTGCCTGACTGCAGTTCCTGAACTCTTTAGTAACCAATTGACAAGAAGTGAAGATTCTAGACGCCACGATCAATTTACGATTAAGATGCATCTTCCCGATAGTCTGTTTACTCTACAATGATGGATTGCATAACCGCATAAGAATCTATCCTTACGTGTGTATGGAAAACTTTTTCTCAAACTCAGTTACCACCCATTGTTGTATTCGTTTCTCTCTAACGAAGATATTTCCTCTAACGGCTATGCATCCGCGAACAACTTCTCGTCTACGTTAGTGTGTAAAACCTCGGCCGCTATTACGGATGTCTTTAAGGCTTTTCAGGATAATGTTATGAGTGTACGAGCTAGAACCCGAGCATAACTTTAAATCGCCAGGAATGGTCTCTCGTGCACTGATGTTGAATCGGATGTGTTTCACGGACATTGAGCAACATTTATTTAGCAAACGTGGGTATCTGCGGAGGACTTTTGACTTCGAGTTACCGCTACGATCTTGCAATTACTCCTAGCCTGGACAGATACGACTCTGACCTCCCAACCTTGACCACAACAACAAGTAGGATGAGCGATGATGCAACTGATGGCATCAGGTGAGTTTCTGTAGACCAATTACGCTGATGTAGACATAGACAAGTATAATACAAACAGTGACTAAGTACACTTGTTCGAAGTCGACTTGGACTCCAAGCCTTGACAGATACCAACCTGCCTTCGCGACATTGACCGCATCATGTAGGTTGAGCGATGACGCAACTGATATCAGCAGGTGAATTTATGTGGATCAATCCCGATGATATGGACATAGGCAAGTATGACAAAAGCAGTGAGGGCTAGTCATTGTTTGATGCAGCAATTAAAGATTACCCTTGATCTGATAGCATTGGTGATTTATGAACATCGGAATCAAACATTAATACTCAACCTGGTTATACGTATCGCACTACCTATCTGAGGCCGATTAGTTATACAGATTTCATTACGGGTCATCGGGGCTGAACAATTGCATGCTTTGTCGCTGGTGATGAAAGCCGCCGTCGCATAGCGTTTACTATTACGACGGAGACTGTTGCGCATGTTTGTCAACGAGCCCAATCTCCAGAGTTTAAGTTAGTGAAATTGAATAATAGCAACCCACATGCATACAATTCAAGCAGAGAAGCTGCGAGCTTCTTTCGAAAATACAGTGTTCTGTACACGGGTGTATATCTATTTTCGTCCAGGTTCATGACGAACATAGTCCTCTATTGTGACTTACTTTGCCATGAATGTCTGCGATACACGAAGAGTACAACTAAGGTCCCAACGATGGGGTTAAGACTTTAAGCTGGTATTTTTCAGTGTTACTTGAGCAATGTTTCACCCCGCTGACACCTACGTCATACAATACAAATCGACAATCATTTTTAGAGTCTTCGGGACGTTTGATAAGTATAACTGATAAGGTTCAGGTTGGACTCTTTAAATAATTTGATTTTAAGGTTACCAAGTATATGCCTTTCCACTGTTAAAATTATATTTCATTTACAGCATGTATTCCGTGTTACAAAGAGAACATTTCACACAATCATCAGGGAGTTTGGTATATCGTTCTCTTTATTTACCTCTTTTGACAAGGGAGAACAATTGTTCACCGAAGATGAAAAACAATCAACGTTTAAGAAAAGGAAAACAAAGCCAGTTGACAAAGTAACAATTGACGAAACAGGAGTTGGCGCCTAGGAAACATTCCAGATATTAATAGTTACCTAGTATTTAAAATCAATTCATGACACACACATTCCATCGAAAGAAATGGTCGTTTAATTCGACATAATTCTGAGAAAAATACATGCAATTATATCATAATATTTGAAATACAGTACTTGAGCAAACTTTTAGATGGTGTTAAGAAAAAGGCAACTCCATGCAATATTCAAAATACGTGAATATGTGCAGGACTCTTTGCATGTATACCCATTATTCCATTTGTGTAAATAATGTAGCGACGTTTTACATCCTCAAGAAATATATCATTCCTTGCCGAGTAAAATACAGTAACAAAGGCTTAATCGACGACACTGTGTTTGAGTTATTTTCTTCACGAACTGTCTATAATATAGTTTTGACCCTGCAACAGTGCTGCGTACTGCTTTCATTCGAAAACCTTCAAAAGCACAGCTGTACCTTTGTATTGTTCATTGATACAGACAGGGCATTTAAAAAGATTATTATAAAATGAAAATGAGAATAAACAGGTTACACAAGTCTAATATGTTGCTGATTTGGGCTTAACGCTACGTAGCAGTGGAAGATAAGTTTTTCATGGTGGCAAGTTTGACTGGTAGAAGTAAGAACCATGGGAATCCCATGTAAGGACCACCTACCCAAGGAGAAGCAACTGGCAAACGGTCTCACATTCCAATATTGACCGTGGCCGGGATTCGAACCAATGCGGCTAGAGGTTAGATGGCAGTTATAGGTAATGTCGAGCACTTTAAATCACTTGGTCACCTGCCGCAAATGTTTATGCATGTGTATATTGCACAGTTATAAGTGGTAAGTATGATACAGATATGGGGTTGTACTTTGGTATCAGCTAGATATTATGTTTGGATTATTTCGTGTATTTGGATATTTGGAAGATATGAAAGTACGCATATGTGTGTGGACCATAAAACAAAGATAATATAGCAATTTGGGATCATTAATCACATTAATTATTATCATTAATCACATATATTTCATTCATATAACAATTAGATTAAAAACAAAGCAAACGTTGTCACGAATATTCTTACTTTATTTACTACTACAGAATGTATTTATTACAAATTAGTGACGTCATTTAGATAGGAAGGAGTAAGCTATATTAACGATTCTAACGAGTCCAATTATATGTCCGTATATATCGTACGGAAACCTGTCTTTCAGATTTTATTTGAAATATGTCCGAATTAAATGGTTCTTTCGTTTTCATTATGGACGATAGCGTCTGTATCATATAACCTGTTCAAGATCTTACAATTCATTTTCTTTTGCTGTCACAAACTTCTAGATTTACTCTACTGCCTCTATCAGCCCTGTATAATTTCCTGAGAGAGACATTTTAGAACTGCAACCCACATCACAAGGAGATTAATTTCATTTATAAAGCATATAACAATGAATATTTCCCAGGAATCTTCCGTTTTCATCAGATTATTTTCTACAGTTTATCGTGATATTCGACCAACCATCATCTCGTATGAAATCTGTCACTGAAAAGGTAAGCTTTGGGAACTAATTAAACTGTCAACAAAGGTACCTTGCTACAAATTACCCAGACTTCCGAATAAGTTTGTCTTCACAATATAAATGTAATGTGTTTCATTTTTAAACTCTAAAACATTATTATACATGACTAGATATCACGCAAGCAATATATTTGTAATTGAAATTATTTTTCTGCACAAGTAAGCCCAATTACATAATTCAAGAGTTCTGAATGTATCGTCACGCGCTGTACTCCCAGTCAAGCATTTCTGATGAGTACTATCTTAGTTTAACGTTATATAACTTCTATTGCTTGATTTAATTTCCTTAACTTAATTGTTATGTCTCTTACAAATTTTTGAAATAAGGTTTCTTTCTAAAACATATTCACCATCCAGGGCGTCATCTTTGGTGTCTACATTGGGTAGTTTGTGATAGGTTTTCCGATGAAATACTTTCCTTAAATTACGGTTAAGGTAGACAATTCATTCTTGATTGATCACAGCGATTATGTAGCTAGCGTTGTCATGTTTATGGACATCATCATGACTTGGATGTACATTCCAATTATCTTTGTTACCTCGCGTTTTTTATGATTTCATTCTGTTCACACCAACCACTTGCGGTTAACTACATTACCACACTGAACGTGGTGTGTCACATTCTCAGTCGTTTAATAACTTGAAATTACCCATTCAACCAGTACTGCAATTATTTTCTGGAACGTAAACCCAAACGAAATCACCAGGTTTGAACCGTTCGCATTTCAATCGACTACCGTATAATCTTTTCGTCATTAATTTTCGAGTGAAATATGCGGAATCCTGAACAGCTGGTAAGCGATCTTTAAATATGCCAAGTGTTCCTTCCAGTTTTCCTGATGTTCATTTACGCATGCATGAAATATCCGAGCGACTATCGTGTTGAATCTTTCAACAATTCCATCGCTCTGTGGGTGGTAAGCAACTGTCTTTGTCAACCCAATAATCTGCACATTGCTGGGAAACTTTCTAATTCAAACTGTGTTCTTTTATACCAATTCATTTGACGGAGCACGCCAAATCTTCATAGCATCTCTCCCACATGTATACTGGCAAACGTTATGTCATCATTATTAAGCAATGTAAATATTTATGTCCATTTAGTAAAATAGGCTACAATTACTAGAATCTATTTATTTTCAAGTGCAGCTTCTGGAAAGAGTCTTTTTATATATGCTGCCATTATATTCATTGGACACTCTGACTCGCAAAGTGCAATCAGAGCTCTTCCCTTCTTTCCATGTAACTTTTTATTTTGCACATAATTCATGTATTACCCCAGTTCCTGACATCACGCTCTAATAAAAGTTAACACTATTTTTGCCTGGTGGTTTTTTTTTTAATCTGTAAGGGGCCTCAATTTTAATACCATGGGATACCGTAAATACACTGCTACTGTGTTTATAGGGAATACTTGCTTGATGACATCCAGCTTTATTAGCACATATTAGATACCTCAGTCTCTGAATTACATTGTGCAACTCATTGTGCAACTCAAGCTGGTCCCACTGGCCCCATATACTTGTAACTCCACTGAACTGCTTTGGCTTGATTCCAAATGGTTTTATACCATCATTTACTTAAAAGTATAACTTGAAGTGTTTCACAAAATAAACCGTATAAACTAATTCTTTCCGCGTTACACAATAAGATCGTTCTGTTTTTGCCAATTTTCTACTTCCATATACAACTACTTTGGTGACCCTCATGCACCTGCGAAATTACCGCACGTATTCAATTTTCCCTGCCATCAGTAGCAAAATGGATTGTTATGTCATGTCACTGTTGGTGCCGTTATTACTTAGCTTTAGTCATTTCCAATTTAGTCCACTTTAACTCTCAACCTGATTCAGTCAATTTCTATAACCGATTATTGATTGACGAAGAGTCTTTTATAAATCTGCTATGGCAGGCCTGTGTCAGACATCATCATGGTTCGTATACATATCCCCAGTTCGTTTCGCTGAAGCTCATCTATATTAAAATCCTCTAGTTTTACACTAATTGGAACTGCTTCATCAAGGGTTTCTGGGCGTACCTGTTATATTCTTACCCTAAGTTTGCTGTCAGTTAGGTAATCGATAAATTGTTCCATTTACAGTATTTCAATTTCAAATATGCTCGGCTAACGACGCGGAGTATGGATTCGACCATTTCTGAGAGTATTCCGTGTTTTATTCTAAAATGTTTCAATTGAACTTTAATAATTGTGTTTGATCTTTAAAACGCAAGACATTTTCTAGTGAGTCCATGTGCATTTTATAATCTGTAATTCCCGATCCCAGTAGCTGTAAGACCTGACCTCTTAAACTCACTGCCAGATAAAGCCCACTATCTTCTTGAGTCCGTATGTTTATCCTATCACATATATTAACATGCACTTGATGGGCGTAGAAAGTGGCCGCTTCAGTTTATCTTCTTCCAAAGAGTTAAGTCATCTTCGGGGACCTTGGGTTCATTCATGGGATCTCAAAGACGTTATGTTCTTCAATGTCAAGAGACCATACACTGTTTAATTTCTAGCCACAATTCCTGAACTTGTTGGTTAATTATTTATTGTACAACCATATACAATGATATTGTCTGTGATTGGCTTGTTTATTCGTACGATTTTCCAGGATACTTTACAAAATAATAATCAATATACGGCCACCAAATTTTGTAGCATTCAATCTCTTCTAGATCTTACAATGGGCTCTCTTATGCTGACACAATCTTCTAGAAGTACTATATTTTTTATATCCTCCCTGTATATTTTCCTGGCAATTACATTTTAGAATAACACTCAAGATGGCAACGTCATTGTGTTTATGTAGGAGGCCTAGAAAAGGCTCCTTCCCTAATGAAAATGCCCCAGCCAGCCTTTTTTCTTAACATATCATTTTCTACAGTTTATGGTATTACTAGGCAAACATAGGCCTCGTGTGATCTAAATACATAACAGGCTAGCTTTGGGAGCTAATCACAATGTCAACAAATGTATTTTGCTACAGTGCATAAGGAAATTTGAATATATCTTATGTGTGTAAGTACAGTGTAATATAGTACCTGTAAATTTATCAGTGGGATCTTAAAACTTTTTTCAACTTAATGCAAATGGCATGATATTAGAGTTTCTTCTCCGTTGTGACTAGAATTAAGGTTTCTTTCTTAAACAGTCACCATCCAGGGCGTCCTATTTGGTGTCTACCTTGGATAGTTTATTAAAGGTTTTCCGATGAACTACTTTCCTTAAATTAAGGTTAAGGTAAACCATTAATTCCTGATTGATCATAGAGATTATGTAGCTAGCATTGTCTTCCTTATCGACATCATCTTGACTTGGATGTGCATAGGATTTCATTCTCTTCACACGAATCACTTGCTTTTAGCTACATTACCCGCACAGAACGTTGTATGTCACATACTCAGTCGTTTAACAACTTGAAATCACCCTTCCAATTACTGCAATTATTTTCTCTAACATAAACGCAAACGAAATAACCAGGTTTGAACCGTTCGCATTTCAATCGGCTATCGTATCATCTCTTCGTCATTAAGTCTCGAGTGAAATATGCGGAATCCTGAACAGCTGATAAGCGATCATTAAATATGCCAAGTGTTCATTCCAGTTTTCTGGGTTATACCCGTGTTTTATTCTAAAATGTTTCAATTGCACTTTTAAAACTGTATTTGATCATTAAAGCGCAAAACATTTTCTAGTGAGTCCATGTGCATGTTATAATATGGAATTCCAGATCCTAGTAGCTGTAAGACTCACTGCAAGATAAATCCCATTGTCTTCTTGGGTCTGTTTATCCCATCACATATATTCAAATGCACGTGATGGTCCGTCTGTGGTGTGATACCGTTGAACATCTGTGGCGTTACAAGCGGCCGTTTCAGTTTATCTTTTTACAAACAGTTAAATTATATTCGGGGAGCATGGTTTCATTCATGGAATCTCAGTGACAATTCCTGAACTTGCTGGTTAATTATTTCTTGTAAAACCATAAATAATGATACTATCTGTGATTGTCTTTTTATCCTTACAATTTTCCAGGATACCTCACAATATTATAATCAAGATGCGGCCACCAAATTTTGTATATTTTCCGGGCATTGACATTTTATAATCCACTTAAGATGGCAACGTCATTGTGTTAATGTCGGAGGCCTAAGAAAGTTTGTTCCCTGATGAAAATGTCCCAGCTAGCTTTTGTTCTTAACATATCAGTTTCTACAGTTTATGGTATTATTAAGCAAACATAGGCCTCGTGTGATTATAATACATAACAGGCTAGCTTTGGGAACTAATCACAATGTCAACAAATGTATTTTGCTACAGTGCATATCTACATTTGAATATATCCTGTGTGTATAAGTACAGTACAATATCACAATATCACCGGTACATAGTTATCAGTAGGATCTTAAAACTACATTTGCCAACAAAGTAAGGACTACTCTGATTGTTTTGGCATTTTTGTAATACAAATGACAGGATATTAGATTTCCTTGTCTGTTGTTGACTAGAACTGACAATACGTTCATCTAATCGAAATACAATTGATATGTCTGTAAATGGGACAAGTGCTAGTCATGGTCTCTCTCTCTTTGTGTCTCTCTCTCTCTTTCTCTCGATGTTTCTAATTCTCCATTCAGAGATCAATAGCAACATTACCAACATGGATGAAATCGAAAAATGTTACATATATATATATATATATATATATATATATTAAGTCCATGTTAAAGTCGTAGTTTCTCTATCTCTCTAACTCTCTCTCTCACTCTCTCTCTCTCTCTCTCTCTCTGATATTTCAGCGACAGTATCTGTGTAATGCTGACACAAAATTCGATAATGTCGTCAAATAAAGACACGTAGGTAAAATATGCTAAATAGTGAGGCTAAAGTTAACCAAGTACTGAAAACCTGGAAGTTATATTCCACCAGAGCCTGCTCAAAAGTATCAAGCTTGAATATATAATCCGTCTTGGTTATTTATGCTCGTTAAATTCTGATATTCAAGTGTGTTTTGCTACTAAAGGTATTTTCAAGCCGCCACGAGGTTCTAAACGAGAGTAAGAATGGTAGTTGACTTAAGTTTAAATGTATGTGTATTTAATTATTCTTGATATAGTAAATACACGTAAGAAACCGTTTCTAAAAGTTAATGATTACACACACACACACACACACACACACACACACACATATATATATATATATATATATATATATATATATATATATATATATATATATATATATATATATATATATGTATATTATGTACGCTGTATCAATGATATACCACGTTATATTTTAATGAAAACATATTTACAAAGAGTGTTGTATCATTGATACAGCGTACATACTGTTCATACACACACACACATACACACACACACACACACGCACACACACACACACACACATATATATATATATATATATATATATATATATATATATATATATATATATATATAGATAGATAGATAGATAGATAGATAGACAGATAGATATCATTATCTTTAATATCACGTACAGAAACATATATTTGCCTTTTGAACGGAGTTAAGATTTGATATGAGCAGCTGTGTATTGACAAAGCGAATGAACTCATCACATCTCCGAGAATGTCCGCTACAAAATGTAGTTTTATACCTTTCGTATAAAGGTTTATACCTTTCACAATTACCTTTGCATAGTGATAAGTTGATTATTCTATCTCTCTCTCTCTCTCTCTCTTTCTCTCTCTCTCTGGTCAGTTTAACTTTAACCCTCTCTCTCTCTCTCATCCTTTGGTCGGATTGACAACTTTTACCATCGTTGAGAAATCCAGAGATATTGTGGGATGACACAAACAAAGATCATCTAAGCGCGTCATTTCATAGCTTGTAGGACTTTTCTTACTACGGTGATCCAGATAGAGAGGGAGAGGGGGGATTTTGAACAGTTCCTATTCGATTAATTATATTCGATGTTTAGAGCAGTATGGTATGTTTAGGAAACAATAAAGATAAAGAACGAAAGAACAGTGAACACGTCGCAGTATGTCTACCACGTAACTAAAAATGTCGACATGATTTGTAACTTGCAGATAAATCCCATTATTAGAAATTGAATTTAACTCCTTGCAATTTTAAATCACAGCAAATGCTCTCAAAAATACGTCTGCGATATCTCCCATTTTGTAATATTCTACCTTCGATAGGGTTCTACGGAAGACAATGTAGTACAATGTTGGTTTTGTTTTTCTTCCAATTTAATAAAAATAAAGTCTTCATGAAGACTGATATGGTCAACCGTTCAATGGATATATAACTCTCTTATCATGATCTACATGTATATGTTTTCTTTTCTCTCTCTATGTCCTATAGATAAAGAACAATAAGAAAGTACAGACAATGAGCTACATGACTCGCGTTAACGTTATTCTGAGCCGCGCATGTTCAGAAGGCAGAAATTAGGAATCATGCTCTCATAAAGGGCTACTGGGTTATGATTATCACCTACCTAATGCATCAACGCGACTGCCTGCTGATTCATATCAGCTCATTAATGTGTTTAGACGGAAACACATGACCGAGTTTGTGAAGAAGATCATGTATCAAAACATCAGCTATGCTCATATAAAGGAGCTAATAGTTGATCGATCTCGCCATAATCATCCAAAAAATCGGAAACAATCACACACTTTATGAAATCTGAAACGGAATTTGTTATAGATATTATTACTGACTACGTTTTGCTTGGACTATATTTTCCTTTCATAATACTATATAATAATAGTAACATTTATAATACTTGATAAGGATGACCTATGAATTATTGTACGAATTTGATGGCTTCTTTAAATTGAAACTTCAGCATATCAACATCATTATCAGTTTTAACGGGTTATCCCTCTGAAAACCTTTGCTAAGGTTATGTAATTATCGTTGTGCAGCTCATGATAATAAAAGGTTTTGACAATTGACTTTTCGACATGTATTGGTTTATATAGTTTACAACCCCCCAAAAATTAATTAATTTAATGTTAGACAAATACTCATTTTCTGTTCGAGTTATGTCACAATATATATATATATATATATATATATATATATATATATATATATATATATATATATATATATTCAGAATAATCAGACTAAAGGTATTGAAATGTTCATCATTAATATTGTTGCGCAAGTTCATTAAAACAGCTACATTTTGATATAATATCACTAAATGCCTCATTCTAGGTTTCTTTTCTTATTATCATAAGTAGAACGCCTTGTTATTATACCTCTCTCCAGAGACAAGACACCCCATTTCAATGAGGTAGGTTTCACTTTGTAACTGACAAATCATACACTTTTGTATTAAGTAGTCTTGTAATATATTCCCACAGTATCTCACCCTTCCTTGAAACAGGAACACCTTATTGAAGAGACGTTATATAGAACACACAGTTGGTGACTGGTTTGGGGCACGCATAAACGGTTATTTGGAAATATGGATAGAAATGTCGAGTATCGAACATGATCTTGAAGGATTCACTGATCTGATTTTGCTACATCAATTTTCAAGATAGTGACTTTTCTGAATGATCCACTTACACATGGGAAAATCAGTTCAGTAACTTTCCTGAACCGTTAGCCAATTATTCAAAATCAACCGAATTCCCTCTGTCTGCCGTCCAACACAAGTCTAAATTTTAAAATAAAACGTTTCACAACAGAGGTGCAAGGGGTTATCAAGTATCACCGTAGCGCAAATGCAGCACCCTACGTATTCAGGCGTGCATTACCTTAGTGTCGAACAAACCAGGCTGATATGCACATTTATAGATCGAGTACACTCTGTAAGTGTAATCAGCCAGGACAGTATGAAATGGACTGTAATAAAACAGTTATCGCTAAGGATGGAAGCAGGAGAGGTCCTTGTGATCGATAAACTGGGTGTGAGAGAATCAAAACGGAAAAGAAAAGCATCATTTTAATGTGTTTATTACTTACCCGTGCTTGTAACTAAAGAACATGACGGTTTAAGATCACTCCCGATTACCATTGGTAGAATAAGAACCCAGAAGGTCTATATTTTTCGGGACACTGAGTGAACCAAAATGGGGACACGCAAATCATCAGTGCGCCCTAATGAATATGTCGCAGATACGGCCTTTTGTGCCACGTTCTCCCGTACTGTTGAAAGATTCCCTATATTTCAAGGGCAAAATAACGGTGTGTGTAATCAATTAAACAATGTCGATCTTATTTTAGTTAATACTGAGGTCGTCGATAATACTGTGCCCATTCCTGCATATCAGGGCAATGCGTGTCCAGTATAGACACGCGTTCGGTTAGCAATAAGGGAAACACAAACACCTCCCTTAATGACTCCGATGTCGTTATTTTTTACGTGGATGACAATCAAAAAGCTCGAGTAGTTTAAAAATACCGACCCTATAATACCCCCTTGGATACCTAAGACAAATATAAGATAGTGTAGGGACACAAAGAAACATGTAATCCGCTACCGGGTGAAGAATGGGTTGTTTTACCGTCTGTTTACGAACAAACCAAAGCGATGTGAATTTCGCAAATATTAGTACCTGCTTGTTCATAATATGTTCTGCATACCCCTCCTGACTGTATTATGAGTCAACATTTAGGTATAAAACTAACTATTATAAGGCAGAATAATTATTCCATGATCTTTCGGTGACTGCATATGTTAAATATATTTTCCATTGTGTGACATGTGTCAAACACAGTCGATACAGGGCGCATTCCAGTAGCCCACTAGAGGAACAATGTCTATGAATGACGCAAGAGGGATCCACTGATTGGGAAATATATCTCGCAGCGTTGTTTTTTACAGGTCGAGAAGATCAAAATGAGAGTAACTGACTTCCTCCGTTGCAATTACTTTTGGAAGAAAACTTCGAGGTCCCATGCAGCATCTTAAGCAACTTCAGATATCTCGAAATGAAGGGCATGAGGTTAAAATTACAGCTCAGTATGTAACAAATGTACGTAATTATTTGGAAGAAACATGCAAGGTTTCTCAAAGATATGGTACCAAAGCTGCAAGTACGTATAAGACCTATCACGATAAACGAGACACTTATTAGTCCCTAAAACCAGTTGACGACATATTTGTGCTAAGGAGCACACACACTAGGCAAGACCTGCTATGTTGGATAAGTCCATATTTAGGTATAGGAGCCATTAGTCCTTGCAATTACGCAGTTAATAATGGAATCAAAAGTATAATATTCCATATCAACATGCTCAAGACTCAACGATTTACGATTATATATCAAGTGCGATACCCATTCGTACTCCATGATAATATCAACGTCAATTATCAAATGTTCACTTAACACGTTAAGTTTTATTTCGGTGTTAAAGGATGTTTTAACATTTTTATTGTGGGATGACACAAATGTATGTCTCCCAGAGCTTGAGTGCAGAATTCACATTATATAACATTATATATGTGTGTATGTAAACCATTTAATTTATGTATTGTGGGTGTAACTCGCTATGAATCTAGACATACAAGGTCATATCTCTCAAAGTAGTAAAGGACTCTCTACAAACTAGAACTAGTTCAGTGATATTTAGGATATTTGGTGTTAAATTGATTTTTCCATGCATCATAATATATTTATATAGCTGAGCATAATTTGGTGTCAGTTGTTCCAGTAGGTTAGCGAAGAAATGGAACAGTGAACAGTGTTCAATTATGGCCACGTGTACTTCATATATATATGCACACACACTCGGATCACGATACAAGTGGAAAAACGACTGGTGAGTTTCTAATGTAGTGCACTGATATAACTGTAGAATTAAAAAAGCTGACTAACAGGACTCGAATGAGTTCCTATTAATCTCATTTCATATATCTTAATATCATCAAGAGAGATGGTTTTGTGGGATGCATGCGTGTGTGCATCATTTAGGTTATATGTCAGTAACTGCTATAGTATAATGTACCTTTCATTTTTTTGTCTTCGTTGTTACAGTGGTTATTTTATGACCTAAACATTCATCATCCCGTTCCTAAATCCAATCTCAACATTATTTTACCAATCACAAAATAGCTTTTGTCAGAAGAACTTGGAAATTGAAAATGATCCCTTGCAAAGTCTTAGCATGCAAACCTTCGATAGATATATACAAATCTCTTTTCATTAAAAGACTGGATCAATCCATATACTCCTTTATTGGAAAACACGTGAATGATCCAAATAATTACGTACCAAGAACACTTGGGATCAATTCCCAAGAAAATATTCCACACAAATTAGTAATCGACAGTAATATTTAATTTACCATGCTTACTGCAAGTCTTTCAGACCAATCCCCGAACCTTTAACTGACAAACTTGGGAAAGCATCACTTTCAGGCAAGCATTAATTTGATCTTAAATACCTCTTTATAACCAAACTTGGTATTAGTCCCAACAATGTAATATCAACCATGGGATCAATCCTTAAATTATTTTACCTAGCTACCTTGTTCCAAAACTCTCTTTCAGGCGAGCATGGGATCGATCCCGAATCCTCGTTATACTTCAACTTAAGGTCTATCCAAACTTCTCTTAACAATGATAGTAATAATAGACTTATATAAGCTACGATCAGGATCACTTGAGCTTGATCGCCAAATTTCTGTATTTCCTAGGATTGATCCCATAATTATTTCTGATCAAACTTTCGAATTGTAACCATACTGTTGAACACTTACTCGAACCGCATATGAAAAGGTCCATAGTGAATAAGGGACATTTTTTTGTCCCCTTTTCAAATGTACTTATATTTGTATATTTAACATATGATCCCTCTTAGAGACACTGGGATGTGACCAGACAGAGCTTTCAATGACTGCAGTCAACAAAAAGAAAATAAAAAGCATTAAAAATAAACTATTCACTCCAACTTGGACATAACAAGCAAATTATTAATGACTATATCTTAAAAATATACATTTATGTATTCATTTGAATGTAGCACGTATTGTGCAGGATTACGCATTAAGCACACTAAGCATTTGTCTAGGGCACCAGCCCAACAGAGGCACCTGAAAAAAATCGAATTATTTTCAGTTGATAAAATTAAAATGAATTACATTTGACCAGTTCGCTCTGAATGTACGATTATTTTAATTTGGAATGGTCACAACAATGATATTGTGCATACTGTTTTAGCTTTTGATACTTTATGGTAATTTCACATTTCATAGAGGGGTGTGATGCTATGCTATTTTAAGTAATGAGAGCCCAGGAAACTATTAATCTGGCAGTGTTATGTATTATCAATCTCTCTTCCTCAGTATCACACAAAAAGATGCCGTAATAATGAAAACATCATTATATTGTTTGACTTGATAAATGTCCATAGTGATGTCAAGCAGATTATCAACTGATATCCTGGGGAATCAATTCATTTCGAATGTGGATGCATCCATATTGAAGTACAATCTGCGCTTATTCAAACAAGTTGTTCTATTGAACCATGATTTTAACCTTATTCGGTTAAAGAAATTGATTCATTTCAAACCAGAAAAGGTGGATAGTCATTATCGGATAAGGAAGAAGGAACATCAAAGTTAAGATATGACTTTTATTTAATTAGCTTACTGACATTTTGTAAAAGTGATTTAATATCTGTTCTAGAAATGTTTTCAAACTATTTTGTTACAGACTGCATGACTTCATTAGTGAAGTTGGAGCTTTCCAAATGCAATTCGCAATATCTAATATCTGACGATATAAATACTACACTCTACAAAAAACTGGGTTATGGCACCGATTTGGACATTCACAATGTGATTCTAATGCCCATATAGTCTTTTACGCACAACACAGTGTCTGTGAGATCTTCCTGTTGATGGAAGTTGAAGATGAATTGATTGTGAGCTTTTTGTGGCATCATTGAAAGTGTTTTAGACATACACCAAATTGTCGTATCTGATATAAAGTCTCATTATTTGGATGCTTTTCATACGTTTGAAAGTATTAACTTTGGCAGTGTGTCATCCACTCTGCCATGTTACAGCCCAAACTCATTTATTTCAGAATTGTTTTGGTCTAAATATATTGCATGCCTGATATGTTTTATGGTTAGCGAGTCCCCCCCATGTTAGCTTCCCCTAGACATTAAAGGTAGGTGGAAACTATTTTAGTAGCAATATTATTTAGCATTATTATTAATGTTGCTATTATTATTATTAGGAGTAGTATTATTACTAGTAGTCGTAGTAGTAGTAGTATTTTTAATAGCAGTATTATTCATAGTAGTATTATTTATATTCAAGCAGTGTGTTCTTTGAATAAAAGATTTTAATCTGTAAATGTTATTATATTTATGATTTTCTGTTGTTATAATCAGTAAGTGAATAACGTTATGAGGTTAACATTTAAGGAACTACACAAAATGTGTCATTGCAATACATATGCAGCATCTAGATAAATAAATTGAAGAAACTTGTTTTGTTTATTTTAATTTTTTTGCTGGATGGGGTAAGAACAATACTAGTAACTGCTAGAAAAACCACTGCTTAAAATGTATATCAGTCCAAAAAGAGTTTTTCTTGATGTGGAGAAGTGATTAGGAAACTGTGATAAAAAAATGAAATCTTAAAACATTCTGCATAAACAAACATGTATAAAAGTATACTAAATAACTATAAAGAATCGCTTCACAACACTGGTTCCACTACAATCATTTTCTGATGCAAACATATTTGGCCACTCTCCTCTAGTTTCCTTTTAGATGAATATCATAGCCAAAAACATAGTACACTTAAAATTATGTGTAAATGATGTTGGCTCATATAACTGAATTCAAACCGTTTTGTTTGAAATATTGTGCATTATTTTCTTTGGATTGTGAAAACTGAACTGTTAATGAAGCTAGGTTTCAAACCTGCCGATGGACAGTTCATGATGTTATATATATTCGGTTCATAAAGAAAGACCTAAAAAAGAAGTTTTGGGAGGAAGAGGAATTCAAAGCAGGTACGTCTGTGTGGTATGTCATTGCTTTATCAATTGAGCTATGTAAGCGATTAACAACTGCTATGTATATGATGCTTTTTAGGAAGCTGATTTTTACGACTGCAGATTGTTTGTTGTTGTTTGCTTAGTTCATGCTCAAATCTCCAGGAATAAATATTGTTACCATATGATGAAAGATAGAGTTAATACAATTTAATGAAATATACACTGGTTATGATTGGTTTCTCCATCGGAAAACTGACAGCATCATTTATAGATCGCATGTAAGGAAACGCACTACAATATTGAGGACAATGCACATCTCAATTAAACGGTTAGGTATTGTGATTGGAGTGAACACAAATGTAATCCTTTTTATTTCTTTATGAAATATATATATATATATATATATATATATATATATATATATATATATATATATATATATATACTTACCCTATTGTTTCACAACATGCTTCCGCGATATATTGGCAACGTGAAAATAAAATTCCAGGTAATCTTTACTCCGCTGAGTCTTTGTTTACTTTCGGTCCCAAATGCCTCTTTAGCGCCTCTTCGGAAAATAGCCTGTCCAAGGAAATTTGCAGATAATAAATAAAGAATAGAATAAATAATATTGTTTATAAAAAATCTAAATGTTTTTTCCAGGCCTTTTTAGTATAATAGTGGCAACATTAGCATAGTGCAATGTAGAAAATGCAGTTCTGATTGTTATCTCGTAGCGATACATAGGCAGGTACAGTGCAGCAGGGGAACAAATCAAATTTCCCTAACCAGCTATTATTCAATGGTCATGTTTTGGTATGAAAAATAAATTTACAGGCATATTTTATGCAAAAGATTGTGATTTTATATACCTAATAATACAATGAGACAGGTAGTCTTGAATGTTACAAGTAATTATTTTTCCTGTGAAGGGGCAGAGGAAAGCCCGTATTAAATATACTCATTTGTTGTTTATTAGTTGGTCCAATACAACCATCAGTACAAATATATAATATTTTTATAGAAAACCTGTAAGAAATTGATAAAATATGATTATATATATATATATATATATATATATATATATATATATATATATATATATATATATATATATATATATATATATATATATGAGAATGGTTCAGGAAAGTTACGGTTCACGAAAGGAATTGCCCATTTATTCCTCGATTGAAATAGGGTAGGCTATATTCTCTTGCAAGAGCCTATAATTTATTTCATTGCTTAGGTTATGACTCGATTATTCTTGTGTGTGTGATTGTGGGTAATGTTTGACTCATAAGAGAAGAAACGCCAAATAGCCACTAAGACTACATTGTTTGGAGCTGTGGCCTCCATGGACATGTCATAAAACATGATTTAACTAGCAATTATCGCTTAAAACCTCCACTTAAACATGCTGAGGCAAGTCTGGTAAAATACCACAAAAAGATTAAAATGTATAAAGTATACAGTAACCTTGAGGTTTTCTTTAGCTCAAATTTTGAACATTGCTTATTTGTAATAAAATAAAAAAACTTTGTTAAATTGTACAATTTTGGCTCGATTTATATGTTCTTCCTTGTGAAAATAAAGACGGTTGGAGCGTAGCCTTAATGGTGGAACTAGCAATTACCCGAGATAGGTTTCTAGCGTGAAGACCTTTTATATAGCGATTAAATTAATTATTAGAGAATCGCTTTCTAATCTAGTTCTTTAGTAGCTAGACAAGAATTTAAACTGTGAATTCAGCATAAAGCTTTGCAAGCAGGCCTCCTTTTTCTTCACATTGATTATTTGCATAAACAGTTGGTTCTTTCGTTTACCTTGCAGTAACCACAAATATGCAACAACGTCTACACAAATACACCATGTCAGATTATTCTATTTTCTTGCAATATGATATATAGATTGATACTTACACAATTTCTACAATTGCGTTCAATAGCAAGCTCCTCCAATTAATTTGTCCAGTCCCTTCGACACAACTATTGATTAGGTTCCTCAGGAAAGTTGTGTTGTTACACAACAAACGACCTGACTAAAACTCAGTTATACTATCCTACCAGACGATATCACAGGTATTTAACAACGAGTACGTTCTAGTGACATGTGATATTAGCATTATCGCCCATTGTATCAGCCAAACAGACTAGGTTTTTTATGGTTTTATATTTGAGAATGAGCAGGGTGTCCATAGTGGAAGTTTTTTATTGGATAATATGATAAAAACAAAGCACGATATGTTTTCAAAGTTTCGAAAATAAAGGCAGAACAAAGGGAAACCAGATATGGCAAATCATTGCCGCAACAGATGTATATGCCATGAAAAGGGGCCGCCATTATATACAAAGGGTCTGTCCCAAACCTCTCCTACCAATCAGACCGCCCATGTAGCCTAGTGGTTAGATCGTCCGCATCTGATGCACGAGGTCGCGGGTTCGAACCTGGACCGAGTCATATAAAAATAATATAAATGGTACTAACAGCTGCCTCGCCAGGCGCCAGCATTAAGAGGTTCGTGTTAGGAATGGTCGGCCTGGTCGGGATAATATGGCATAATGGGACATGATGCTACATATCTGCGGCATGATGCCCCAGTGATCTACACATAACTAGAAAATGCGACACTAAATACTTCGTAGCATTATTTTAAAGCTACGTTTCACATCCTAATGACACACACACACACACACACACACACACATACAGTTAACATTCATAGTTATAATCACATCAGTTACTTTCGGGAACACTTTAGATTGATTGTGTGTGTGTGTGTGTGTGTGTGTGTGTGTGTCTGTGTGTGTGTGTGTCTGTGTGTGTGTGTGTGTGTCTGTGTGTGTGCTTACGTCCTGACAGGCTATACACGATTCGCTGTAACTTTGATATTTCACGAAATGTGTGTACATTTTTCGTTTAAAGGAAACGATGCTTTTTGAATTTTCCTTTCATAAAATGTATACAACGTGTGGTATATAAATTATACAGCTTACCTGTTATAAGGGTGTTTTATTTTTTCAAATATAAATGCACATACTTGCATCTCAACGGAGTTAGCATTGTCTACAGTCCACTGAGAATTGCCAGAGTGCATGGACTGTTCCCATCCCTGCCTATTGAGTTCATTATAAAATGAAGATCAGTATATATTTGGCTATTCACAATACTCTTTGCAAACTGATAACATGTTTCTTCTTTTTCAAGATAAATATAAATAATAAATGTAAGACAAGCCTATAATTTAAAAATAAAATATTCATTAAATCTAGCAACAATAACACTATGAAGACAGCACGCTTTACATACAGAATGCTGAACAAGCAGTCATTTACTTCCCAGCTAGTATATTTAAACGAGTGGTGAATATAATCTAAATGGAATGACAAAGCAACAATTAGTACTTGAAATATTTAAATGCATTTACAGTTGACCTCTAAGTCATTATTATGATTTGCTTAACATTGCTACCAACCACATGATTGGTGGTAGTGGTGGAAAATAAGCTAATGGGTTAGGTTTAAGTTTTCATCACTGTGTTTCTTTGTTGACGGTTAGTCGGTTGTTTTACAAACTAACAGTGATTGTGATAGAGGGTTACAGAGCATCATGACAGTTCAGTCCATAAAACTAAGCTGTTTATAGCCGTATTACCATTTTTTTTCTTCTAAATGTGTGTGCCTCTGAACCATGACATTTACCGTACATCATCCATAGGCTTTTGCAGAAATGTATCATTGGCATTGTGCATACTGTAGATAAATCATATGGAAAGTGTACACATACCGTTACGACAACGTATGTGCGTGTAGGTTACGTGGTGCAAGTTCAGTTTTGTGACTTTCATGTGAGCCAGAATTCATTTTTCTTGTTCCTTTACAGATTTGCACGTTCTTTTTCCTTACTCGTGAGCTACAGTTGAAGTTGACACGCTTTCCGTGACATTGCGTAGCGTGCTTTAATCATATAGAGAACGAGGATTAGTAATACGTTATCGTAATTTCCTGTATGATTTATAAGCGGTAATTCATCACAGACCTACATAACATGGAATCAGTATATTATGGTTGAAGCAATGTTTATATGCAACTTATGCAATGGTGGCGTCAGAATCTGATATACAAACAGTATGTACTGGTGTATCATATTGCTGTATAACACCAATTCAAAATTCATGTCACAATTTACTATAATGAGGCCGTTTCCAAGTCATTGCATAATGTCTGCTTGCCGCTTGTCGTAATTTAGTCTCTGAACATATATAAAAAACTATTTGTATAGTAGGAAATGTCTTCAATGGAGTGTTTGAATGAAACAAATATTGAGAAGGTATTCAAACACATAACAATTGTAATTAAATGGACCTTCAATATAGCCACTATGGTGTTTCTCTTGAAAATATTGTTATCCCTACTCCACTAAGTAGGGCGATATCAACATTGGGTTTTACTGGTAGACGTCTTATTATACATAGTTGGTCCGAAATGATAATGGTACCAACTAAACAATGGTTGTCTTAATAGTTGTGCTTCAATAGATCCCTTGAAATGATATTTATAATGGAATGGCTCGTTAACCAAATGACTTCTAACAATCTAACAATGTCTACATGGATTTAAATGAAAATAATGCCAATATGACAAGTGTTTTGTACAATATGCTTCCCATCATGTAATTTGTCTTGTGTAGTTAATTTTGAATTGGGGCTTCATGTGCAGTGAAAGAATGCAATCACATTGTTGAAAAGTCCAAGTCGTTGGTCATGACTCGAGGCAGGAATATTTTTGTTGTGGCAGTATCTTTCTGTGGCAGTAGTTTTGTGTACATGTGCTTCCTCCTACTTGAATGTAATCGTATAAACAAATGCATATTGATTGTGGCAGTAATGATACCTAAAGTATGCAATTTTGGTTACATTTTCGACTAAGTAGGGTTAAGGTTTCAAATCCGAAATCTTAGTGTATACCTCATTCAACGAATCGGAGCATTCAAAAACAAAACAGTTTTGTAGATTTTGTGACTAGATTTAAACAATGGATTTTGATCCCAAAATGCTTATTCTACAATACTTTAATATGTCATTCTCATGTGAGTATGTGACAGCTCTTTATCAGTTTAATAACATCATGTGGTGTCCTCCCATCACAGTCAAATGATTTAGTATATGCTGAATGGTACGGTACAACATTTCCATATTCAGTAGGAGAAGGACGATATGAAATACCAACCACATCCAGTAGATAGGAAAATAAAACTTGTCCAAAGTATCACAATAATTGAGCTGATTGCTTTGCACCTCAGCAGCCCTATCTGAATTCCCCGATTCTGGCACATGCTCGAGTAAATTGATGATCATCTATAGTCAGTGCTTTCGAGAAGTGTTCCAGTTACTTCCACCTAATGTCTCCACGTGTGCCTTCAGGAATGCTTAATATGACTAAACATGTTTTAAAATCAACATTTCGAATAAGAATAAAACTGAATAGATTATGAAAGGTGTTTTTTGTTATGAATGTAATTCTGGAAATGTCTATATATATTCCGCCAGAACGATGTATCTAGAAAAAGCAAAAGCTATGTTAGACGAAATTATTTTTTATTTTAATTCGATTGTTCAACTCTGTATACACCTGCTATGTAAATTTGAATAGCCATTGCTTACTGGACCGGATTAGTTCGAGTCTCCGCCCCTATTTAGTTAAACAATACCAAGAACAACCAGCTTTTAAGAGGTATATGATAGAATAATAGCATTATACCAATTATCACCAATCAACCCATATATTGTTGTTCTTGACTTGACCGGTCGGGCTCAGATTCAATATGCATTAGTGTCATGTGTTTTCAACCTAAATGCTAGCTTCTCCCTTAGAGTGTACAGGGTAACAGTCAATCCTATATTTGCCAATATCGTATTACCATGAAAGTGCATACAACGCAATCGAGTAATAATATGCTAAAGGTAAATGTGTGCAACAATGAACACGAGGTTACAAATATTTAAAATTGTAACAATGTCATGTGGGGTGAGTCATGTCCTGGGTAAAAACTTGCCAGTGTGCACTGACGTTGACAAACTTTAATGTTATATGTATAAACTTAAACCGTGATACTTAATGTAGTTGTGAACACAAATAAGACACGATTAATGATTTGTCACCTGATGACAGTTTTGGACGTTTTAAAATAATGTTGTGTTTTGACTATATGGTCTTAGAATAAGTACCAAATTATAGTGAAAATAAACAGGTTTGGTAAAAGTCAATAAATACATTATTTCCCTTGAATACAACGTGAAAACTGAAAATAAAAACTATGTTGTGATTGAAGACCTCAAGTGTCCAAAGAGTTATAGCACAGGTCCCATATTATCGATCATTATAACTGAGATCCAATGGTTTTCCGAATAAAATTCATTATATTTATATGATGTGCCAATATTATAGAATAGTTTGATGTGCTAACCCTCATGCCGTATAACCGTGATATAATAATTGATGTGTTTAAATTAATTCAGTTACTATCATATATTTATTTTATGCTAAGCAGTGAATTACTCGATTTTCTAATTAAAATAATATTGATATTTCACTGCAGTGAAAAAATAACAATATTTTTTCACTACAGGAACTACATTTTTGGTCAGAACATACTTACCTCCCTTTGATTTTCTGTCAGTGAACTACTTTTAACTTATGTACATGTCATTGTTATTATTAATAATTCCTGTCTGTTATCCTTGAAACTTGTAGTTTGTTAGTCTGGAAATATCAGTTAATTTTTATCACTCTGATGTGGAACTAATTTTGTGCGCAGGTACACATAGCATTGCAGAACATGTATGGTAAACAGCTGATATTACCGTAAGAAATCTGCTAATTTACTGTGTCACAAACTTTAGGTAGCCAACTTATGTGAGCATAAAATGAAAAGAATATTTGCTTGAAACGAGTGAATAACGGATACATTTCATCTCGTGGGTGAAAAACTCTAGTATTTTCACTCGTGGCTTCGCCACAAGTGAAAATGCTGAGTTTTTCATCCACTCGATGAAATATATCCGTTATTCACTCGTTTCAAGCAAATATCCTCTATTTAATTCACCAGAAGTTTAAAATCAGTTCATAATTGAAATGAATCATTGAAATATATTCATTTACATAATATTTAACACAACCTAATGGATACACTAAGACTGTCGTGCAAGATAGGAATAACTAATTTTCCATTAAACACCCCTTATCTTAAATTGAAAAACTAAGACGCAAATTTAGAACCAAAATAAGGGTCAAATAATCATTGTTAGATCATTCCATTGGTCATGAAGGATTTAACCAGCCAAAACTGAGATCACCTAGTTTGACCTAGGGGAGAACCCTGACCTAAATTCAAATACCCAAATAAGATATTTTCTACAGCTTTCAAGGTTCAAAAGCCATAACAACGTGTTTACGCAAAAAAAAAAGACCTCATCCCAGGGCACAAATCTCCATATCATGAAGCTAATTAATGTATTTAAAAATGACCCTTGCAATCTCTAATCATGCAAATTAACATAATCTAGAAATTGCTATCTTCATATATTTTGGAACTTTACTTTTAATTGGAACATATACATGTGCATTATAATATGACCCATAGGCCACTACATAGAAACTGGAAACATTACCTAACTGAAAACATTTTCATAAATGATACCAATCAAAATACTATATCATATCATTAATCTGTCTTGAGTATTGATATATAGAAAAAATGTCAGTTCATTTAAATAAATTAGGTTGATGCTGAGTATGAAGCTGTTTATTGAAATAATGCAGAAAACGAGCCCATATTACGTAGCATGAATAACATTAACAACTTAGAAACATACGGGTGAAATAAAAATGTTACAAAACATATAAAATGCCGTATCATTATTACTAATCAGGGTTTACATTTCATTATTCTTGCAATTTCTTTTTTATATGTAACATTGGAAAAACATTTTTACTTCGACTTTGCAGGGCAGATAGACACATATTACCAAGCATGAGGAGATGGAGAGAAAAATAATAACATATAAACAGATAAAGAACTATATAATGATTATTCTTCATGTATGTACATTAAAAGAATCATGTATTAGCTGCTTATGCATACTTGCATATATTAAAACTATGTTTATTGAGTTCGATGTATAATAGTTTCCGCTCTGCAATGCAGATAACGTATCCTATGAAAGGTTTACGAAAAGATAGGTAAATACCGTTTCTCAAGCAGATACAAACATTTAAGCTCGCACACGCCTTAGCATTAATTTGAGACATGAGGGTATATACCTATATTAACCCCAATATTCAGATAATTTCCCCTAATCTCGCAAAATAAGTAAAGATACGTGTTTTGCTTTCGTCTATCTTATATATATATATATATATATATATATATATATATATATATATATATATATATATATATATATATATATATATATATATATATATATATATATATATATATATATATATATATATATATATATATATATATATATATATATATATATGTGTGTGTGTGTGTGTGTGTGTGTGTGTGTGTGCTGAAATCTAGCATATATCATTTGCAGACCCTAAATCGATTCATTTCATTAATGTTTGCATTCCAAATCTGTATTTCAACATCAATAAACATAGTTTTATATTGATACCAAAGCTCGTTTGAACCTACCGGTCTCCCCATATAGCATACTTGGTGGGGTAGGCTGTCTTAACAATAAAACATTACACATGAAATGATTGGCGATCACTTATGTGGTTATATAAATGTATGTTGAAGTACGGAACAACATCGCAACAATCCCAAAGCTGCTTCACTTTACTTGCCATATATGCTCAACAAATCGTTATCGTCCATGTCAGTGCTATGATCGTATTTTAAATATAAACAGTCGAGCAAAAATGATTGAATCAATCGTATCCATTACATTCACTAGCACAATATGTCAATTAGATCTGATTAAAGGATTCATGGTTGACCAGCTTTTTGAATACCTGTACCTTTAATAAATTTGATCCTGTTTTTGAGCCGTCTTGGAGATCGTAACCACATATTGATCATTACCTGAAAAGAACAATGTTCTTAGTGAATGTATATTGCTTTGAAATCTTTATAGTTGAGATAACATTGACAATAGTCGCGTCTCCTTGATGCAAAGAACAATATATTTCGATCATTAGACGGTTGAAAAAGATGATTTGTTAGTTTAACTAGTATGTCTTTTGGGTAAATGTGCATATCAATTACTGCCAAACTATTGTCTCAAAACATTCAGTATATTGTAAAAATAATATTACAGCTCACGATCCAGGTAACTTAAACTATACCTTTGGCAATTTAACGTATACTGTAAATATATTTTGTGCCGCTCATTGCTAAACTAGATCAAACTCGACCAAATTATTACACAGCATTCAGATCTCTTGTATCGAAGTCAACTTGAAACGTATATATGACTAGATATATTTAATACAGATAGTCATTATAGATTAGTACCATTTAACATTATGTGCGTGTTGCTACCACTGGAAACATATTAAAGATTGGAAGGAAAGATTATCTAACAATACCTGATTTATATAAAATGTTTGATGTGGTAATTTGTGTTGTCTTGTTGTCATAATATTCCATGCACAATAGAACTATATATGATGATCAGTATTACGTGATCTGTAAATCAGAGTCATTAAATATCGAATGTAACCAGGCATGTACGAGACGAAAGCACATGTAATGTTCACGTCATTTTATGATTTTCCTACATATATAATGTTGCGATTGCAGTGATGGACACATATTGCTGTAATTCAATGTTTCCTATTCACACTGCTTGTGGACACTCCAAAATTGAAAAACAAGTACCAAGTGTGAACAGTGCTCCTTCTAAAAGCATGTTTTTACATTATTATGGTTTAAATTTGTTCGGAATACGCAAGGTTTTTCTCGTTATCGAACTGATAACATCCCCAGTCGCACGTGGGTCCTCCGTTCGTAGGTGTGTAATTTCATAAATATCTTATATTTACACCAACCAAATACACCTACGCGCGCACGCAAAGCGATTTAATACATTCTAAACGAAACAGTACACTACAATACTAACATGCATTGTTTCCATTATATTGCAGTTATCTTACGTGTTATAACACTTTACTTCAACCATAGCGAGAGCGGTTCCGGGGGAATTCATAGCAATCGTTGTTGTTGCTGTTGTGGACTGTGTTTAATGAATTTCCACAGAGCACGGCAACACATGGCGGCCAGTATAACTGATGGAAGAAGCACTGGGGAACATGCTGGTAGGAACAACCGACACGGTAATCTACCTTCAAGCCTTCCCACGTTGGCTGAGTCGGAAACAATCCAACGTTAGATCGGGGAAGTTGAGAGCTTTAGACCATCTTGCCGCCTGGGGCAAGCAACACAGATGAGCACAGACAGAATGACATGAGTCCTTTTTGTTGTTTTACGTGTCTGGATATATCATAATGGATGCAGTAACTCACAAACAGGTTATAATATTATTTTTGTTTGCTGATAATGCATATATTAAACATTTTGTATTAAATTATATTATGAAGATTAATGTGGGTGCAATTAACTATATATACTAAACTATAGTGTAATGTTGTGTGACTTACAAATGTTTATCCTAAAATAAAAATATGTATTATATATTGAGGAATGTAAAGGCCGGTGTATACTGACGAAAAATTTATTTAGCCCATGTTCCTTCAGATGGTAACAATATTAATTTAATAATATGGTTTCTTGCTTCTTTGGTGAACAATTTTCACTGCAAAGACAGCAAGGTGTACGTATCTCAATTAATAAATCGGACATTTTTCAAAATTGGAGAAGAACGTTTTACATACAGTGGTATCATTAGTGCAAAATGCAAACTAGACTTTATACTTTAAAATAAACATCTTGTTTCTAAGAGAATGACGTTTGAATGAGTGGAGTATAACCATTAGGTATTTGCATAGTTCATTGTAGGATTAATATATTAGTAGATGATCTAACATGAAAGCAGATATAAGCGAAATGTTATATTGAGAGGGAATATTAGGATAGACTGAAACTGAACGAAAACAGCACGTGAGGATCAAACATAATTAGTTTCACCTAACTGTCTTGGCCCTCAGCACTGATACATTTGCCAATGATTTCAGCTGTAAACATATAAACAACATGCAAAGCTCTTAGTTTCGCGAGTGTTAAAAATAACTTTAACGACAAATATGTTTATGCTATGCTTGCTTTTCAAAGGTCGAATATCCTAACTCGAAACTCGATATTTTTCATCTAACGCTTGTAATCATTGCTTTTAACAGTCTGTGAAGTTTAGCGACTTACTCTGTAAACTCAATAGACTACCCGATAGTCGCTTTTTTAGCACTAGTCTGGTTGTTTTGCTTTTGTTGGTTCGATATTCGCTACTAGAAAAAGTAGTCGCTCTAAGGGACAGACACCTTTCTAGGAATTTTATTTTATAATTTTTAATGCTGACAAAATTCTTGAAGGTGATCTGCACCATTTCAACTACATATCATCGAGGGTGTTTTGGTGAAAATCACATAACATTGTGATCATACATTCAGGTATTCATAGTGCGTATAAGATCACCTTTTAAGCTCGTATCAAATTTTGCAATGGTCTTTTGGTTATAAATATCATCGGTATAGCCATGTATTCAAAACGAGTTGCAACAACAATATTTTGAAGATCTTCACTAAAGTGGTGTCCCATCTGTATTGCATTCAGCCATGAAAAATCGTACACCATAATAAGTCTTTAAATGCATATGCAATGTAGATATGATCAACGAACTAGGAGAAATAGCGATACCAAGAGTTTCAAGATGGCACCCATGATGACATAGTGGACGTAAGATCAGCACCGTCTCCATTTAAGATCAACTAAACCTAATAAGAGAACTAGTCATAACACCCCCTTGTCGATTTGGTCACTGATCTTTGTGTAATAATAAGAAGCTTTGCAAGATCGCCACTATCGTGATTAGCAGATCATATATCAAGAACAACTAGACAAATATAATGCCCTCTGGTGACATCCCATGCGTATATGAATTTCCTTCTAATAGTAACGATAACAATATTCCTCAATGTCTCTATTTGTTGTGCCGGTACAACATTCGCGAACGATTCTTTATCGGAGCGTAATAATACCACATCTCTAAGACATTAAATCTATACACGTTGTCCATGTTACTCAACAAGAAACTATGAACGTGAAACTGATAATGATACGCGGTAGATAAAGTAATCGGATGAAGGTCTTTGTTCAAAGCAAATCAATTAACAGAAGTATTAGGGTTGACTCATTCAAGATTACAGATATCAGTAACCTGCACAGCAAATTCAATGTTATTACAACTGCGTGTGGCCAAATCGTTTGTATAGTTTCAGAGCTAGCCTGTCTCGTCGCTCTCATCAATGCAGGGCAGATAAGATCGCCCTTCAAAACATTGTTTGCAGCTGCATTTTTGTATATTGGTTGTTGTTATTGTTGTTCTAGGTTTTAACGCCATTTTCAGCACAAGATAGGCCATATATGGCGGCCAGTATAACTGGTGGAGGAAGAACCCTGGAAAACCCTGGGAAGAACCACCGACCCACGAGAAGCTACTGGCAGGCTTTCCCACATACCCACGCTAGCCGAGCTTTGGACTCGGACCCACGCAGACAGAGATGAGATCTCGGTGATCCGGAATGGTGGGCGCATTAGACCACTTGGCCACTCGGGGCCCCTTGTATATTGCCATTAGTATAAAACTCGACACCACGACACGGTTTGTACTGGGAAATATGTACTTCAAATATCATGCATCTGTCATGAGTCCATCCTGAACGAGCGTTGGCGTATGATTTCCAATTTTTAGAGTATTGTTACAGCAACATTTCCGATTTAGTTATTGATGGAACCAGGTTCTTCACGGCTCGAGGTTTCAGGGCACCGCTGAGATACCTATGAATTGTGATCTTTAACACATTATTCGTTTGGGAATCGGTTCATTTAGTTAAGTTAAGACGCACAATCAAGTGCAATCTATGTTTTAATTCTTGATATGACAGTGTGTTGTAGTCTTTATATGATTTCAGAAAGCATGTTTGAAGGAAGTTTCATATCGCATTTTCCTGGCTTGCGTACTTGTATGATAATTGGATGATAATCGTTAAAGTCACCAACACGCTTCTCCAGAATAAACTCAGGGAACCAGGACTCCTTGGTGAACATGCGCAGCAGCATCACTACACATGAATTATAGTAGTTTTTGTAGTTATATCAGCAATAGTAGATTTAACACATATATTTGCAACATCAGCTTCAGCATTATTAGCAACAGACGTAGTAAAAGTAAGAGTACAAGTAATTGTGTAGAATGACGAATCAGTTATATTTTTCTTCCAACAAGAAGAGTGTAGTCAACAGATCAATTAATGTATAAGTTATTTAAGCAAGCATTGTGATTTGTATATTAGTGTACCATTATATTTGTCACTGCCGTCGTGCTGTCTGCCGAATCAAGTACAAGACTAGTCGCCTCGAACAGCAGACGCATCTCCTATATTTAACTCATCAAGTTTGCATTAAAATTGCTCCACTGATAAGACTAAACGTTTGGTTCGGTTAGGTCAGCTTTTGTGATTCAAATAGTAGATGTGTACTGTAATTTATCTGCATTGATTGGTCGTAGGATTTGTTACAAGAGATTTACTAGGGGCATTAAAGCAACTCTCACATCAAAATGAGTGGACAAATTAATTCGAGATGCTTACTGTTTAATACGATTATAAAAATTTTTTAAGTATCAGCATTGTACCAAATTTCATGTATTTCCTGTTGTACCTGGACATAGTATTATCTTGATTAGCTATTAAAGGACATTTATTTTTCAAAATGACGTTCCGCGCGACTGAATCTCGACCAAAAGGGGGCACATTTGCAAACTAGAGACACAAAACCTGTTTGGAATCTGTTATGTGCCTCTAAAGAGCTTAACACGTGTCAACGTGCTTTAAATCAGCAATGCATGCAATGTAAGTAAACCAAACATATAGCAGTTGTTCCGGAAACAAGATGTTAACACTCATTAAGTAAGATGTACTTGCTAATCTCTGGAAGTCTAACGTTACCAATATATCACATTCTCACTTCACTAAATAACTTTAGTTTTAAACAAGAAAAGAATGACGTTGCTGTCGACAAAATAATGATACCTTTGTACATGGATACCTTTCCATTTTTTTTCTTTTCTTCACCCAGGCTAAGTAAGAAGAATGGGAATACCTTGTTAACCGTATTTCAATTATAATTACCGTACTTAAAAGGAACGACGCGATTTGAATTCATCAAAGTATATTGCATTTTTCCTGCATGAACATTTCTCCGGATACTTGTCTGACGTATTAGACTCTGTAGAGGTAAACCTTTGTTTTTAAAGACCCTAATTAATTCTTAATACATGTACAGATGAACTGTATGAAAGTTCATTGCCTCAGATCATTTCATTGTCAAACTAGGACAAGAAATATCAGTTTTTATTTTACTTTTCATCCAAAATTCTGCTGACAAATTGTTATCAGCTATGTCTCTGTCCGTTTTGCCGTCTATGTTTTCCTTGTAACACGAACTCTGCCTTCAATGAATGGGTTATTATAATCGTATTTGACATGATTATTTGAGAGAAGAGTCTTCGGTATAATCAATATAAGATTAACGCTCTGTAAAATTACATAAAACAGAGTCATTTTATTTTAGTATGTAAAATTACAATATAAACAATTCTCACAAAATACATTAAGATGTTAATAGGGTTTCAAAATAAACGTTTAAGTCTGGCAAAGACAAAATACTGTGTACTTTCATCGGAATATTTCAAGTGTAGGGAAGGCATGGGAATGCAGTAGAAAATTATGAAATGTCGTCAAAGACATAATGCATGATAGGCACCAAATAAAAATACGTTTCTAGGATCAAGCAGTAAAAAAGGCTCCGGTAATAAAGATGTCTTTTAACTAAGGTACTATGGACGCCATGGTGTTAATGGCCTCGTGAAAGACATATTCCCGTACAAATTAATAAGGACCTGCTGCACCTACTACACAGATTGATATACGACTTGATTCTACCTGTTGTAACTCTCTTGTCATAAACTAAATAACAAAAAGAAGCAAAACCATCTTGTTTTGTAAGCCTAACATATAATTGCATTATCAATGTTAACAAATTAAAATATGAGATGAACTTAGAAAAAAAAATATGAATTTTATCTACCTGTACCATGGATAATTTAGTATGTAAGGGTTGATGAATAAATACCAAATGAAGCTCAAAAATATAAGCTCTTATTTCTTCCAAATGATCGTGTACGCACTTGACGGGTTCGATTTCATACATGCAAGCACGTGTAAACTATTGTCCATTCTGATGCAGATACAAAGAAGCGGAGCCGTTGATGTAAAATAAGTGTCACAGATGCACCCAAATGCATTTTTGAAGATTTGCAGAGTCATCACTGTAACAAGTGGATCCTGGCAAATAATATATCGCATATATTACTGTGATGTTGACCAAACAACATATGAAGGCATGTGCGGGACATTTCAGTATTCGTCGTGACCAATCTAATGTGGAACGATTTCATTGTAAGCTCTTAGAACGGTTATTCGGTCGTCGGTACCCGCAGGGGCTATTACTGAGATATCGGAGTGCAGAGCAATCTCACTCGCAAAGTCGAATTGGTCCCATTCGGAGGTTACCCAATAAATCAGTCGTGGATCAAATAGCATTCTCACGATTTATTTGTAAATTAACAGGACGGTTCTTCGGTCGTCAGTATACGCAGGCGCTATTAATGAGATTTCTGAGTGCAGAGCACTCTTATTCACAAACTCGAAGTGCTCCCACTCGAGAGGTACCTGGTACATCGGTCGTTGATGACATGACATTGTCACGAATGGGTAGCACGTTCTACTTATCATAGCTGTACTGAACGATGAAATTATACGAAAGATTTTATTAAAACCAGCTAATACGATTCTATCAAAATCAATCACGCTTAATGAGAACATGATTTCACATCCCGCACCGTTAGAGCCAATCGGAGACAAGTATTTGCAATATCTCTATGCATCTGGAAAATTAGACGGTGGGTAACGTCGAGCTACTGACCAGCTGTGGTCAATCGATGTATTTAAATTCCCGGAACGGATTGATAGTGCATGTCAAACGTCATGTTAACGTTTGTGGTCGATAATAGAACAGAAGCAATGCTTCCCAGCAAGGGATTTCTGTGAGAGGAATTATGGAACTGAAACGGAAATTTGTTTCATTAAGCGGTGACAAACTATATTTGGTGCATCGGTGTATACCCATGCAATATTTACAAATCCGTGTAATCTAACCATATGTAAGAATTCGCGAGGGTCTGACTGCTTTACAACAAACCTTAATTTGGATTTGTTCAGAAATTTGTGTTTTATTTGTTCTATTGTTCTTGGACGCGTTCACGTGTTCCACTTAAACGTTGAAATAGTGAAAATCATCTTAGGTGATAGCAAGGATCGTTCATCTTACTTTGTAGTGCAGTGAAGGTTTTTCTGGATTCTGTCATTATTGTCCGCTTTTGTTTAACACTGATAACAACATAGTAAAGGTCACGGTCAGTGCGCAGATGATGGGTGTTAAATGAATGCATGCAACGTATGCATTACATTGGTTTATTCTGCTTGCTTTGTTGGGTAAACAAGCAGGCAACATGTTGTATTCATTCAAAATGTGAGCGAATCGGATTCAAATAGATCACACAGCAACATCAAATCAATCTGAAGACACATGTTGGTCATGTGTGATAGCGGGGGCGTATAGCGGCCTATATTCCAAATGAACACACTAACATAAAATCATGGGTTAAGTGTTTCAAATTATTCAGTTTCGCCATTGTATTCTGCACATATAATTCTATATTACTAAAGGTGAGTTCTCCCAAGTGTTGTCAATATTTTGGAGTTAGCCTTGATTATCACAAGCCAAAAATAATGCTGATGAAATCTCTTATTAAAAAAATCCGCTATTAGATTGTATAAGTGCAAAGTCTTAGACGATATTAATAATGTGTAAACAATTGTTCCATGGCACGCTAGCTGCATAATTATTCATTCCTGAATATGGTATCTGATAAACAAAGACTACAAATACAATGGCAAGACACGTCTAGGCTTTTCCTTCCATGTGAGGCATTCTTGGATATTCAGATGCGTGCATAATAAGTGTCATTACGGGAGAGTTTGGAAAATAAGTATCCAACATTGTCTCTCTACAAGAAAACACACGTTCATGGCGTTACAAAATTAAATCGAGATAATAGTAGACAAGACCTTAGTTAAATTATATTTGACGCTTTAGAAGTGACTGCAGTTTATACGCGTTTAAAGGGTCATGAAACACCTTTTAAAGAAAATAGGCTTGACTAGAAGAGCTCTTGCTATTTCAAATGCCTATTAAAATTTCAGTTCGCATATGGAGCCGCATGCAAACGTTGACACTGGTTCGCAAATTACCGAAGAGTATTTCATACGTTTTACCCGAATAGTTTTTTTTTTACTGCAAGAGCTGATACTTGCACACAATATAATATGCAATTGTATGTGTATTACAGGTATTATGCTGTGATGCTCTCTGACAATACCATGTTGCTTGTGGTTGAATGAGCGTACTTGACACATCTCAGGTAAATAATTAAACATGTTGCATTGTTAAATAATAATGTCGTATCAAGATGGTAATGCTCACCTTTGTGAAAATCACCTGAAAAATACAAAATGCAATATAAATGCAAAAGAAAACAATTGTTGGGTCACACTGAAACTTTTTGTCCGGCAAAATTGATTGCAATTTATTCCTGTGTAGTTGACTCAAGCACAGCTTGCTTAACTTAATGCGGCTAAAAACACGTCATTGATTATAAGTCACAGATAATACAGATGCAAAAAAGTTGGATATTTCCATTTCTTGTAGCAATTCTAGCGCTGTTAGCAGCAGTGAATCCCGCGGTGCAAAAGTTGCGGCGATTGTATCGGGAATGACGCTGAAATAGGCGGTTGGTGGTCGCATAGCGCATCAAAAACAAATAAACAAGGAAAACTCCTTATATTAACTGGAATACGTCTTCAAATACCATTGCGTGTAGGTCCTCTATTACCTGGTAAAACACACTTAACATGCATTAGACCCGTCTATTGACCAATCTTGATTTACTGGCGATGGATGGTCATATATGCGGTCATCATGATTGTGAAGCGCTGCATACTGTAATGATTTCCAATTAAAGTACATTTGACATTATACAAAAGAGCCTATTAATATTTGCGGATTTAACTCGGGCCAGGGTGAACTAATGCATATTTGTTCAGGTTTGATGTGCAAACTGATTTGACAGCGTTTGCTAGTTTTGTATATATGTGGACCCAGCTGAGCTTAGTATTTTCCAAGTTCTGATTTTTGTAACATGCAAACGGCTATCATGGACATTCAATGTAATAGTGTCAAGTTGAAAGGTTTTATTGTAAAGAATCTGGCTGAAATAACTGAAATTATTAGAATCAGAAAATGCGTTACGTAGGTTGCGTTTATTAAAAATTATGCTGACTCTGGCAAAGAGGGGACGAAACAATACTTAAATGAATATATCACAAAATTCTATCACCCCGAGTATTATGTTCGTCTGCAGCAGACTTAAAATGTTAACCAGTAAAAGAAAATAACTACTAAATTTAAAATAAAAATTGGTTTACTTTCCTTGACGTAAATGGTTTTGATAAACCCTAATCTAACATTTTAACATGTTTGTGTCTGATTAAATGACAGCGGATGTTAGTGTTAATGACAGTAGTCTCCTAACTTGTCAACCAATGTCTGCGTCAATGTGATGTAATCAGACCCTCATATCCACTTAAATATCATCTTCTTTAGCATTATAAGGAACTGACCGTTTAGGACCACCCTACGTTTATAATGCCAACTCAATCTCAACTTGTTTTTATAGGATTAGCACGTATGCGATGTTATATATTTCATTATTAATAGGCTTAATCACTTTGACGTTAAACATTTAACTGAATGTTTTCGTTTCATAGGACCAGAATGAATACAAAAAGTCTTGGACAGATGTGCTCATTATTATATCTTCTCTCTCTCTCTCTCGTTGACCCAATGCGGGACGATTAGCTCAGTTTTGATCAGCTTATCTGGTCACAATCATCTCATTCATCATCCAGTACATCGAAACGTTCCCTTCAATGTGTATCTTATAATGTTTTATGAATGCTGTAAATGTTACCATTATCATTAAATGGATAGTTTTAGGATTGGTCGGCCAGGTGTCAGGACAATGTGACTGAGTGAGACATCATGCTACATGTCGGTGGCATGATGTCTCAGTGCTATACATCACTATTATCTGCCACAATGCAGACATCGTAGCGATATGGCTGTAAATCTGTTAAAGCTACGTTAAAACTCAGCCCCCCCCACACACACACACACCGATATACAAATTCCAAAGATAGTGCGACGTTCCAGCATTGTAGCGATAACCACTCGAAACGTATTTATGTTTTACAGACGATATATATATAATGTGAAAAAAGTGGAGACCAGCTGGCGAATCACTGTACTGCATAAGGTTTTGATTTCTCTATCCATGTATATTTCATTAGTGTTGTAAGTTTGATATTGATTTCACAAACTAAATGCGATTTAGCAATGTGTGGTTTCCAATATTATTCATGGATGCGCTGCAAACAGAAGCTGTCACACTAGAAAATGATCCCAGGTAATTGTTAGTTCTACCATTTACACACAATCCGTCCCATCCTCTTATGCAAAGTAAAGGTTTCATTATTCAACCAATGTTTTCAATGCATAACGTTAAAGATTTAATTCTGCTATTGCAATCAAGCTTCCCTCAAAATTTGAGCTGTAAGTAAGCAATGCTATGAGTCATCAATATTAGTATGTACTCTCTAATCTATTGTCTACTTTGCATGTTCTTACTAGGTTTTATATCACCTGTTAACATGTGTTAATCGACAATTGTGTAGTTCAACCAAAGGTCAATTAACCTCACAGACACATTGTTTTTTGCGGGTTTGTTATAAATTAATAAACGAACATATCCTATAAAATGTCATCAATTTGTTTTGCTTTGTGACTTTAACTGACGAAGAATTTAAGTTTCTTGGATTTAATGTTAATTGTTTATAAGCCTCTCCTTGAGAAGCGACATTTTCAAACCAAAATTTAGTCGCTATGGTAGTTTGTCATTTTTTTCATAGCAACTTTATGCCCAATTGAGAAACATAAACAACATAAAGGTGGGGATCATAGCAATGTATCTCTTACTTATAGCAGACGAATGTATACGTGTTTGTATGTATATGTCGGCCAGGTAATGCTTGGCCAACTCCAAGTATTCCAATGAAAATTAATGCGTTGTTTACAATATAATTATATCGTTTTGGAAACGTTGCCAGTTGTTCTATTCAGTGCATGTAAGACAAGCTTTTGATATGCACGTGCGACTTTGAAGTTAAGCAAATTTAACTCGGATGGTTTCTGATGACCGCTTAAACAAATGGAAGCTTCATTCACTGACAACTGCTCAGATATCGCCACACTGCCATTTGGCAGCCATTTACTCAAGCAATATCTTCAAACTTCACGAATATCCATTTTGTTGCGCTGAGACCATGCTGTGTATTTATTTGCCGTGCAAACTTTCTTTGAAAGGTGCTTCACAACGAGACTGTGGTGAACGCGAGAAATGACATCATTCATACCGTAAGTTATGATAAGTGAGGGTGTTAGCACAGCATCCAGCATATTAAATTTTTTCATCAAAACCAGAAATATGCCAAACTGCATCTAGGCCGTTGGCTTTAAGGTTTAGACAAAAATGTGTTTGGCTACTACAATAATTATAATGACGTCTCTTCATCACCCATAGTTTGTGATTACCATGAATCACGCAGAAAATCAATAATGAGGAAACGTGACGTTTGCCTGAAATAGTGGTTTGGAGATTTTATAGCGGCGTCGCAGTCATGTGGGCTCTGGAAAGCAAACTGCATTGGTTGATGCTTTAATAAGGTATATCATTTGCACAGTTCTTTGCGTCGTTTTGAAACAAAACAGACAGGGCAACGAATCTTGCACAATCGTCGCTGTAATGAGGTATTCCGCTTATTGTCGTGGCAGTGTCAATATGTTGGATCCTGTGTATAATCTTCGGACAACATCGCAAAGACCATTTCTGGTCTCCCCGCGCTGACATCACTGTGTAATACACGTCCACATACGGCTGTCAATGTATTTAATGTCAAATTGTTATGAAGTAAACAGTTTTTGATATTACAACTCTAATGTCTAACGCGTGCCCCTTGTGCCTAAAGATGAAACGACGGTCCATCAACCGGTAAAGGTGGCATTACATATACACAAGCGTGAGAGTAATCGAGAACAAATCACCCTGGAGATCATTGTCACGCAATTGTATAAATTATTTTATTTATTAAATACATGTACTCGGGTTTAGTTTGTGCACAACGATACTCGAGGGTGATTTATGTATGTTGTGTTGTATTTCGAAATAGTGAGTTCGGTTCACCATATGCCTCACGTGCGAAGTGCTCTCTCGATGGGAAGAACCGAATACCTTCAGTGCATAGACTATATATGTGTATAAATACCTCACCGTAGGTAAAACACTTTACATTACGGATAGTCTTGTCATTCAGCGGTCTACTTTAAGAACTTACACATCTTCAGCTGTAGAAGTATGTAAGTTTATTAATTTCTTGTATATAAGTTATAACCTTTCTACCACGACGTTTCTTTTTCTATGTTTGCTACGCAGCTTTGGTTTACACAGTATAATGCACATATTAATATTCTCGTTTGCGACTTAGCAAGGAATTTATATTAGTAATATAGAGTTACATTTTAAGAAATGTTTATTACAGTAGGATTATTATCGAGCAGGAATAGGTTTATTTCTGGACCTGTTGTTTTTTAATTATTGTGCCGATAATGGGTGTTCTTGTTTACCTGTCGGACACTCAATTTTGGTTGCACCCTCCCTGCTGATGTAGTGTGTGAGTAATTAAAACATTATTACATCAATAATGGAATCTCGCACAGCTAGATTATTTCGAGAGCGATTAGATTGAATTAAACATGTATCCTTGTTGGATATCGTGATATAGATATAAAAAAATATCCCGAATATGTTAAAGCTCTAAAGGTTTCCGATTGAATTAGGGATGTATATAGCGTCGAAACTAATAAGGACGATATTTATAATGTTGACCTCTTTAACCAGAGTATATTGAAAAGTAAGACAAAGAGAAGAAGAAATGGAGCAGCAACTTGAAAAAGCAAAAGCAGAAAGGAAACAAAGAGAAATACATAGGAAGACAAAACTGAAGAAGGTTGAACGAGAGAGGAAACGAAAATAAAAAGATTTGGAATTTGAAAAAATTAAACGGTGGAAGAAATTGCGTTCTTCACCAAGTGAGAAGGAATCAGAAGAAACAACCCGAAGTGGTCTTGTTACTCGAGGAAGTGGTCTTATTACACCATACCCAGCAACGTCCTTGCGGATGTTGAACGATAAGACATTCTGATTGGCGGAAAACGAGCCAGTAATGGTTCCCCATAACTTACTAAAGAAGCAGCTGATATTGCAGGCGGTATCATGTACATTAATATGTATCGGTCTCTCATCGATGAAATAGTTGATGATTATCACAGTCATTGAGGGTATACAATTAGGTCAGTGACACAAAAATAAGATGATTATACATAATGCTCAACGTTGACCTGTAATGGTGAGGGTGTTGCATTTGAGATTTCCAACATTTAAAGTTACCTAAATTTATTAGATGGACTGGGCGAGTTTGTTCATGGTCAATTTAGAAGGATAGTCCAAAAGCATTACCGATTACAAAGCAATTGGGAATGAAAGCTATTTAAGTTTTCCGTGATAAAGATTTTGGCGCTGTTGATGATGTTGCTGGTAAAGCACTCTCAGCAATCAGGGACATATTAGCAAGATTAATATGATAAAAAACATCAGCCAGTACAATTATCCAGCACTGAATTTATGCTTACATATGTTAATAAAACCATCAATCAGGCTGCCAATCAAACACTAGCAGATTTGACTTGTGCACCCTAATATTACTAGGAACCCCTTACGTGTAGGAAAATGTACGAGACAATTTCGATTTTATTAAATTTTGTTTTAGGTTTTGTACACCTTCCTAAATAATGTATAGATACTCCTTGACCTTGGCTGGCTTAGAGTTATTTACATATTTATATATACATATATATATATATATATACAAGTACGAATTAAAGATGTTCAAATTATAACGTTGATAATAAATGGTTGACTATATATATATATATATATATTAATTATTGACAGTAAATGTTTAAATATTCAAGAATTTCAAGTCATAACATTCCGCGATAGTGGGTTTCATTTTTGAAAGCATTCCTTAAGTACAAATAAGTAAATAAGTAAATCTTTCTAGTGTACAAGTTTGTTTAATGTTTGTGTGATTGTAGGTATTATAAAATTAGTGAAAAGTGTTTCAAATTGCCTCTTTGTGGTGTAATCCATTTGATAAATTCAGGTTGTAAGTTATGGCAATTTGGTAGCAGATCTTTTCTGTTGAGGAAATGTAAGAAACTTTTAAATAATTATAATGCAAACATACGATATATTTTAGTCATTTTGTATGGTGGTTCAATGTTTCAAATAGATTATAAAAGTTGTAGTCAATGGTTCAGTAATTAATAAAGTAGAGAGGCTTTTACGTCTGTCTGACCGACCATTACTACTTTTTGCTTTCGGTTATCTGAATATTGTGATACACATCATAACATATTGTTAATGAGGTTTCCGAGTTGCATCCTCAGCTTGTATGCATTTCTAGTATTATAGTATACTTACTGTATACATCCTTTTATATTTTTATTTTTGTTATTGAGTTGTATTTCTCGATTAGTTTTTCATTTCTACACCTTGTAATCCGTTATTGAATCATAGCTCTGTATATTCAAAGTCATTTCCATAGTAGTATACCTTTACATATATTTCTTCAAAAATATGAAACGTCCTTTAACTTTTATCCCGAATTCTAGTCCATGTTCATTCCGATTCGTTCCTTGTTTCGATATTTTATTCATATATAAATTGTAACATACTGTTTAAATAGCATGGTTCAGTCTCCGTGCCGTTCAAGGTTAAGTAGTGTATATTGCACGAATAATCGCGATAAATTAATCAATCCTGCGAATATCATTAAACTTCATACTAATTCCTGTATCCGTTGTCTTGAACCATAATCGGTGTGCATTCCAATTCGTACTCCTTTAGTGTAGTGTTAATTATATTTCGATCGTCAAATACCCTAATCCATGTTCGTTCAGATTAGTTTCTTTATAAATATTTCCTGTATCCGTTGTAGTGTATCCTAATCCATGCCCATTCATCGTCGTTTCCTTTGTAGTACACCGTTTCATATGTTTCCACTTGCTTCCTTAGGCGATATTTCTGTTTTGAAACAACGTGCAAGTCTTTAAGTGGACCGGTCACTGACAATACGTTCCGTAAAGTAAAGAGTTTGTCTTACGGTTTGGCATTTATACACAGACGATACCGCAACACATGTCTGTGCGCTGGAGGTATTCGGTTCTTAAAATCGAAAGAGGCTCGCACTTCAGGCACATGATGAACCGAACACTATTTCGTAAATTTTGTACAATATACATATATCACCCTCATTTATCGTTATACAAATAAAAGAAAACCTAGTACATGTATTTAATAAATAAAATGATTTATACAATTCCGTGACATCACTTCTGATTTTGATGATAACAGATTTTAAAATTTTAATTATTTGAAGTATTTTAATTTTCCTATTTGAGATCGACGCCCAAAACGGGTAAGGTGTTTGCTTGTGAAACCTGAATAGAGTATAAATGTATTATATCACCTACGTCTTGTGAGAAAATTAACAGAAAATGTTTTGCCTTATTTGGAGCAAGAAGAACATAAAATTAAGTGTGCTTCTTACTCGTGATACTATATAAATGAACTTGAGAAATGTTTATACATAACCTGTCGTAATTACTTTCCATGACTTATGCCTCTATTACAAACAAATGATACGAAATGATATTCATGAAGGATGATTTGAATCCGCATCAAAATGAATTCAGGTGTATGTTGTATCACTTCCGTTTCAGCCTCAAAATAGTAATTTACGTTCCAGTAAACATTCATGCAGATCATTTGTTTATAACATATGAGCATGTAGCAAACACTTTTAAGCAAAATAAAAGAAACATCAGATTTAGATTTAATACTTTATATCGTTATACCGTTTTGATTTTTGTCCCAAGTGAGCAATTAACAATGGCATAACATACGCATAGGAAGGAAAGATGTTTTCACAATGTTTACATTTTATGTTCATGTAATGGCAAATCCTTCAAGAAATATATAGGAGATCAAGCTATCAAATATTTTACAGTTATTGGCAATTAACAGCTGAACTTTGTTTTGTTAAAAACATATATACGTATGTTTCATTAACCCCCCTCTATCGCCCTAGTCATTTTATTTATGACGTACGTGAGTTTATCGTTACTTCATAATTTGTTAACAGAAATGAGAAGCAGATCGTAATGAGTTTTGTTGGATAGCTTCGGCCTGATATATATCCTATCAGTTATATTGCATTTTTTTCTTTTACGGCATGGCATATACGTTTCCTCTATATAATGAACGATTTGTTTGATCGTAGGCACCTCGGTCTCTTAAGCGAATTACCCTGTACGTGTGCCACTGGTGGTTTAATAATATTTATATTAATCGGATCTACACAACTCACTTATAGTCAAACCTGTTTATTATCTTGATAATATAAATCAAAATTTTGATCAACAACGATGAAGAAATAAATCATATGTTGCGATGACAAACTGATTACATTAAATACAAAATAACATTACAAATATTAGTGAATATACTTCCTTCTTGACTGTGTACCAGCTGTTGATAATATAGGTCTGTATGTTACGTTTGAACTTACCCTAATTAGAAATAAATTAGCTTTATTTAAACCATATTAGAGTCATTAGACACAGGTCAATTCCATCCTATTAAGAAAAGTCCGAAAACTATACTCATAATTCTAGAATTCTATATTATATATTGTCTGTCTTGGACTAAGCATTTTCAGTGTGACTGCCAAGGACAACATTGCAGCTGATATTCACATACATAAGTATTAAAAAGTAAACGGTAAATACCAGCATACAAATAGACATACAACCTCTAGGTTATTTATTCCAAAGTGCAATACCTTCCATGAATATTGACCAAGATTTTCATAGATCACCTTGACCATGTGTGGAGGTTGGAGAAAAGCTAATGGTGTATGGTTATACAGAGACCGGGTTGGTTGATTATATACTACAAATATGAAATATACTACCTTTGCGCATTTAGCGACAGATGTAAAGAAGAAAAAGTTCACACAATTTAGTCGACTGCTATACTGTATATACGTTATCCTAAAAACGTGAACAGTCGTTAAAGCAAGAAAAATAGTTTAGTGTGACCTGCATTTGCCAGATCGTGCCTAGTATATTCCATATAGAATAAACCCGGGTTTTATGACTGTACCACACTATAGTGTCAGGGTGGTAGTGCAGCTGAGCTAACGAAGAAAAGAAAAACAGACAGCATCAATCTCCATTTAATGTATCGATAATGAAATATAGGTTATTGTGGCCTTAATCTGCTACTAATAAGTAGAACCATTAGAGATGAATATATCAATCACTGTTTTTGACAACAGTGTCAGATAATTTAAAAGTAAATACGTAATGTAATCGGTAGAGCGATACAACATAGCATGGTGTCTTGCTTTGCTGACGCGATGAATCGCCTCCAATGTTTCATAGTTCTACAAAGTGTGCATTGATATTCCTATGTCGAGCATAGAGGCAAAGAGCTATGTGCATTCTTGGATTGACATAATTGGTCAAAATGTTAATGCTAACATGTGAGTACCAACTTTCAATTTATCAGATTAGGGAGACGAAAGATATAATTTTACCTTCCGATGATAGCTTTTATTCCCGGCGTTAGATTAGTTTTGCCTCACAGTTTGTAAGCACATTTATTGTACCATGTTTTTTAAGGAAACTAAAGTAGATAATCACACGTCAATTATGCGTGGGTACTTCTGTGTAAAACTAAAATATAGCCACAGTGTGAACAAATAAAAATTTAAGTGCAGCTTGACGTAGCTTGTGATATTATGACGGTTAGAAACATGCATGGCATGGGCAAGGATATAGGTGGGGTCTTTAAATTGTCCTTCCCAGTTCGTGTAAACTATTAGTACATTTATTTAATTTGCCCTGCAATGGCTTGAACACTTGTAGTTTGACCATGTTCATGTATGAGCCTTTCGCTATATGTAGCATATAGACTCGAGTTGATTTTGTTATACGTTCAGCGTCCTCTTTCAATTCACTAAGCCATTTGCTATAATGACGTGTAAAGGAGTCAGTTATGAATTGTTTCAGATGTTTTTTTTTCGATTTAAGTGTATGTATAGCTTTTTCTGTCCTTTTTAGTCATTATGTTAATACATTTTGTCTTGCCTTGAGCAAATCGATTAATAGCCCATTTAAGTACTGGGATTAGACCAACCACAAGAACAACAAAACCAACAGTTATCCAAATGGATTTGAGGACAGAAATATCGCAATGCCCCTGCCAGAGAGGATGTCACTTTCATCTGAACTAAGGCTGTCACATCGGCCTGAACCTTTTAAGAAGCTGAAACCGAGTTCAAGATTATTTAAGTTCATGATTCTTGCGTCAATTTCAGCTTGTATTTCATTGCATTTATCTTTAGATGTGACTGATGCCTGCTTTAATGGGCCAGGTTGTTCGTTGCCCACTCCATAATGGCATCTTGAAGCCGTGCGATGATTAGTGCAGGTCCATCGTCTTCCACTTTACTCAGGTCCGGGGCACAGTTCGTCCAGTTGAAGTGTTTTCTTTGGACATCTGAACTTTTCAAATACTCGTCCAGCCCTTGTAAAAGCAATTGTGCTTCTTGATTAATCATTGCCACAACTTCATTGCACTATACAAAAGTATAATAATAATAATAATAATAATAACAACAACAATAATAATAATAATAATAATAATAATAATAATAATAATAATAGCCCTCTGCATAGCTGAATATTTATTTAGGTTAACTTTAATTACTTTTAATTTGACCGCATCGGTGGCCTTGTGGTGAGAACGTCCGCATCGGATGTGGTCGGTCGTGGGTTCGATCCCCGACCGAATCTTACCAAATGGTACTAACAGCTGCCTCGCTTTTTTGCTCATCATTAAGAGGTTAATATTAGGATTGGTCGGCCTGGACTCAATATAATGTGACTGTGTGGGACATCGTGCCACATGTCTGCGGCATGATGCCCCATTGCTAAACGTCACTGTAAACTGTCACAATGCAGACATCGTAGCGATATGACTGAAGTTTCTTTAAAGCTACGTTAAAAATCAGAATCACACACACACACACATACACACATATACACATTACTTTTCATCTAAATGTGAGTAAGATATATCTGCTATCGTGGCGCACGTTCTGAAACATGTGACAATCATTTTGCAAGGTTTAAATTGTTGTTGTTGTTGTTGTGGGGGTTAACGCCATTTTTCAACACGATAGGCTATACATGGCGGCCAGTATTAATGGTGGAGGAAGAGCCCGGAAAACCCCGGAAAGAACCACCGACCCACGAGAAGCTACTGGCAAGCTTTCTCACATGCCCACATTGGTTGAATCTTAGACTCGAACCGCCGCAGACAGAGGTGAGATGGCAGTGATCCGTAACGAAGAGCGCTTTAGACCACTCGGCCACTCGGGCCCCCCCCCCCCAGGTTTAAATAATCAATCTTATCTCCAAAGGGTATGATGAGTTGTAATAAATAACGCTTGCACATGCAATCAATCAATATGACAATATCACAGCCTTATTGAAAAAAGGAAATAATAATAATAATAATAATAATAATAATAATAATAATAATAATAATTATAATTATGCTATTATTATTATTATTATCATTATTATTATTATTATTATTATTATTATTATTATTATTACTTTTCAGTGCTAATATGAATAACTGAAGGAATTTTGAAAAATTAAACATGATTCTATAACCTTTCGCTTACCAAACCCCAGGATTGAAATTTGCCGTTCTGATGTTTTCTTCTAAAACATTGCGATTATTTGCGCCTTGAGTTGCTTGTGGGTGCGAGTTATAAGAGTAATATTGATATAGAGTACTATGGAAGCGGAGCAATTAGTTAGTAGGCCTTTGTGTTTTCTTCAGATGATATCGATACCTTTTTTGAAGTATTGAAGTACCCTATCACATACATTTTATCATATGCTGTATTCCCCTGTATGCTGAAATAACTGGCGATGTAAAAGAATGGTTTTAAACCTTTTTGCAACGGACACAGATTCCTAGATATATCATTACATATTTTAACGATAAACATCACGACAGTATGTGTGAACACGTTACCTCTATAATATAACGTGAACATGTTTTTTTCAGAACTGTAAGAAATGATTAGGACCAAATGTAGGCTGATGTCCTTGAATAATATCCAAACCAACAAAAGGGATGGATAAACCGTTTTTTGTGCTCTTGTTGCTTTATAGGCTGTACGTTAGTTCACTTGCGGTACATAATGATATAAAAAGTTAAAATATCAAATATTCATTTCCTCTCAATCTTCCATGAATTATTATATTTTCATTTCACGGACTAGCAATTGCTCATTTGGTAGCCAGTCAAGCTCTCAATAAGATGATTATTGGGTGCTGAACCTAGTTTAAACCCGGTTTTCTGGCTTAGTATGTCCTTCCTAAAGTTACTTAGATCTCGTTTCGCCTCATCAAATTGCACGATAAGGCGTTCAGTGTGCCGTTAAAAACCAACACCAATTTTGGGTTCACTCCCTAGTAGTTTGTTGTAGCCTCACAAGTTTTTTATTCTCTAATAATTAATTGGTAAAATAGTTTACCTAGCCATGTATATTTTGTTCATAAATATAATGAAGGACATTTATTTCTTCAGCACGCTTATTCAATATTTGGAGTTTGGTACCAATGCAAGATATTTTATATCAATGTATTAATTGTTGCTCAACAGAACGGCACTGAACGACTTTATATTTGCTCAATTTCACATTTATTATATGTATCAAACGCATAGTTTTTGGAGCTGAGATACATCTTGTGAGATAAAGTAAAGTATCTTCTAAAACCCAAGACGGCAATGCAAATTTTCTGCACGACTGTCGTAATTTTCTAGCTATGTGTCCAAAATAAAAAGAAACCCCAGTTATTTTGTATGTACGTAAATGAAGTAGTTTTGAAAATAGACTATTCCAAATTGTATGCGCCAATGAGTCTAAATTTAACGGCGCAAATGTGGATGTTAACAACTGAGTGGTTCTAGCTTCGTTACGACTCATTCTACGCATAAACAAATCCATAAAGGAAAGTAAAAAATATTAACAATGAAACAAATTAACAAAACCCTTAATATAAACGTTATTACACTGTGTCCTCAATTCCATTGTCATAATGGTGAGAAATCATGTCGCAGAATAAATGCACTTAACTTCGTTACTTTTGATTCCAAGTTCTATTAAACCATATAAAGAAATTGGGGAGGTATTAGCAAATGAGACTGACCAAAGTCTTAATAAAACTTAAATGTGATCTTGAACCCACGGTAAAAGGTATGGTTGACCACATCATATAATGACTTGACTAAGATTCATGCTAATTACTGCCAAATATACGAGAAACCATGAAGGATTTTAGAAAACCTATGCAAATTAAAAAATGTAACAAGAAAACCTAATCGGTGACAAGGCATATTCGCCATTAGAAATATGAATGTTGTGTCTGAATTTACAGTAGTATTGGCTCTACAAATACAGTTATGGGTAAAGTAAGATGACAGTGACCTACTTTGGTTAATATGTTTGTGGTGGGTATCGACACTCATCTGCATACAGGATTGTATTAAGATGGGGAAAACGATGCCAGAGGTTTTGACCTAAGAAAGAAACTAAACTTAAAGGAAGTAATCTCTTTTCTGGAGTGCAAGCAGCCTCTTAGTATAAGAATTTCATGTGAAAAATATCATTTAACACCATGCTTAGGCAGGTTTTTGTTGGGGGTAGTGGCAATCATTTCGCTGGATCTTTGTTCAGGTAGTCATTACATGACAGCCTTACAAAGTACAAATCACGTAATCGATTTCGCGCAAAAATAGGTGGAGGAGTAAATACAGGAGTTCATATAGTGCAATATTTTGCACTCTTACGAAAATTTACCAACATAGTAACATCCGTCGCCGAAAGATTGATTCAAGGTATCAAATTGGAATTCGTGACACACAAACTTGAAATTTTATTCTTTCCTATGTAATGTATCCGCTAAAGTCTTAAAGTCCCATGTAGGAAATGTAATTTTCAAAAAATTATCTGCTATGTATATATATGTATATATTTGGTAGCCCTGGATGGTGTTTAACTGGCTCTTGTTTTCGTGTCGCTTAGAAGTCAATTATATCCATGTTATATAAATACATGAATTTACATTGTTTACATTGTAAAACTAAAACCCCAACTACTGATTTATCCAATGTTACAACAAAAAATAAAATAATAGCATACGGTGGAAGATGTGCTGTATGTAACATAAAGAAAGTTTTGTTTTTACCCAGAACTCAATGTAAAGACCGTGGTGATATTACTACATTAATGTCAAAATTCCCAGGAACCCCATGGGATAAATACCCTGGAGAAAAACATCTACCATTATATAATCATGGTGGTCCTGGTACTCGACTTGATATCAGACTTGACAATCAAAATAATATTAAAAAAGGTGAGTATCCTATACATGATATTGATAAAGCATGTCACGTTCATGATGTAGCATATAAAAATAAAATCCTGCAAAATAGACGTATTGCAGATTTGTAGTTGATTCATTCGCTAAATTCCATAAAAAGTAAAAACATCAGATAATCATTATCTAACTGGTTGGTAAGATCCGCGATGAAAAGTAAACTAGCGTTAGGTGCCGGTAATTAACTAATTAATTATTATAAATGGAGTCTAGTTATTATAGTCCAATGGGATACTGGAGAGTTAGAGCAGCAATTAGTAAACTCGCTGACGCAGCGAACGTTAACCGTTCTACTGCTAAAGCATGGTTAACCAAGCAGGCAATATGGCAAATGTATCTACCACCACCGAAACGAATTCAGGACGCACATTTGCATGTTAGTGTTCCTAATGAAGTTCATCAATCAGTTATTTTGTTTTTACCACACGATACTATTGAAATTGGAAGACGTCAAATAACATACACATATGCAGTAACTGTCATTGACGTTGCAAGTAGGCATAAAGAGGCAGAACCATTATCAACTAGAACATCATCTGAACTAGCATCAGCTTTTGAACGAATTTATCAACGAGGTAGTCTACAATGGCCACAAATGTTACAGGTTGATCCTGGCAAAGAATTTATTTTTCCAGTATCATCGTTGATGAAGCGACATAACGTTAAAATCAAACGAAGACATAATGCAATTCATCGTGATCAGGCAATTATTGAAAGATTGAATCGATCACTTGCTGAGCGGTTATTTGGATATCAATACGCGAAGGAAATAATTCAGGATACGAAATCTTGCGAATGGGTTGCAAGATTACCAAGTGTGATAACTGCGTTAAATAATGAGATTACTCGAACAACCAACATGAAACCCACTAATGCAATTACAACAAAAAAAAAACATATTCCCGTACAACGGCGTGATTTTTCAGCGCAGCCAGTACTGGGTAATGTTACTGTAAGATATGTATATGAACCCGGTGAACTTGACGGTGGTAAATAAAAGAGCGACTGATCCTATTTAGAGTATTACGACACACAATATATCTAGTATAACAAGATATATGGGTAGACCAGCAATCTACAGACTGGATTCATCGGCTCCTCAACGTGTATTTACACGTGAACAATTACAGGTGATCCCCGATGATACACAATTACCACCGAGATCACTTAAATAGAACATCTACGCCGATTACACTCAAGACAGGTCAACATCTTTTTTTCCATATATGACCAAGAATATTATATATTCTGTCTACGGTGAATTGTCTTGGATTATTACTGGAATACTGACACAACATTACACAAATACAGCTCGCACAATGATTATTCTGCTGTTGTTTCAGCGCTATGATAAATTTAACATCAAGGTTAAAATCACTTGTATTTTGTTTGTCACACTGTTTATAAACAGCTAATTTTTTTCTTATTATGTCACTATCATCGAGGTCACCGCCTGTGGTTTCTGTAGCGTCTATGACAATTCATCGCAACTGAGATATTCTTCTGACTCTAGACATTGCGAGATAAACTAAATTTGACCACTCGATACGATTATCTACAATCCAAACTCGCGTATCAGAAATAGATAACCCTTGAGATAAGTGAATTGTCATGGCGCATCCTAGCGTCCATGGATAATTATTTGCTTTTAGCGCATCCTCAACAATACTGTCATCACCTAAAATAATATCATTTAATACTAAATTATGTTTCCTTGATTCTGTCAAGGGTCCTGGTATATCAACGTCAATATTCTGCCGTCGCGTATATGCTGGCCGATAACACAGCGTAGCTGGTAATTCTGAAAAAAATTCTTTATGTAACTGCAACAACCGCTGTTGAAGTTTATCAGGAACTATCTTTCTTCTTGCAACTATCAAATCATTTGATCTCCACGTTTGCAGAAAGTCGTTCATTGATGTCTCTGAAATTATGTCACGCATTATTTAACATTTAATTATATTCGGTTGTAGTCTGATTAATTTGTTTAACTCCCTTAATTCTGGATCAAGTGCGCTATGATGATCATTTATTTCTACATAATAATCGACAAAATTCTTTAACCAATCATGTGGAGATTGTCCAACAAAAGGTGGTTGTTGGCCGTGATCACCACACATTATCACATTAGTATTTTTTGTTAATAACCAATCAAAAAAATTTTTTAATGTATCTAACGACACTGTACATACTTCAACCCAAATTATAATCTTTGGAATATATGTCTCTCCCATTAAATCAGGAGTCCATGCTTCCCCCCTGTACCGATGAAAACTGTGATAGGTATATTGCACTCCTCGTTGTTTCATTTCTCTTGCGAGTCTGTGTGTAGGTGTTAAAACAACCATATCTGAATTATGTCGAAATAATTCGATCGCTCGAGTCGTCTTACCAGAACACCCCCCCCCCCGTTTAGATAAACGGTCTTGTGTCTGGATACTGGATCAAACACAGATGCCGCAGATGATAATTCTGATATCTGATTATTTTTGTAATACATATCCTTATTCGTAACATCTGCGGATTCGGAATAATTATATAACATTTCTTCTTGTATTCTCCACGAACCCCATGATGAATCAGTGTTTGTAAAACGATTCAGTAATCTCGAATATGGTTGTTCGATATAAAATTAATCCGGTTCAACTTTGACTGCAGTATCAGGGAAACTATTTATCATTGATGATAAGTTGATAGAAACTTAAGCGAGCATTGAAGATCTTAAATTAGTATACTGAGGTGACTCGCCATCAGTATAACCAACAATTATACCCAGCCTTGTTCCGTCAGATAAATAAGCGGTTTTTCGACTTACAAAAATACCTCTCGCTGTTGTATCAGCGATTATAAAATCGTATTCAGCGTCATCTAGAATTAATCGTGTATGATGTCGTTTGTGATCATATGCCCAACTTTGAGGGAATTTACTAATAATTCTTCTACCGAGATCTTTTGCGGTTTAATCATCATCAGGTGATGGTAACCAAACTTCGGTCTGCTTCTGACATGATATAATCGCTTCACCTACAATCAACAATATCAGTATTTTACAATCAAGCATATAACGTAACAGCACTATTGGTGCGCAGCGTTTTTCTGAAAAATGCCTACCAAACCGAATATAACAAATATGATGGAGACTCTTAGATAACTGGAATGATACAATACGAACAGATCAGAATCGGGGAATGGTCCATTTCTCGATACTCTTGTCATCTCGTTTGTGGAGTGTCCAAATATTTTAAAGTATCCAAAACACTCCCCCATTCCAAGAAAACTTCCCGGATAAAACGCAACCATATCAACGGAAATAACATCGTTGTAAATTTCATTGGTATTTCACAATCCGCCGTGTCCGTATTCACAACTTAATTGTACATCTTCGAGAAGCTCAAATCGTGTTTGCTTCCACGAATTTGTCTCTCTTGCAAAGTGAACTGCAACTGACGGAACAGTGAAACAGTTGCTCAGCAGCTCGTCAATATATTCTGTTGAGAATTTCTGCGCAATAATTTTCATTTTTTCGTGGAAAGATTCGTTAAGTCGTACAAATTGATCATATTTTTCATCATCTGAACTTTTAAATAACCACACTGACACAGGACAGTATTTGCTTATTTCATTAATAAAATCAAACATATTTCTCCCAGAATTCTCTGGATAAAATCTTGCAGATCGATATCGTGGAAACACTCTTACTGCTCTGGTCCACGCGTGAGCGTTATGATCAACGATATTTATCGGAGCTCCTTTCGATTTATATTTCGATTCGTACAATACTTCCCCTGTTATTCTTTTTACCATTATTGGGAAGTTTACTATTTTTCCTAACTCAACAACATGTTTTATTGTAGCTCCTTTATCCTTGACTGAATCAGCGTACGTAATTTGAGTTTAGGACAAATTCCGTGTCTGCGATTTGGTGTCGGACTTAGAGACAAAACATATTTGTGTGGACAATGTGGTGGCAAAAAAATAGAGAACTCGAAAGATATTATTATTAAAAAATAATGACAGTGACAGGGTTATAAAGTATGCAGAGGATTATCTAACTTAGTTTTCAAAGTAATCATTTAGACAAATCATGATTTAAACAAATGATATTATTATATATATATAATAATGCAGGACCCAACAAACCAGGAATTTGTCAAGCATACTAAAATAACGAAATACGAAGCAAATCGTGATGATGTAATCAGATTGAAAAGACCAGTTGGTTTTGTTAATAATCATGGTTATCGCATATTTTCATACGAAAGGAAGAAAAAATATCTCTGTCATATATTTATATTCGAGACTTTTCATAGGGTGATAAAATATGGTCTTGTGATCGCTCATATTGACACAAACCCTCATAACAAGTCCCTACATAACCTTCAGGTTCTTACGCAGAGTTAGACTTATGCACGGGGAGGGACTGGGAAATACATAAAGATTCCTAGTGCGATTAAATCCTTAATATACAGACCAAGGTGAAAAGATATTTTTTCAATCAATGAATACTGCTGTAAAGCACTTTGATATTCACTCGCGTTCAGTACAATTTGTTGCAGAAAATATTACCAGATCTGCATTCTCTAAAAAAATATCAACACAAAATAGTTGTCCGGTATTGTTAGAGATAATTATCAACTGAATTATCGCCGGTAGATGTATAATAAGTAAGCATGCCGCTTATACTCATAACCATTTTATTTAATTTCTTTTTTCTGTTTATATTATACATCACTAAAATCTGAGGTTTTTATAAATTTGTCAGCGTTATTTAAGGAAGATAACTGTCATCGTCAGAAATATTCATTATCATAGATATTTACCATCAGCATAAATATTTATCATCATCAGAAATATTTATTATCATCAGAAATATTGTATCGTCATCATAAATATTTTATTAGCAGAAATATTTTTTGACAATAGTTTGGTCAAATTTGTCATTTTCTTTCCGGCCTGTCAAAGAAAAATTCATCAAATTACAGATTTTCGTTGAGTTACACTCTAGCGATTTTATCAACACATTTCTAAAATTCAGTAAAATTAGCTAAAAAAACGAAGATTTTTATGCCATTTTTGTTAATTTTTCTGGTGATTCTCAAGACCAAAATGAGGATTTTGAGCGATTTATCGATAAAATCGAAATATTTGACTAAATTTAATGAATTTCAGATAACAAAGAATATTTCACATACAGATTTACAAGAAATTCTTCCCCACGCAGGTCAATTAAGCGTCTAAGGTAATCGGTGAATTTGAAATTTATTCGTGATAATACACTATTATGACACCTTATTTAAATATGATTGGTTGAATCTTGCACGATCAATTTCCCGGGGGTACGTGCGGAGTGAATTTGTATATAATCCATCCTTGCCGAGCCTGATTCGACTTTTCAAGATCTAACTGATAACTGTTATCGATTACACCAACAAACTAGATTAACCGCGATCGTTGATTTTGTATTAACTATGCCCGGTGAAACATGATGACAGCCTTCGTACGGATCATTGTAATATTTGAGAATACCTGCTGGAGGACTTATTTTTCTCCACGCATCGAGCATTTTAAGAAAAACAATTCATCGATGGTATCACTGACGGATTTTGTAAGCTTATTTGGGTCATATTTGGGAAATTTAATCATTAATATATCAGCTTCTGTTATTTGATATTTGTCAAGGAAAAAATTTCCATAATTACTTGGTGATTCAAAAACTAGATTGATAATTATGTTATGAAAATATTCAATGGTATCGGTGATGTGATTCAGAATTTCGGTTTGTTTGATATTTTCCTTCCGCGTAGATGTCAAATGAATAAAATATTCGGTGAAACGCTTGCTTAAATTATTATGTTGTTCCTCATGATCATGATGTCAGAATTGTTATAGCATTTTCAATATTTAACTCGTAAAATAATTATAAGGGTTCTTGATATTGCTACTATTGTGTAAAAGCCAATAAAATTGATCACCTAGATCAACATGAAATCGGTTCCGTTTATCCCAAATTTATTTTTCTATGTTCCACCAAACCCGTATAGAACCCATTTTAACTCCATGATGCAAACTATTTGCTGATGTAAAATCAGCCCGAGTTGGATCTGGCATCGATGCAAGTACCGATGGGGCGACTTCAGGCCAAGCTAAAACAGATGTTTTCGATGATTGATAAACAACAACGACATAATCTTGCGAATGTATTTCAACTGCATAAGATAAAGTTGGTTCATGTGCATTAAATGATATGTTTGATTTTTGTCAGATTATTGATTTGATTCTGCGCTGAAATTCATCATTTATTTGCTCAATCTGATAACTACCAGTTGGTATTCCAACAACAACCCAGTCCGGTGTTCCATCCGGTTTGTTCAAATTAGTAAATACAAGGGAATTATTTGCTGGTAATACACCGAATGATTTTGATCTGATGTTTGGCCAGCTGTAATATACTCGTAATTGTGCTAGCGCGATCTCCTTTACTGGAATTGCAGTTGGAAAGTTGACGTTAAATTCAGGATTGGTCGAACTTACTGAGATTATCGTGGTTTTCTGCGGAGTTGTGTCTGTTACGATCTGTTGGAGCAGCTCTTCCGACGTCATTATTGAACAAACTTGTACTTTTAATACCAGTTGCATCATGATATATTTTAATCATTTCTGAAAACTCACAATCAGAAAAGATTCCGTCTCCAAGACTTGCTGATAACGACGAAGATAACTTGGAATATGCTGTTTTCGCTGTGTGTAACTTTATCATATAATCATTTAATTTTTCATTCGTGCAAGTACATAATTTTTTCCAGTGATATTAAGAACATCTGTAATTGTTGTTTTAGCTGAAATACAGATTGTCACGGCTACTGGTGTCATCATTTTCATTGTTGAAAATAACACACCGGTTCCAGCAACAACAGCGGATACTGAATAAACAATCATGTCGACAATAACTAATCGTCTACGATATTTCTTTTTTACCGTGTATTGTTCGACGGTATGCTTTAATTTTATTTGCCATTCACGTGCTTGATTGTACCTATAATGTTGCGATGCATCGTCGATTGAGGTACTCATTATACTTATACATTAACTAATTGAGGTATTTCATCTGCAATTTCTAGACACCACCAGTAAGATGTTGCGGTTAATTTCTTAACTGCTGCTTCTAGAATAAATATTTCTTTGTCCCCTTTATTTAATATGATAGATACAAATCCAGAACACCTATCAGTTGAATGCCGCCATGGATACGTTGTGAAAATCTCGAATTTTGCAGCACTGAACACAGGCAGCCTGTACGCACCAGTAACTGTTACGGTACGTTTGAGAGTTTTATTTTGCTGTGGCCATGTTGAGAATACAGATGATACTGTGTATGCCAAGTTGGTAATCTGCTTGTGTGACATTTAAATCAGACTAACATTGTTAACGATCTCAGGAATTCCACCCACGATGTCTTCAAGTGTTTTTTTTTAATCGTGTCAATGTTAGGCTTGATATCAGGGAGTTTAGCGTCAACGGTGAACGGATGACCAAATAATTCATCTGCGATTTCATTCAGATTCCAAACATTTCGACGGAGATTTATCAACACGCTTACGTGAACATCATACTTGGCCGGCAACATAGATAGTTTACCATCTACGGTGTTTAGTTAACGTCAACGTATTGTTTCGTTGCGGGATCTTCGTCGGATGTTGGATCTCTCAAAACCACTGTCTTATTCCCGTTCATGCTGAGTTCGCCCGTCATTGTGTCGCCACATATTTTTTCAAACGATTAGCAACGCTTCTGGTAATGTCATCTCTGATGGTTGCAAACGATATATTTGAGTCTCTGATTCTACCGTCGTCGGTAAATGCTGTAATGTTATCCGTGTCCTCACCAAGCACTCGTCGAACTATATCATTCCATTGAATGTTGCTCCTTTTTAAAACACCATGCTGGCATTGACTTGACTGCGTAAAGCGGAGCGATTATCAGCGACACTCTCACAGCTGTCAGGGTCAATGTCTAATTTCTTCAGCGAGTCCTTGATGGTGTCATTTCACCTATTTGTAAATTGCCAAGAAATAAATTGTATTCACAGTATACAAATAATGTATTTATCTAGAAGAGAAAACGAAAATGTAAAAAATACTAAGGATTTTTTAAATGAAATCCAAGATTGTCCATAAAGTTCTATCACAACTCCAAATGTATACGATTCTAATTGAATTCGATTTGTGTTCTGAATAAATTCAAATATTGAATGTGATGATATACATGTAGACTCGAATGTGCATTGTCTGTTTACTGCAATCGTTAACATTTGTTTGATATATCAAAATAATAAATGACCCTAATCGATTTCACATTAATCCCGGTTAATGCTTTTGTCGACGAATATTATTGATGGCTTTGAAATTTCAGTGATAATTATTAAAACAAATAAATACACCAAAACTAAAACCTTAACACACCAATAATTGTAATTCCGATTCCGATATCATGCCTGAAATTAATATTATTTTGTGCACATATCATTGATATGTAATGATAAAACACACCAATATAACCAGGACATAGGTCAGTTACCTTTATGGAATATTCAAAGTTATCGCAGATTTAGGAATTTCCAAGTTTAAAAATAATGCACTACATTTAGAAAGAAATAAGGATGTTTATTTAAAATAATGAAAATCTGAAACTCAATATAAAACTAAAGAGAAAAAAAAGTATGATGTATTATCTTGTTTACAAAATAAATGCTATTGATCATATCTACCATTACCTTTATTTCGGACTTCGTTTACTTACAAAATACATATATACATAGCATATACTCATTACGAAGAGTCAGCAAACGGTATACGTAACGGAATATGTAATGTGTGTTTCGTGAAGTCAACTCACTTCAGACTTGTCATCATTTCTTTGACATCAGATACTAGAATACCATGTTGAAATAATATTAACATCTATGACAAACCAAAATAAAAATTGTTTTCTCTCTTCAAAAGCGATATATTATATATACATTAACATTCAATTTGAGATCAATACTATTTTAACCAGATATAAATCTATGTAATTTATATGATTGATAAATGAGAGTTCATAAATTAGGTTTCCAATAAGACGCATCTCTTTATAAGGTATATCGTCAACAAAACTGATTTAAGTTATAATAGCAAATCAGATGACATAAATCATATGTTAACCATCATTGGCTTATTAATCATCTCATTCTCATGACTTTCACCATAATAACGAATAACATGTATAATATAACTATCGAAAGAACACATGCCAATGAAATTTCGTGTTTCCGCTTCAAAGTATTATGAATTTTTTCAATATACTTTTCCATATTTTATGAACTATATTGCAGATTTATGTTCCTCTATCTTATATTTAGAAAAAAAGAATAAATGCTTTTGTACCTTTGATAAATGTGTATATTGTGTATTTGTTCACTTACAAAACGTATTGGCTAGTTCTTAACAGCTGTTAACCAGTCCTTCGAAAGAGGGGAAACTAATATTTGATGAAAATGATGGAATGTATTGTATAATGACAACAACTGTTACTGACATTAAACAATGTGTTTTATGCAAATAAATGCATGTCATATATATTTAATTTCCATGTATATCACATATCTTTACCCAACGCATGTCTCTCATAAAAAGATATCTCGTTTCTCAAGAGTCGTTCCTTCTGAATCAGTGGTATATTTGATCTTTAATTGTAAAACCAATATACCTATATTTTCTATTTTTGGAAGGTGTATATATGTATATCCTTATCATGAGTTATATCCAGTAGCAATTACTATTAACACAAACTCATCGCTTATATGGTCAACTTTCTAAATTGTAAATACGCATGTCAACATTTTTAGGAAACCCTTATAATAGCTTTTTGACTTTCATTGAGCAGGATCTGTACTCGAGACCATATAACATGAACACTATTTGATTTTTTTATATTTCTTTTCACCTGATGAAAATTTCAAAGTTTCTTTCCTGAAAATACCTTGAATTTAGTCTCGCCACAGATCGTGATCAGCTTCAAGCATTATTTTCATAATTTGTCTACACTGTCTTTGTATTATTTGTCAAATTGAAAGTTATCATTTAACTTAAAGTATCCTGGACAGTGCTTGCTCTTAAAAGACTCCATATATCGAGCGTCCCCTTGCAAAGATATGCAATGGTTACTTATCTTCCATTATCTCGGATTGATATCGCAACGTGTTTATTGCGCCTTTAGTAACCATCTGACAACATATTTGTTTTCTTCAAGAACCGATTAGTTTTAATCAATGATAGAATATAACGATCTTTGTAGCATTAGTACATTAAAATTACACACTTTCCTGGTCTAGTACTGAGTTTAACAAAATGTCGTAAAAAGAGATCCAAAGTGCGTGTGCAATCATAAACCCGACTTGTGTGCCTCTACAGTTTCTTCCACATAACATACTATAGCATGGTGCCTCTCCATGTAAAAGGTAATTTTCATTGTCTTTGGAAGATTAAAGGTATATATTATTATATGCCGGTGTTTATTCTGGAACTATAAATTAATACAGTTTTATATTCTTCTTCATTTTTCTTCTTCTTCTTCTTCGTCTTCTTATTCTTCTTTTCTTTATTATTATTATTACTATTATTTTTATTATTATTATTATTTTTATTATTATTATTATTATTATTATTATTATTACTATTATTATTATTGTCTTTCTGTTGGTGTTATTGTTGTCTGGGTATAATTACCAATATGCATGAAAAGTAGATTATTTGAAAAATCGTAAATTTCCTGTGTCCGTTGAAAAGAGATAATAACCACTTTAATATATTTTCTGGGTTGCATGCCATAATAGTACCCAATGAGTGTACACACTACTAACATCAGTCAGTTCCAATTATAAACATAACCTTTGTACATCATTGCTAGTTTCTAAGCAGCTGTAATCTGCTAAACGTTCAATAAGATTTGAACACAGCTCAGCTGCTACTTTCGAATAAAGATGTTGAATCAGCCACCTAAGTATCTATTCAAGTTCGTGAGAAATGAAAAGTCATTTTGCAACAGGAAGAAGGCACATTGTTTGGACAAAGGTCTGGAACAATGCTAAAAAGAACGACTTGAGGCGGGCGAAAAAAATGGGTCTGCTTAGTCACAAAATGCATGCCGCCATGCCATTATAAAATGAGAACCGTATCGCAAAACGGTCATAGATTCATAGTAACTCACCCTAATTAATTAATATATAAGTACATGTTAAAGATTGTGACCATAACTTTAATGTCCAAGGGCAAGGGTGCATGTAAACATCTGAATGGTTTTAGCGTTATTATTACAGACATATTTAAACAAGTTTTAAACAAATGAAAATGCTTTTTAACCATAGCCATAACATAAAATGTATTTGGCTATCAACTTAATATCATTATTATTAATGTTAAGAATGAGGAAAATACATCAAGGTGTTTAGGGTAAAAGTAGAAAGAAAAAACTAATCAAAACATTAATAATTGGTGTCATAATGATTAGTGTCATCATAATTGGTTTCAGTTATGATAATAATGTATAAAGGGGTTCAGGGAATCTGCGCAAGGTAACACATTTTGCAGACAATTTACCGTTGAAAACGCTAATGCTTTACAAACGTAAGTGTAGGTAATATATTACTTGAAATGTGTATTGTGCTATATACAAACAAATGCCAAATCATTAAATACAGTAAGCCAGCTCTTGAATAATGTGTTTAATTATATGACAAACAACTGTTCTAACTACAATATATGTCTTTTGTACTTGTAATATAAGGCTAGATTAGAATATTAAAATATTAGTAAAGGGCATTTAAATTTGGAATTTCGAGACATGTAAGAAGATTTATTTGTATGATTGTATCGATACCTTAAAGAGCACAAGTAAAACAGTGTATACATTGGTATGTGTATGTTGAGATTATAATTTGAGGAACATAGTAGATGAAAATGTCGAAAATCAATTTTTTTCAGTGCCTATTGTTTCAACTATAGAATAACGCCAAATCATATTTTTCATATTTGTAAGTGAATTATATTTGACTGTTTCGTTCCCACAACTGTAAATTCATTTAGCACAAAACAGATGCTACTTTTTTGAACAGAAGCAGATTAATGAATCACACCAGAAAGGTGCTTCATCTCTGTAAATGAGATGTGCTTAAAGAAAAAGAACTCCAGTGAACGTTTACGTACAGTATCAGTACACTTGAAAATCAGTATATTGTTTACGAATTTCATTCTTTTTCGTGAAATATATAGTGCCCCAAATAACATGGTTATGCAACTCATACATAAAGAAGACAAAAATCGGCATTTAGATACACTGTTTTCAATTTTTCTGTAGACATCATGTTTTATGTTTGATAATGTTCCTACTCTACTCTGTTAACATTATTACATTCAAACACTCCTCTATAAAGTCACTCCCACGTTCAGCTTCATACTCCATGTTTAGACACAGGTCATCTCTCAGTTCGACTTGCCCCTACAATATTAAAGATACAGTGTAGAATAACGTATACAGTTGCATTAACGGTTTCATGGTATCACTTTCCACATGATGAAACAAATGCTTCTGCTTAATAAACACAGATATAATCTTACAAATATTAGCATAAACGTTATTTGAGTAATTAGGTATGCGATGTCGAATTTTGCTTTAGTATACAAGAAAATAAAAAAAAATGTTACAATGATCCATGAAACTATCAGTTGTTAAATGACTTAGGACAACCTTTTCAATCTAGGTAACGGAGCTATATTTTGATCTTCTATCAGTACGCTAAGAATGTAATAAATATTTTAGCCATTGTGTCATTATACATCAAATATTTATTGCCTTCAATGACAAGAACATAGGTATGTATGTCGGTTTAAGGGTTAAGGGGCCGATATATATATATATATATATATATATATATATATATATATATATATATATATATATATATATATATATATATATATATTTAGATTCAGGATCTTTGATTTAATATGTATATGTCGTGCTTTACAGTTGTCTAATGTAATGCTGTGTTCCATCTCTGTTGGTATTACCTGGTCAAAGAATTCTTCTATAATGTCACTCCCCAGTTCAACTTCACACTCGCTGTTTATGTGTGAGACATCCCTTGATGATCCTTGCCCCTAAAATATTTAAACATATTGGTATTATTATTTAACACCAAATGAGAAGCTTAACTCAGTTAAATAAAAACTGATATTTGTGTAAAAATAAGCAAATACTCTTTGTATGAAAAAGTGAATAAGAAATATGGTATTTCGCTTTAATCGCACGTAAATAAAATATGAGATGTTACGATGAAAATGTGTGTCAGGGCATACCGTTACTGTCAGAACATCAGCGTTTACATATTTTTCAAAGCAAGGCAATAATTGTTCATTCATATGATTAAAGCTAGCGTAATTTATTTACTGAAGTCTGCTTACGATAAAAATTCATTCTGTCAAACAATGACCACAAATGTTAATTTACAGTTGTCTGTTAAATGAAGACGTAAAACTTATAAAATATTTAATGATGTGAAAATCAATACTTTGAAAAATAATTCCAATCCGACCACTAAAATCTAAGATCAATAGATAATGTAACATTCAATTTCCCTAAAATGGCAATAAAGTTTATTATTATTATTAAGTTTTGGCGCCACCAATAAAGGAAGTAGAATTAAGCAATGATAACAAGACCCATGACAATATTTAATTACTTACCTTAAGCTATTTAATTTTGAAAGTCTTTTGAAATACTTTGAAGGGTATCCTGTTTGCTGTTGAACATAGGTATATATGTCTTTTTAAGGGAACGATACATATCAGGATTTAGATTCAGGATCTTTGATTTCATATGTATATGTCGTTCGTTACAGTTGTCTAATGTAATGCTGTGTTCCATCTCTGTTAGTATTACCTGGTCAAAGCATTCTTCTATAAAGTCACTCCCCAGTTCAACTTCACACTCGCTGTTTAGGTATGAGTCTTCACTTGATGTTATTTGCCCCTAAAATATGGAAACATATTGGTATTATTATTTAGCACCAAATGAGAAGGTTAACTCAGTTAAAATAAGCGAATACTCTTTGCATGAACAAATGAATATGAAATATGGTATTTTACTTTAATCGCAAGTAAATAATACTTGAGATGTTTACAATGATAATGTGTCAGGGCATTTCGTTACTGTCGGAACATCAGCGTTTATATATTTTTCAAAGCTAGGCACTAATGTTTCAGTCACACGTGTCATATGACTACAGCTAGCGCAATTTATTTACTGATGCCTGCTTACTATTCAAATTCCTGCTGTCAAACAATGACCATAAATGCTAAGTTAATGTTGTCTGTAAAATCAAGACGCACAACTTATAAATTGTTAAAATGATGTGAGAATCCCTACAGTGGCAATGCAGTTTCTTATTATTATCAAGTTTTGACGCAACCAATAAAGGAAGTATAATTAGGATATGGTAACAGGAGCCAGGAAAATATTTAATTACTTGCCTAAAGCTATTTAATTTTGTAAGTTATTTGAAATACTTTAAAGGTTGTCCTGTTTGCTATTAAAGCAAGGGTGTTGACGACGCTTTTTGTTCAAATTTCACCAAGCTAGTTTTTCTTTTATTTGACAGAGAGAGATGCTTATAAATTGCTTCATTAGTTCAACAGTGCTACTGTTTCCGTCCGGATTCAAAGAAGTGTGTCTCAACGTTGAATTGTAATGTGAGATCATATTTAGCATCATATTTTTAACCTTATCAAACATAGTAGCAATCTGATAAGTATGATATGTACGTTTCAATTTGAATGAGTAATTTAAAATTGTTTTTAATGGTATGTGTTATATTTCAGTTGTTAGTTTAGGTATTCATTATATTAATTATTTTCATGATTGTATTTCACTTTTGACATTTCTATTAATCGACTGATATTTTATATGATTTGTTCTTCATGGTTTTTGTTGATATACTTTGTGCAGAAATTTTGAAACTCTATTTCATTAATTGATTTTTCATTATTTGTTGACTGAGGTTGACAAATATATATTTACCTGTATTTAGTTATTTTGTCTTGAATTTTGGGCTGGTTTTGATTTGTGTTAAATTTGGTATTGTTTTGTTGGTTTCTGTCTAGATTGTTTTGATATTTGTAACTTGAAAGGTTTGATAATTTTGGTCAGTTTGATTTTAACAACGTATTTACAACTCTCTTTTAATTTTTTTGTTATATTTTCAATCGTTGTCAATTATGCACTCTGTTTTGCATGCTTTAAAATATACATTGTTATATGCTTCATTGTTTCTCTAATTCTATTATTTAAAGACTTGATTTAAAATTAATATGTTTTTGTCTTTTATGCTGTGCGATTACTAAGAATGTTTAGTTCAAAGATTTTTAATTGGTTTTATCTGCTGTGTTCGTTAACATGTTTCATTCGTTTGTATTTTATGTAGCTACTACTCTCTTTTACTAGGTCTCATGGTTTTTGTGTTTACATAGATGATGCCAACAAGCATGCTACAACTATACACGGAGTCACATGTTTACTTTTAGTGAAAGGTTGCAAGATATATAGTCAAACTTACAACTTACAAAACAACCCAAACACCAAATACATTAAACTATATCGAACTACATTATTATCCTATCGGATTAATTGAATAAACTGTATACCAGGCTTAAAATAGTCTACCTAATGGGATATTTACATTAAGTTGTAGGTAAATGCTTGCAATGGAAACCTGGACCTATATATAACCCTAATTATCTTCATATTTTATTATGCGGTTTAGTAATTTTGGTTCTTATTTGGGGATATTGGTAAAAATTACGGTGATATTTATTGTCATAAATAAGAATACAATACATACTAACACACCCAAATACATACACTAATATGTTATATCCCTATTGTTGCCACATTTATGCCCTCGTATGTATTGTAAAATATTAGAAACGCATTATATTTATCCTTTATATTATCTCAAAGCTGCAAGACTTATGAATGTTATTGTGTGCCAAATAGACAGCAACATGTCAATGCGAAGTATTTCTGATACATTGTATACTCATGATATAAATAAGTGAAAACATAATTTTATATTGCTATTGTAATATTTATATTTTCTATTCAGTAAGAGTGTGTTAAGTGTTAAGTATGTTTACTTTGTACTGTTTGTTGCATTTTCAATAATTATTTCTTACGTACGTCTATATTTTGTAACAGACCTTAGTCCCAAAAGTCAAGTTAATTGACTATTAGACCAGTGGAATTTATTCTGTAAACAACATAGTACGTATTTAATATTTCTATAGCATTATATAATAAACACACGGATACTTATTAAATGTAAATATATTTGCTTCATATTGGCTTAAAGATACACCCTTGATTACAATGTTAGAAAGTTCCAGAAAAGAAACTTTCCGTAAAGTTGACAGAATGCTTCCAGAAAATGTTCATTGCCATCTAAGTCAAGTGGCTGGGTATATGCAATTGTTTCCTTATGGCTGTTCATTCCTGCCTTAACATAATGTTGCCTTCAGTTTTTAACTGGAATGTACTTATTTATTCAAATTATTATTCAATGAAATTAGAAAGAGCTCAATAATGTTTTGGAATAAAATACAAATTATTTTGGCATTATAGTAAATACAGTCAAAGAAACCGTGGATCATATTATTGTGATACATCACAAGACTGTTTAGTCCAGGGAATAGGCACCGTAGCTTATTCGAGACAACAAGGGCATAGACATACTCAATATGAAATTCACTTGGAACTTCACATACCTGGACTTGTGATACAGCTTTAAAGACACTCTGAGATTTAATTAACAAAACAATAAGAACCTTTTATATTTTCACTTCGTACTCTATGGAAATAAATTGCTTGCTATATTGTACAAATCTTGAGGGTTTATTTTCGTTTATAATATTTAATTTGATCATAGAGTATTATAAGATCAAGTCTTAACTAACAAGATAAACTGAAAGTGTCAGTACCAGTCACAATTGGTCAAACTGGACTGAAATCTGTATTCCGATATAATGGTCATTGCAAGAACTATCTCCGACATGGCCTAAATCTACATCGTATGTTCATTATTATCTTGGAACCGATGATAAGTCCTTCTAAAAGTGATGTATGTAAAGTTAATTACAAGAACATCTTCATAATGCACTTGCCTGACTTGTGATTCAGCTCAGTGACTGTGTACGCGTAATGTGCTTTAACGTATACTGCATAACATTTAGCTCTCCAATGCATACACTCAAAAATTGATATGGGTACATCCTTCGAAAATAAAGTTCGCTGAGACGACCCCATTAATCACATTAGTAGTTTACTATGTAAACGGACCGCACATATGAAAAGACTTTCTTCTTATTATTGTTGACAACAAGAAGTCAGAGTAAAAAGAAAACTGATTACAAGTTTTGCGTAGAATTACATATATTGTTCAAATAAACAAGGGGGTATTAATATTTTAGAACGCTAATTAGCGATCGAATGCAAAATAATCGGAATAAAGAAGCCACATTTTCATGCGGAGTTAGATACCTGTGATATACAGGACTATTGAAGGCCATTGGATTGGTTAATGAAAACGACCACTGAAGCTCTCAGTTCAACCACTAGTACAACTTTCATTCGATGGTCTTTTATTAAGAGAACATAAGCATCATACCAGCTTTAATGCAACTCCCTCACAACTAGTCTTCTTTATATTTCCAACATGAAGTACAACCCATCCTTAAGCAGTAACAAAAAACTCATCATCAACGATCTATCACATAGATGATGCGTATTCATGCGGTGACTGCATATATTCGTCGGAAAACATGAAACAGTTATTTTCACTCAGCTATATATACTTCTTCGAACTGACAACCTCATATGAAACATGTGTGTCTGAGACAACCTAAGCTAAGAACAACATTACACAGTGTCACATCATGAATGCTATATATGTAATGCCTCTTTGCAACCAACATATAGAGATCAACATACTGACGGTTGGAAAGTGGGAATCACTTTACTTTCGGCCGAACTGTGAGGATAGCATATCTGCATATATGAGCAATCGAGGTGTATGACATGTCTATTAAAAGTCCAGAAGGTTCTCATCAAAGGCATGTGCACTGCAAGCAGCACATTGCAGCGATTCTGATTATATCAGACATGGGAAACGCACACCCTACCATCATCGTCAGATAATTATCATGGAAGCAAGATAACTTCAAACCTTTATGAATGTCCACTCGTCAGTTCAAGAGGAGGCACGGTAACAGACAGACGTACGGAGGGAAAGTGGGCAGCACGTTATCATTGTTGGACATGCTCATGCGAACATGACTTCATGGATGAGTGGTCAATACATGTGACATAGCGATCAGAAATACTTCTTTATGTAGAAATTAAAGCGATCTTAAGTGCATCATGCAAACTTGTTAGAACAATTGAGATTTTCTCTTTTACTGTTTGTATGATGCATTCCTACTGGATGGTCAGGCTGATCAAATTACCAGAAGCTGACTTCGAACTAAGTAGCATATAATCATTATAATTAGCCTCTCTGGTGAAAATAATATTTACCTCAGTAAAGTTATCAAAGCTTTAAGTAGTTAACTACAAACCTACACAACTATCAGATCACTATCTTTACTGAAAAACATTACAAATATTCGAGCACCAAAACGCTTCCAACATACCTCATTTTCTGTTGGCGTATAATCTGCCACTGGCTTTGCAGAGGTCCCTATTTTGGGAATTTCTTTTGGAACACTTTCAACATTTTCGCTCCCAATATCCTCAATACAACTTGGTCCTGTTAGGAGTGGTTTATCGTTGATATCTCTTTTAACTGCACCAACATAAAATTAGAGTAGCACTAAGGGTTTACTGATATTGTAAATGTTAAATGGTAACACAGTATCACCGTTGTTGCAATAATTATCTAGGACTCTGCATTGCATAGCCAAGACCATGATAAGTTCTCATTAAGTATATTCTACTATACTTATGTCGTAATAATATAATGATATTCACATTGTTTGAACTGACCAAGTGCAAAATACTTTTACAAACGTCAAACAGTGCACTATGCGCAGCATATACAGATAGAGAGGGAGATATAGGTATGGAGGGAGGGAGGGAAGGGCCGATAGAGAGACATTGATGAAAGAAACGTTGTGTTGTTCAAGTTGCAATGTCAATTCCCTGCTTGAGATATATTGCTTTAACGCCTTCAGAGATGCCTAATGACTAGATGTTCGTATACACAAAATGTGCCCAAGGTAATCATGAGAAACATCCTATGTGTTTACACGGAAATGTAGTTTCTGCTAGGGATGATTTGACAATGTGAATCATAAGATAATATAACGATCTACTTTTTATCTCCGATATTGTCATGGTTGCATGACTGAAAAAATGTGTCTATGTTAACATCGATAATAGTGCTAACACTACCAAATCAAGATACATCAATCAAGTTCCTACTTTAAGTAATAACAAATAAAAAGCTTTTTACAAAAAGGATCCATCTGATATTTCTGTAAAAGTATGATTCAATAATTGCGGATTTGGTTGGAATATATACGGTGTCTCCGTGAAAAAGGCTGTGGTAATGACGGCAAATACCTTGACAACTCCTACTTTCGCTGGCGATCTACTGATCACCAATATTTCCATGGACATCAGAGAAACAGGGAAAGTGTTGAAAGCGTTTTCAGCAGGAAACGTTACTGCTATGACACTCCCAGTTCCGAACAAAGATTGAAAATTGGCATTCCTAACTGTGCACTTCTTAAATTTAGGTTGACGATTCCTGCTAACAGGTGTGTTACTTGCCATACTTTACGTTAAATCAACAGTTTGTTAGCACATTGCGATAATGTGGGCCAATGGTACATTAGGATGTTAGAGACTACAGGCAATTCAAAACTTTGAATGTGGCAACTTATTTGGAATACGACTGGACTTTAGTTAGAACATGATACATTTGGACTAGTGATCGATCATTTAGAGCTATGTGGGATTTAATTCACAATAATCTAAGTTCTTTTTAATTTGTTTACTTTTTTTCTCGGAAAATAAATTATTTCTTGAATGTTAAAGAACGTGTCAGTTTCCGCTCTCTTCTCTTACTTAGCTTACAACCATACAATTGTAAAATTACACTGGGGGCTGATCCAAGGTACACAATTTGCGATAACGGTACCTGACAGCTAGCCGAAAAGCAAGACCTTTTTATTAAATAACGGAATAAAGAGTTGTTATTTCATTAATGCTGAGTAGTGTACAGTCTTTCTTTGGTTCAGATTCAATCACCTTCACTTCCTCGAAATGCAGAAAGAAAGCGTGTTATTTCTCATTTTCAATTAGCAACGTAAAACAACAGTAATGTAGTAAGATGGTGCTTTCTATAAAACATCAACACAAGTTTGATGATTATGTATAATTGAATTTACCTTTAATCTAAAGAATGCCAGGCGAAATTTCATATACGACCTCGGGAAAATTGGTATAATTACACTAGTTTGTAGTCCATTCGTGATCATATTGAAATAATCTGGAAGGTCTAGGTTTATTGAATTGCAGGTATATATGAGTGGTCCGTATTTCATCAAGTACAAATAAAACGATAAGAGTAAGGTCTTAGCAGTCGATAAAGAATTCCAGAGTAACTTATTTTGGAAGCTTTTAAATAGTATAATTTATATCGCATCTACATTTGCTGTTTCGATTTTTAGCTCATATTTTGGCAGAAAGAGAAATAAATGTTGCCCACAAATTTAATAGCAGTGTTAACACAGCATGGTAGCATTGCCCGAGGAAAGTGTATACCATCAGCTCATTCGGCTTACGTGGTTTATACAGAAAATATAAGACAAAACATTCACAACGGAAAAATCGGAAATACAGAAGTGTTTCCTCTACCTATTTCGTCCTCAGGTTTCTCAACAGAGCTATCTGTCACATCTTTAACATAATCAACCGTTCTTGTCAAGACGATTGAAGTCGAATCATGCACAAAAGTATCATCTGTGTTGTTTTCGTCTATCACCTGAAGAAATTGGAATACATATTTCATGCGTAACTGAACCTAACATAACGATACAGATTTTTATGTTATTTGTATCTATGTTTACAATGTACTTAAACAGTTGGCATGAAGTTTCTTTTTGAGAACATATATATATATATATATATATATATATATATATATATATATATATATATATATATATATATATATATATATATATATATATATATATATATATATATATATATATATATATATATATATATATCTTTCCTTTATCTATCCTGAAAAGAATGTATGTTTAGTTGGTTTTAACGACAGTTGAGGCACATTGTTTGATATATCGTTCCGAGGAAACGGGAGCGCAATGTCGTTTCGTATGGAAATGACAAGGTAATCGACCCAGGAACGTTCGAATGTGTGTAGAAGCCATGATCTTTGATTACAAATATTACTATTTTAAAAGATAATTAATGATTGATCACAACATATAAGTAACGTATGTATTAAGGTCCACATACATATGAATATACTGGCGTGATCTTTTAATTAATAAACGTTGGATTATTACTACTGGTGAATACATTATATTAACAAAATTGAACTAAGATCAATTATCCACTTATCCAAATTATAATACTTAATTTCACCATATAGTATTATTTGATAAGTTTTAACTAACAAGATAAACTGAAAGTGTCAGTACTAGTAATCACTGATCAAACTGGACTAAAATCTGTATTCCGATATAATGGTAATTGCCACAACTATCTCCGACTTGGCCTAAATCTATATCGCATGCGCGTTATTATCTTGGGACCGATGATTAGTCCTTCTAAAAGTGATGTATGTAAAATTAATTACAAGCACATCCTCATAATGCAATTGCCTGACAAGGGATTGAGCTCAGTGACTGTGAATTAGTAATATGCTTTAGCTTATACTGCAGAATGTTTAATTCTCATATGCTTAGACTCAAACATTGATATGGGTACATTCAACGAATTAATCTTCACTGAGACGACCCCAGTAATCCCAAAAGTAGTTTACTAACAAAACGGACCGCACATATGAAACTACTTTCTTCTTATTATTGATGACAACATGAAGTCAGAGTAACAAGAAAAACGATTTCAAATGTTTCGTAGAATTACATATATTGTTAAAATAAACAAGGTGATATTAATATTTTAGAACGCTAATTAGCGATCGAATGCAAAATAATCGGAATGAAGAAGCCACATTTTCATGCGGAGTTAGATACCTGTGATATTCATGACTAATGAAGGCCATTGGATTCGTTAATGAAAATGACCACTGCAGCTCTCAGTTCAAATTCTAGTACAACTTTCATTCAATGGTCTTTTATTAAGAGAACATAAGCACCATAACAGCTTTAATGCATCTCCCTCACAACACGTTCTTTTTACATTTCCAACATGAAGTGCAACCAGTCCTTAAGCAGAACAAAAACCTCATCATCCACGATCTACACAAAGATGATGCGTATACATGCGGTGACTGCATATATTCGTCCGAGCATATGAAACTATTATTTTCACTCAGCTATATGCACTTCGTCCAACTGACAACCTGATACGAATCCTACGTGTCTGTGTCAAGCTAAAGCTATGAACAACATCACACAGAGTCACAACGAGAATAATACTTTTGTAACGCCTCTTTGCAACTGACAAAAAAGATCAACATAATGACGGTTGGAAAGTGGGAATTACTTTACTTCCGGCCGAACTGTGAGGATAGCATATCTGTATTTATGAGCGATTAAGGTGTATGATGTCTACTAAAAACACAGAAAGTATCTATCAAAGGCAGTTGCTCTGTAAGCAGCACAGTGCAGTGATTCTAATTATAGCAGCCAGGGCATACGCCCAATCTACCCTCATCTTCAGATGGTTATCTTGGAAGCAAGATCACTTCAAACCGTTATGAATGTCCACTCGTTAGGTCAAGAGGAGTTACGGTAATATACAGACGTACGGAGAGAAAGTGGGCTGCTTATTATCATTGTTGAACATACTGATGCGAATATGATTTAATGGATGAATGGTCAATACATGTGACATGGCGATCACAAATACCTTTTTTATGTAGAAATTCTAGCGATCTTAAGTGTATCATGCAACCAAGTTAGGACATTTGAGATTTTACCTTTTACTGTTTAGATGATGCACCCCTAGTGGATAATCAGGCTGATCCAATAACCAGTAGTTAACTTCGAACTAAATAGTATGTGATTATTATAATTAGACTATACTGCTGAAAATGTTGTTTGCCTCAGTAAAGTTATCAAAGCTTTTAGTAGTTAACTACGTACATCCGAATCCATCACAAGCCTTATACAACTATCAGATCACTATCTGTACTGAAATACATTAGAAATATTCGACCACCAAAATGCTTCCAACATACCTCATTTTCTGTTGGCGTATCATCTGACGTTGGCTTTGCAGAGGTCCCTGTTTTTGGAAGTTTGCTGGGCGCACTTTCAACATTTTTGCTCTCAGTATCCCCAGTACTTCTTCGTCCTGTTGTGAGTGGCTTATCGTTGATGTCTCTGTTAACTGCACCAACATAAAATTAGAGTAGCACTAAGGGTTTACTGATATTGTAAATGTTAAATGGTAACACAGTATCACCGATGTTGTAAAATGTATGTAGTCCTCTGCTTTGTATAGCCAATAACATGTTAAGTTCTCATTAAGTATATTCTACTATACGTATGTCGTAATAATATAATGATATTCACATTGTTTGAACTGACGAAGTCCAAAATACCTTTACGCACGTCAAATAGTGCACTATGCGGAGCATATACAGATAGAGAGGGAGATAGAATTATGGATGGAGGACGTAAGGGGGAAAAAGAGAGACATTGATGAAGTGAACGTTGTGTTGATCAAGTTGCAATGTAAACTTACTGCTCGATATAAATTACTCCAACGTAACCAGAGACCCCTAATAACCAGATGTTTGCATACACAAAATATGCTCAAGATTATCATGAGAAACATTCTATGTGTTTACACTGAAATGTAGTTTCTGCTAGGGATGATTTCACAAAGTGAAACATAAAATAATATAACGTTCTATAGAGTACCCATAATAATTTCATGGTTGCAGGCATGAAGAAATGTGTCTATGTTAACAGCTATAACAGATCTAACACTACCAAATCAACATACACCCCTCAAGTGCCTTTTTTAAGCAGTAACAAATAAAAGGCTTTTTACAAAAAGGATCCATCTGATATTTCTGTAACAAAAGTATGATTCAATAATTCCCGATTTGATTGTAATATATATGGTGTCCCATGGAAAAGGCTATGGTATTCACGGCAAATACCTCGACAACACATGCTCTCTCTGGCGATCTCCAGATCACCATTATTTCCATGGATATTAGTGAAACAGGGAAATGTGTTGAAAGCGTTTTCAGCACGACACGATGCTGCTAAGGCACTCGCAGTTCCAAACAAAGATTGAGAATTAGCAATTCTCATTAGGCACATGTCAAATTCATGTGGAAAATTAATGCTGACAGGTATGTTACGTGCCATACTTTATGCTACATCAACAGACTATTAGCACATTACCATAATCTGGGACATTCATACATTAGCATGTTAGAGACTACAGGCAATTCAAAACTTTGAATGCGGCAACTTGTTTGGAATACGACTGAACTTCAGTTGGAACTTCATACATTTGACTTGTGATCGAAATTTTAGAGCTTTGTGGGATTGAAATAACAATAATCTACGTTCTTTTTTATATTTACATTATTTTCCGTACACTTTTGCTTTGCTTCAGATTCAAACATCTGTCACTTCTTCGAAATGCAGAAAGGAGACGTGTCAGTTCTTATTTTCAATCAGCCACATAAACCAACAGTAATATAGTGAGATGGTGCCTTTATAAAACATAAATACAAGTTTGATGATTATGTATAATTACTTTTACCTTTAAGCTAAAGAATGCCAGTCAACATTTTTTATAATTTCTTGGGAAAGTGTGTATAATTACACTATGTTTTTGTCAATTCGTAATCATATTGAAGTAAACTGTATGTCTAGTTTTATTGAATTGCAGGTGTATATGATTGTTCAATATTTCATCCTGTACAAGTAAAACGATAAGACTAAGGTCTTAGTAGTCGATAAATAATTCTAGAGCAACTTTTTTGGAAGGTTTTTAAATAGTATACTTTATATCGCATCTACGTTTGCTGTTACGCTTTTTTACTCATTTTTTGGCAGAAGAAGAAATAAATTTTTCCCACAAATTTAATGGTAGTGTTAATACAGCATGGTAGCATGGCCCGAGGAAAGTATATACCGTCATCACATTTGGCTTACGTGGTTTGTAAAGAAAATACAAAGAAGGAAGACAAAATATTCACAACGGAAAAGTCGCAAATACAGAAGTGTTTCCTCTACCTATTTCGTCCTCAGGTTTCTCAACAGACCCATCTGTCACATCTTTAACATTATCAGCCGTTCTTATCAAGACGACTGTTGTCGAATCATGCACAAAAGTATCATCTTTGTTGTTTTCGTCTATCACCTGAAGAAATTTTAATATTGTTTTCATGAGCAACTGAACCTAACATAACTATACAGATTTTTATTTTATTTTGTACCTATATTTACAATGTTCTTAAACAGTTGGCATGAAATTTCTTTTTGAGAACATATATATCCCTTTCCTTTATCTATCCTGAAAAGAATGTCTGTTTAGTTGGATTTAATGACATTTAAAGCACATTGTTTGATATATCATTCCGAAGAAACGGGAGCGCAATGACGTTTTGTATGGGAATGTCAAGGTAATCGACCCAGGAAGATAGGGTTTGTGTAGAAACCATGATCCGTTGATAACGAATATTACTTTTTTAAAAGACAATTAATCATTATCACAACATATAAGTAACGTATGTATTAAGGTTCACATACTCACATATGAATATACTGGCGTGATTCTTTAATTAATAAACGTTGGATTATTACTACTTGTGAATACATTATGTTAACAACATTGAACTAAGGTCAATTATCTACTTATCCAAATCATAATATTTAATTTGACCATATAGCATTGTTTGACCAAGTCTTAACTAACAAGATAAACTTAAAGTGTCAGTACTAGTAACCACTTGTCAAATGCTTACACTCACAAATTAATATTGATACATTTATTGGAATTAATCTTCACCGAGACGAACCCATTAATCCCATTAGAAGTTTACTATGAAAACGGACCGCGCTTATGAAACTATTATCTTCTTACTATGGATGACAACAAGAAGTGAGAGTAATAAGAAAAACGATAAGAAATGTTGCATAGGAATTACATATATTGTTAAAATAAACAAGGTGATATTAATAATTTAGAACGCTAATTAGCGATCGAATGCAAAATAATCGGAATGAAGAAGCCACATTTTCATGCGGAGTTAGATACATGGGACATACATGACTAATGAAGGCCGTTGGAATGGTTAATGAAAACGACCACTGCATCTCTCAGTTCAACCTCTAGTACAACTTTCATTTGATGGTCCTTTATTAAGATAACATAAGCATCATAACAGATTTAATGCATCTCCCTAAAAACTCGTTATCTGTACACTTCCAACATGTAGTACAACCCATCCTTAAGCAGTAACAAAAAACTCATCATCAACGATCTATCACATAGATGATGCGTATTCATGCGGTGACTGCATATATTCGTATGAAAACAAGAAACTGTTATTTTCACTCAGCTATATGCTCTTCTTGGAACTGACAACCTGATACGAAACCTATGTGTCTGATCCAAGCTAAAGCTAAGACCATCATTACACTGTGTCACATTATGAATACTATATATGTAATGCCTCCTTGCAACTGACAAATACAGATTAACATAATGACGGTTGGAAAGTGGGAATTACTTTACCTCCGGCCGAGCTGTGAGGATATCATGTCTGCATTTATGAGCAGTCAAGGGGTATGACATGTGTACTAAACGTATAGAAAGTATCTATCAAAGGCAGTTGCTTTGCCAGCAGCACATTGCAGCGATTCTGATTATAGTAGCCACGAGACACGCCCACTATGCCCTCATCTTCAGATGGTTATCTTAGTATGAAGATCACTTCCAGCCTTTATGAATGTCCACTAATCAGTTTAAGAGGAGTTACGGTAACAGACAGACGTACGGAGGGAAAGTGGGCAGCACATTATCATTGTTGAACATAATGATGCGAATATGATTTCATGCATGAATGGTCAATACATGTGACATGGCGATCACAAATAATTGTATATGTAGAAATTAAAGCCATCTTAAGTGTAACATGCAACCAATTTAGAACAATTGAGATTTTACCTTTTACTGTTCATATGATGCACCCTTAGTGGATAGACAGGCTGGTCCAATTACCAGTACTTAACTTCGAACGAAATAGCATGTGATTATTATAATTAGACTCGTCCAGTGAAAATGTTATTTGCCTCTGTAAAGTTATCAAAGCTTTATATAGCTAACTACAAACGTCCGACAACATCACAAACCTACACAACTATCAGAGCACTATCTTTACTGAGAAACATTAGAATTATTCGACAACCAAAATGCTTCCAAACATACCTCATTTTCTGTTGTCGTATCATCTGACATTGGCTTTGAAGAGGTCCCTGTTTTTGGAAGTTTGTTTTGACCACTTTCAATATTTTCGCTCTCAATGTCCCCAATACCACTTCGTCCTGTTATGAGTGGCGTATCGTTTATGTCTCTTTTAACTGCACCAATACAAAAGCAAAGTATCACTTAGGGTTTACTGATATTGTAAATGTTAAATGGTAACACAGTATCACCGTTGTTGTAATAATTATCTAGGTCTCTGCTTTGTATAGCCAAGAACATGTTAAGTTCTCATTAAATATATTCTATTATACTTATGTCGTAAAAATATTATGCTATTCACATTGTTTGAACTGACCAAGTCCAAACTACCTTTACAAACGTCAAGCAGTGCACTACGCTCAGGATGTCCAGAGAGAGAGAGAGAAAGCGAGAGAGAGAGAGATAGAGAGAGAGAAATGGAGGGAGGGAAAGATGGAGGGAGGTAAAGAGGGAGGGATGGAGGGATAGAGAGACATTGATCAAGGGAAGTTGTGTTGTTCAAGTTGCAATTTCAACTTACTGCTCGATGTAAATTGGTCCAACGTCATTTAGAGACTCCTAATAATTAGATGTTTGCATATACGGAATATGCCCAATTTAATCATGAGAAACATCCTATGTGTTTACACTGTAATGTAGTTTCTGCTAGGGATTATTTGACAAAATGAAGCATACAATGATATAACGATCTACATTGTATCCCCAATATTGTCATGGTGTCAGACCTGGAAGAAATTATATATGTTAACGGCGATAACACATCTAACACTACCAAATGAAGATAAACCCATCAAGTGCCTGCTTTAAGTAGTAACAAATAAAGGCTACAAACAGGATCCATCTGATATTTCTGTAACAAAATTATGATTCAAAAGTTGCGGATTTGTTTGTAATATATACAGTGTCTCCGTGTAAAAGGCTATGGTAATGACGTCGAATACCTTGATAACATATACTATCGCTGGGGATTTCCAGATCACCAATATTTATATGGACATTAGAGAAAGGGGAACATGTGTTGAAAGCGTTTTCAGCACGACACGTTGCTGCTAAGACACTTTCAGGTCCGTACAAAATTGAGAATTGGCAATCCTAATTGTGCACTTGTTAAATTCATTTGGACAATTCCTGCTAACAGTTATGTTACATGTCATACCTTACGCTACGTCAATATACTATTAGTACATTACCATAGTCTGGGCCAATGGTACATTAGCATGTTAATGACTACAGGTAAATCAACACTCTGAATGCGGCAACTTATTTGGAATACGACTGGACTTTAGTTGGAACTTCATACATTTGGACTTGTGATTGATCTTTTAGACCTATGTGGGATTTAAGTCACAATAATCTACGTTCTATTTACATTTTAACTTTAATTTCTCGGAAAATTAATTATTTGTTGAATGGTACAAACCGTGTTATTTTCCGCTCTCTTCTCTTATTTAGTTTAAAACCATATAGTTGTAAAATTACGTGGTGGGTCGATGTGTTGTACATAGTACGCGATTACGGTATCTGACAGCTACCAGATAAATCAAGACCATTTGATAAACTAACGGCATAAACAGCTGTTCTTTTGTTTATGCTGATTAGTATTCCCTCTTGCTTTGCGTCAGATTCAAACACCTGTCACCAATTCGAAATGCAGAAAGAAAGCTTGTCATTTCTCATTTTCAATCAGCAATGTAAATCAACTGTAATATAGTAAGATGGTGCTTTCTATCAAACATTAATACAAGTTTGATGATTATGTATAATTACTTTTACCTTTAAGCTAAAGAATGCCAGCCGAATTTGTATATAAGAGCTTGGGAAAGTCGGTATAATTACACTACTTTGTAGTCAATTCCTAATCATATTGAAGTAATCTGGAAGGTCTAGTTTTACTGAATTGCAGGTAAATATGATTGTTCAGTATTTCATCCAGTACAAGTAAAACGATAGGACTAAGGTCTTAGTATTCGAGAAAGAATTCCAGAGTAACTTATTTTGGAAGCTTTTTAAATAGCATAATTTATATCGCATCTACATTTGCTGTTACCTTTTTTGACTCATATTGTAGCAGAAGAAGAAATAAATTCTGCCACAAATTTAAGGGCAGTGTTAACACAGCATGGTAGCATTGCCCGAGGAATGTGTATAGCATCATCTCATTCGGCTTAAGTGGTTTATACAGAAAATACAAGAAAGAAAATAATATTTACAACGAAATATTTGGAAATACAAAAGTGCTTCGTCTACCTATCTCGTCCTCTGGTTTCTCAATGGACCCGTCTGTCACAACATCTTGAACATTATCCACCGTTCTTATCAAGACGATCGTAGTCGAATCATGCACAGAAGTATCATCTTTGTTGTTTTCGTCTATCACCTGAAGAAATTGGAATACATATTTCATGAGTAACTGAACCTAACTTAACGATACATATTTATATTTCAATTTATTCCCATGTTTACAATTTACTTAAATAGTTGGCAGGAAATTTCTTTTTGAGAACATATATATCTCTTTCCTTTTTATATCTTGAAAAGATTGTATGTATAATTGCTTTTAACGGCAGTTGAAGCACATTATTTGATATCATAATGTCGTTTGTATTGGAATGTCAAGGCAATCGACCGAGGAACGTGTGTAGAAACCATGATCAGTTGATTACAAATATCACTTTTTTAAAAGACAATTAATCATTGATCACAACAGATAAGTAACGTATGTATTAAGGTCCACATACTCACATATGAATATACTGGCGTGATTCTATAATTAATGAGCGTTGGATTACTACTACGGGTGAATACATTATGTTAAAAAAATTGAAATAAGGTCAATTATCCAGTTTTGGACTTTACAATTTAATTACTTTTTCGATATCAGGATCATTAATCTTTATCATACTAAACTTTAGCTTGATAATGTAAATCCATTTCCCAAATTTGACCAAAATATTATCAATACTATGACCTCTAGAAAAAAAGGTGAGCATATGAAACGCATGATCACCCAACTCAATAATGTTTGTCAAAAAATACTCCTCCGTAATATTCATAATCCAAGCTGAAATTTTAACTTGTATTACAAGTACATCATACATATGGTCTATAGAGTGAAAAGAAAAACATTCAATCAAGTTTAATATCATTACATTAATATGTGATCAATGCTTTCAGTATCAAACACTTCGACATAGTTGATGAAATTAACCCAAATTCCAAGGTTGATAAAAATCGTCTTCAGAGTGATAAGCAGCTCATTCAATCACTGAAGAAACATTTCATTAATATGGCCAGATGTTGGACTATGTCTACTACTTCGAATACAATTACAACCAGAGCAAATATTTAAAATATAATTAACATTAGTTCAAAATCTGTATTGATAGAATTGTTCCAACCTAAGGAACTCAGATCCAAAATCATTTAATTAGTAAGGTTATTCATCACACATACGAAATAGTTCGACATCTCCTTGATGTACACTTTACATGTTAAGTTTCCTCAAAATCGTAACTGGAAAATGACCTCCATATTAGTAACAAAGGAATGCTGGCGCACAGACTATGGAAAAAAGACTCAAGGTAATCAGAAACGTTCACATGGATATAGGTCCAGGTGAGTAAATAATGTTCAGTAATGCAAGTAGTTATGTCAAAGATGCAAACGTTAAAGTTGATGCTTCCCGCCATTGTTATAATGTGATAAGCATAATGTGATTAGAATCTTTAGTTTGAATCTTAATCGTAATTTAAGTCGTAACACAGTCATCCGAAATTGAATTTAGCACATTCACCGACCCTGAGAGACCCAAACATAATAAAACATGGCAACAAAATATCTGCAATTTTAGATAACAAGAAAAAACATGTAAACGACATCAAAATATTGATTATATAAGTGTTACATTAAATCACCAGCGAAGTTATTATGAATACAAGGTATTCGTAAAAGAGAAATAAAACAATTAACGATGCGATGGCAGAAAATTCGATTAAAAGAAATAGTCTGTTGGAGGGGCCATGTAAGAACAAGATTATTGATCAATAAATGTAGATCATCAAAATTTGTGGGCTATATGTCTCATATCAGCTTGCAACAGACTGTTGATAGGAATTTTAGTAAACAGTGTTACACTGGCTACTAAAATCGATACATTTCCTTGTTGAGTCATGTTGGTGAGAGATACGAGATTGCTGAAAGTCACTGATTTGGTTCATACAAACGTACATTGAAGTTCTCAGTTCAAATTCTAGTACAACTGTTAATGAGATATTTGTTTATAGAACGTACACATCATATTAACTGCAATGTCTCGCCATCGCAGTTCTTTCTCTCTTTCTAGTGTATATTCTAATCTCAATTTCTCTTCGCTAAGCAGCGAACAACGAATCATGATGCAAAACTGCATAGATGATGAGACTTATAAAACGTGGTCCAAGTATATGTGAAAATCAATTTTGCTTAACTATTGGTACATCTACCAATTGCCACCCTGACAGGCACCTCAAGGCGTGTGAGCCAATACTAGTGTACATGGCTATGACATGAACCCTATAATTGCAATGCCATTTGAAAGTCTGCTCTGCAGTTTAAGCGTAGGTTTTGCAACTAAAGGACAGATGGAAATATCAACGGATGGAAAGGGTGTATCATATTAGCTCAGGCCCACGCATGTCTGCATAGATGCGTGATCAATGTTGATTAATGTCTACCATAAGTACAGAAACTATACTTGCAATACAGTCTTTTCAAGCGTCCCATTACATCAGCCCCGATCATAACAGACAGCAGACATGCCGGCTAACCCCCAGTTTACAAATCATTATCTTATAGGCATCGTAGCTTCAAACTTTTCTGAGTCTCCACTCCTCAGTTGAAGAGGAGATATGATAATAGACAGACGATGGGACAGTAGGCAGCACAATATAATCGTTCAAGCGTGTGAATACTTCCCTGTTGTGGGGTGTTTGTTTGGACAATTTTAAACACTCTTGTCCACACAGTGCCTAGCCCTGTTTCTACTTGTATTGAGCGGTTTATGTTTGATATGTTGTTTAGCTGCAAGAAATTTAAATGTATCATATTCGCACAGAGAGAATAGAAAATAACATGAAACTATCTGTCTAATATTTCATCTTTGATTACAAGAAAACCATTTAACTAAAATCAAAATGTTAAAAGAAAATACTGCAAGCGTAGTTAAGATAAATAAAACGATATTTGCCAACAAAGCTAAATAAAACAAGTAGAGATCCAATACGAGATATTCCGAATAAAAAAACTGATTCCTGTGGCGCCATGTACAAAGAGGTTAATTAATCGCAAACGGTTATTGGAGTGATTTGTCAACACTGTTATACGAAATTTCGTATTAGCTTTCAATACGATTGATGCTAGGATAATTCGTAAACACAGCCCACACTAACAACCACTCACACGTAAAGTAACATAGTGCATCTTAACTAAAATATGCTCCAAGTTTCATGATTAACGTATTAAATTTATGATATGTATTTATTCCTGCTTTGACTGCATGCAACATTTGACCCCTAATTATTTGAAATTGTTGTGGTCATTTAAATTATTGTACTAATCTTTAATATCATCCAAATGATGGCATTGGTGGGATCTTATACAAAGAACACCTCTTGAAGTTGGTGAAAGAGGGAAGAATCACTCCAAAGTTGTGTGAATTTCCACTGACAACGTTATGATTAGATGTTATAAGAGACACATGGATGGAATGCAGATGGGTGGACAGTGAGTATAACATCACGTCTTAAACATGTGAAAGCCATACATAGATTTGTAAGTTATAAACGTGGATTACATGTCTACCTCAGGTATACAGACTTTACTTTTGATAATTTATATTATCTTCGAATAGCGCTTTAACGTTCCCTTGGCCATCTGGACCAAACAATAACATCTAAATATATGCCAGGATATTATATCGATTGGATATTAAGCAATAAGTTTACAACACACCGTACCACCTGGAACCAGCTTTTCCAAATTCCCACGGTTGCGTTTTATTGGATTATCTTTACAAATGTTTCCGAATCCAGGACGAAGTATGTTCTTTCCGCTATGAGTAGCTGTATCGTCTTCTGCAAATAAGGTAACACTATTTACTTTTCATCCTTTCCTTTCATCTCCCGTAATAAATCGATGCATTAAAGGAAAGTATAGTGATTAAGATAACTGCGATCCGATGGAAGTGCAGAAACTTAAGATAAAGAGTTATTTTTATTTTGAACTATTTGCAGAAGTACAATAATATTTAACGTACCTCACTATAGTGGTGTCATTGTCGCGGCATAAATGGTAACTTGATATGATTATTTTTCTTTACAACATGGTCGATATTCACATCGACCTAAATGCGCCAGTCTACATATACATCTATACAATGATACAATTTACTATACATATTGCAAAACAAAAACACAGACAGAGAGCATGATAGACCATTGCCAGCGAAGCATTACATTCCCATTAAATTCATGGACATTTTGTTGCCTTCCCCACCAATGGAACCTAACTATACACATACTAATTTAGGCCAAAGTACACTTTTGTATTGTTGCTAGAATGGAGAATTTCCGAGGATAATTGGACAAAGTAAAAAACGCAACATAATTAATTCAATATCATGGTTTAAATACTCTCACCAAGGTCGTTATGACTACAAAACTGACATCAAGGTTTCTTTCACAATTAACATATATAAAACAATCACTAACAGTAGGAAAACACCATATGCATAGCTAAAGGCACAAGAGGAAATCTCGAAAAGGGATATAAAACGGAGAACTTCTAATATTCAAACTTGTGAGAAAAATAGAAATATTTCAGTGACAGCAGAATCTTAATGTTGATGACTCAGACTCCATGATCATCGTTGAAGTGAATAGGAACATCAAGAGGTATTTGCGTAGTAACATAACTGGAAGCATTGTAAAAACTATATACCAGCGCTCAAAGCTGCATCATATTAGTTGCATTTGTTACTAACTAGTATACTTTTCGAGTGAAAGTGTCCTCTCGCAGACATGAGACTAGCACAAATACGCTATAGTACCTTATATGAATCGTTTTACACTCATGAAATCAGCAGATGCAATTTACAGGAGTACATCGTTATCCTCAATTGTTTTCGTACCAATCGGAAGGCCACTGTTATTAATTAGCTCCTTCATTTGACTCTTTCGATTTCTCACTTGACTACAGTGACCAGTGGCGTTCAAATTCGACAAAATTAAGGCCATGTTATGCACTAGCTGGTTTCTTAGCTATGGATTATGTCTACTTTATTTATTTGTATCATCAGTCGTGTAGTTCGGTTCCTCAACTCATAACAATGAATCAAAACTGTCAAAATTATAAAATTCAAAGTTTTATTGTATGTGTCTCATCCTGTGCATTCCTCACCGAGCTAGTCTTTACCATGAAATTTAGAATAGTCAAACAAGGGTTATGTTTTATCAAATGTTGGTTCCCTACCAAGTGAATATAATTTATGGAATTATTTTTTCATTATTCGGTTCGTTTGAATATGTGCTTCATTAGAATACCCCTTTAATGTCTAGAACACGATATGTGTTATATTTTCAGCAGTTGGTTCAGTACACCTGTGAATGCCCACTGCATGTATTTGTGACATCATTTGCAAATTGTCCCATGACTTAAAAAATAGTTATGTAAGAGTTATATTTTCACTAGTTGCTTTTATACTGCAGTATACGTATGTTGTATGTACTTGTTTATTCGTTTTTGTAACTGTGCTCTGTGCCTAACTGGACTGGCAATTTTATTTATATAATTAAATATGATATATGTTATTCAACAGTTCTTTCTGTACACAAACTATGTTTACTGTACATATTCTCTTCATTATGTTTGTACTTTGTTTTCGCCCTTCACCTCTGTGTATCATCTCTTTAAAAATGGTTTTAAATATTTATCCACCAGTTGTTTCTGTTCTACTGGCTATGTTTACTGTATTTTTTCTACACTGACCTATTACTTTAACAATAGTCAAATGAAGGTCCATTTTCCACTATTGTGTAGTATTACTCAGCAAATATCGGCATCCCATTTAATATAATTCTGCATGTGCCTATTTCTATATGAATACTTGTGTATGGATATGCAAACTGATTATTACAGTAACCAATTGTTTCGTCCTTTCGACGCCGCAGTCATTTATGAGGTATTACAATCGGGAAAATATGCCCAGTTCACACCATGGAGCAGGAAAGCTCTAAAGTGTCTACATGAACACGTATGCACACACGATTGTTAGCTAAGTATAATACAACCAATGTTCAGTACCTATCTTCCACAACATATCGAAATTGTCATCAAACTGGAAGAGAAGCAAGCGTGTTGGTGGTGTTATAATCCAAGCTGTCATCCTATATTAACAAGAGATGAAGCTCAGGTTGAAACAATACACGAGTAATATGTTCTAGTAAAATCTCTCACTGCTTGCAATCCTTAAACAAACAAGCTCCTTGGGTCATAACCTCCAAGACCCATCTGGCAGCTCGGCCTATGAAAGAGTTCCAATGATTATCACTTTATTATGAATTAAAATAATAATGTAAAGTATTTATAAACGAGAAGGTCAGGGTCTGCTTTATGAACAAGAGACATGATTGCATTATTCCAGGTTGTCATTTCGGTTTCTTTTGACAAACTAATATTATGGTATTATTTTAATAAATGCCTACCAGTGAGTTGTAGTTCAAACAGTCAAACAGGTGTATTTGATAAACTCTTATCAAATCCTCTAATGTACACAAGCATTAGTTATCTGATATATATATATATATATATATATATATATATATATATATATATATATATATATATATATATATATATATATATATATATGACACGTATGTTGAACAACATTTTAATAACCTAAACCTAGTGACAAAAATACCTTTGATCGCTACCTGACAGAATGTACGGCAACGGCCTTTCCAAGGCAGAGCATACAAATTTTGCGTGCTGAACAACCATACCTCTCCTGGAATACGAATTGGTTTAAGTGAAAATGGAGATTCAGTATGCACCTGGATAAATGCATCAATGTAATGCATTAATACAATCGTGTCTATCTAGAGATGAAATCACCCTCAAGACAGCTGCGATAAGTCATATGTATCTTTAACATTGCTTGTTCTGTTGTTGTTTCTAGCCCGGGCTTTCATGAGTCGGCTTATCTAGTTGGCAGTCTTCATTCCAAATCGAATCTTGTATTAAAAATGAATCGGAAGAACATTTGGTGGTTTATATTCAATGTTAAGCTGTTCTAACCATATATATTTATACTAGCCAGATCATTGTGTGATTTCGGACTTTCTGTAAGATGTAGATACATCCAGCACTGTGGGGAAGTGGGATGAGTTACCTATGCATTATACAAGGACACCTGTGATCAGATCTGGGTTTTATCAAAATAGTAAGCGTCCAAAATTGCACCTCATCGTCCCTGCAGTTGGGATCCGGGGAGGAACACTTATCCAATGAATACTTATATTTCAACACCGACGGTTAAACCTAACTTGAAAGATAAACGTTTAATTTTCCAGAGATTAAAAAAAAAACATGTGATACTTTTGTCAAAATCGCTATTTCAGACTTAAATTCATTTGTTCATGGCAAGTTAGGCAACAGATAATACAAACAAATTGTCAATGCCCTTTATAGCAAAGTCATCCCAGTTGAAGACAATCCTATTAAAAGTTACACTAATATGTTTTGTTAAAACATGCTTAACGCCGCGATTCAAAATATGTTTGAGGAGTTTACTTTAAACACTTCGAGTGATCTTGTTTCTACTAATTCTAATAACTCATCTCGCCTTCTTTATAGATCATTTAATCATTCAAGCATACACTGCATGTTCAAGTTCTACTTTGCTTCACCATTTGGGTATGACCATGAGTCTAATGGCCTGAAAGACCTTTTTTTCCATTTTCGGTATTCAAACACTCCTCCAAACCATGGCAAATACTATGATGTTCCAAACGTGTATTCGTCAAAATTCCAGATATCGTATTACATAGCATGTCGACCAATTTCTCGTAATAACTGTAATATACATTGTTTAGCGTAGTTGTTCATACTTTTCGTAGACGTTTAATAATTATGGTGAGTAAAATAGCAAAACACAATTATATATGTATCCATATATCTGAAGCTGCCTTGGATGAATAATAACTATCAAAAACTTTAAAAAACACAGCGCAGGACAACCCTATATGTTGTCTATTGCAGCCTAACTCATTACTCGTGTCCGTCCATAAGGCCGTTTGCTAGTTTATTTCTCCATCAGTAGTAATACACCAGAACGGCTGTTTATGTGGTGAAGCAGGCAGCCAGAAGCCAGGGATATAATTTAATACAGAACTTAGACGAGTAATGCCTTTGAGGCTTTTAACCATGATCATCTTTAATCCAGCAATTTCAGAACTGGGGCTTCTTTTGAGATTGACATTATTGGAACATGTTCTCTCCATTTCATAAGCGTTTTTATGCAAATTTTAAATAGCATTTTTGTGAGTTTTATAAGTTCTTTTAGTTCGTTACATGTTATTTTGATGCAAACTTCTATGATGGGCTTGAAACTGTTTAAAACTGTGTTTACTTCTTTTTGACCTGAATTCGCTGTTCTGTAAGCAGCTAATATGTTGTTTAAGTATTGTATATGTGTATGGGTTTAAAGTTAGAATTATTGTTAACAAACGTAAAGATTTTTTTGGGGTTTAAGTCTAGATTTCGGACTTTCCTTGCTGTATTTCATATAATACAGGTTCTGTATTTTTTTAATGATAACTAATATTCGCTTTTTTTATAAACATCATCATTATTCTAAAAGCTTATTTTCCATTAAGGAAATAGGTTTTTGTTTTAGACAATGCTAATTGTGATCTGACGTCAAGTAGAGAGCTATATTAATTTTCAATTGAAATGATTTTTCAGTCATGCTTTAGGATCTAGCCCTTTCAAGTTCTATTCTATCTTGTATCCGTTTGAGCTGAACTTTCTTTCGTCAGATTATTGAATTCACATGTTTATATTTTCTTGAAATACAAAAGTGCTCTGATACAATTCTTGGATGGAGACATTCACTGGAATATATAGTGAATTCGAATCAATAATTATGTTACTGTGAATCAGTAAAAAGCCTTTGGCATATCAACCCTCTGTAAGCTACCACATACATATCATCACCTTAAGTTTTGGATCTAATTTGGAATTCTGCTCAATTGTATTCAGGACTTTAAAGTCTTAGAACCTGAGTCTCAAATTCTTAGATTATTTTGGGATTTAGTTTGCTAATACCTTAAGTGCCCGAGTTATAGATGCTAGGGAGCAGACTATGCATAACTTTTATAATATGACCTTTCCATTGTGATCCATTTGCGTATACCGTACATTAACCTCCTGAGAAGTGTACCAGAGTCAGTTGCAAAGTTTCGTTTTTGACCTGCATAATCCACTCTTAGATTGGATCATTGCGATACACGGGCGGTACGATTCAAACATGGTCCATGTAGGTATAACTGCCATTTTAACTGCCAGGACGTATGTAGGTGCTTCTGCGAACTTTCCGCTAATTAGTAGAAACCACCTCGATTAGACTATACTATACCACCTGAGCGGTCATAAACACAGCATATCTCTGTTTCAGGTATTACCTCATAATGATAAAACCGCAAAATGTAAAGATAACGTCATTTGTCTAATGATTCAATTTATATCACGTCTACTTATATAGACTTTGTAGAAACAATTTTGCTATGATGTTAGTATATACTGTCTTGTCTTAAATATCAATAGCATTCAATAGAATGTTAAAAAAGAGGCTAGAATCAAGGATATTTTAAGTATGTATTATATTTGTGTAGGACGCTATGTTTCCTTTATATTTCTGCTATGAATGATATTGGGGTGCAGGTGTGTCTTCGCTAAATTTCTCTTCCTGCAAAGTAGTAAGTACATAAATAATCTGCTTGTGTGTGCATCTCTTTCCATCATCTCATCATTCGTAATTATGTTATAGCGTTCATTTGTATTCCTACCCAGTTTTCTTCTCTCTGTTGTACCTTTTGAAATGTACTGTGCTCATGCCAACGCATAATGTAGGTACCATTATGGTCTAGGCTTTGTTAACAGAAAATGTCATGAGAATAAAACGAAAGTTCGTTTATAGGTGAATAGGAAGCCAGGTGAAACGTCTACATAAGGTTTAGAGAACCCTAATCATGCATTTAAATGGATGCGCAGATGCTGATTTAGATGTTATCCGTGGAATTATTGTCAGATTAATATCTTATTAAAATATCATCATAATGTAATAAAAAGTTCTTTTAGTTTTCTATATTAACATCTAATTTTAATATCCTGACATTAGTGCCACATTCAGCTGAGTTCTCCTATGTATGCCTAAAGGCGATCAAATTATTTGACCACTGCAAATCGAACTTCAATTGATCACCTAAACCTAGGTTGCTTTTTATCCTAGATTTACATATCTTGTAGTGAAAACGTTTCAAACCAAATGTCAACAATCAAACTATTTTAACTGTAATAATCCATGCAGTGTAGTTACCCACGTTATGGCAGGAAAGGCAAGTAATTTTACCTTTTAATATACGAACTCTGTTTTATATCATTCCCCGTGGAAGACCAACACTCACTGCTCACTCAGACAACACAGGGCAACAACAAAATCATTTTGAATAGAAGACAAAACACATATTTGTAGTACTGTACCTTCTTTATCTTCATTTGCCCGGCCAGGTTCATTTCTCATAAGTCCTTCGAACATAGCAGCTAGTTGTTTTACTTTGGGTTTAGTTGAAACCTCTACAACTATGTCATCTTCGTTGTTTTCGTTTAACTTCTGAACAGATAAAAAATATATTTTGAAGTGTTAATCGGCTACTAGTTTTATTCTTTGATAATTGGTAATGATTCATTGTTCACATCGTATAAATAGGGAGTCTTTCAATCCGTACATACTTACCTATAAATTTAGTGATATTCTGTAATATATGGAAGAACGTTTCTTACTACGGATGAAAATATATCATACCAGAAGTGAAACGAAAACGAAACATTTCTTTGTAGCTAACATTAATTACATTATCTGTGTCTATATAAAAGTATTGTTCCAAATCGTTGCAGAGTTTGCTAATATAAGATTATATTTCAAATTCGACCAAAACATGATATGGATATGACCTTCTGAGTAAAAACCAGCTCAGAAAACGAGATGCAAAACCTCAAAACTCTCTCAGTGAAATATTGTTTTTGATATAGCTTTGACAAAAGCCCAATTTTCAGGTTTATTTAAAAAGATATAAAAATATGGTCTGCAAAGCAGAAAAAAAGCTGAGCCAGACTGATGCATAATATAAGTTATGAATAGTTGTGTACGTTGCTCAAAATCAAACAATACTGAGCGATTGATGATGTAAATCCAAATTGATCAATATGATTGGATCAGAAATAATGTCTTCAGAATAGCCAAAAGTTCAACTGATAAGGTGGAAGATTACCTCATTAAGTTGTGTTAATTTGCTATTGACTAAACTTTCTATTATCATTATAATATAAAATCACATTTCCATTTTAATGGATATCGATTCAAACTAAGGTCTTCAAAGTAGTGACATGCACAGGAAACCCATGCACAATCCCGCACTACTGTGCATGAATATCAGTCATATCGAGAAAGAAATCATCTTTATTTACTCCTATGTTGCATGTTTGTTAACACAATAATCCGGCAAATGTACTTCATTGTGTAAACGAACAAATCGTGGCAACGCAGGATCATCACATAAGCTCACTTGTCTCTACGACTAAATGCGTTAATAATGTCCAGCTAACAAAACGTATGAGCACTTTTAGATTTATAACCTTTGGAGATACATTAGTCAGTCTGTGAAAGGTGAATTGTTATGTAGAATTAGACACTTTTAAATACTTAACTTCGCGATTAACTCTATGACGTAATTTTACTTACGCCATTTTGTTTATAAGTTTACTCAAATGGTTTAATAAAGTAAATAATTATTTTAATTCAGTATGACTCAGCAATATTTGCTTTATTTATTAAAAAAAAAACTTTTGGAAAAATGTAGAAATTTGCATACGATAAATGTTTTAAAAAAACCAAGATAGAGTAAGACATGTTTAATGATGCAATAAATACACATTTTCTTCATTGGGTTCAGATTGTAGAGTAAATTGATTATTGATGCTTGAAAAATTCGTCTCCTATTTGGGGCATACATATTATGAACCGCAGCCTGACGATATTTATCCTTATACATTCTGCCAAAATAATATCACAACGATATGCATTTCGCTTAGATGGAAAACGCGAGGAGCCCCAGTTTATATAAGCCACTGGGGTCACAGAGATTGTGATATTAAATCTTCGAAGATTCGCCCTATGTTCTTTATAAACCCTGTATGAGGTACAATCCTTACACAATATGGGGGGGGGGGTTAATGCTCAGATCATTTAATTGACAAGGCTATTCCGGGTCAACGAAACGGTGAGAAAAAATATGGATGTATATGTCAATCATTCCCACTCATTAAAACTAAGTACTTATTTTCAACCGCTTTGTGATGTTGGAATAAAAGTTGTAGATATAACAGGCCAAAAAATGCATGGAATAATTCTTAAAAATATATCGCAGAATGATATATTAACGTGTGGTGTAATTTTATGACTGAACGGTTTACATGCAGAGTTAATAGCTTAACGGGTATTGGCAAATAATACAGGATATGATATATGATGTTGGAATATATCTACATACATAGTATTAAAATTAGAGACCAAGAGAAATAAGTAATATAAAAGTAAGTTGTTTGTATGTAGTATTTATTAAAAGGTACTTATAATGGACATAAATTAATTGAACCAATAAATGCTTACCCGCTTAAAAAAGTCCCCTTTCTATCGATAACACATCCGATTTACAAACTGAACGGAATTGATATGGTGTCATCAAGTCGTCGATATATATATATATAGATATATATATATATATATATATATATATATATATATATATATATATATATATATATATATATATATATATATATATATATATATATATATATATATATATATATATATATATATATATACATTACACACATTTTTTATATATATCTCGAATAGCATCTACGTACAGCATACAACAGTTCTGTAGACATGAAACAGGAACACAATCAGAGTGAACGAGACCAAAATTGAACTTAATTTGATTGCTTAATTTTCTCCTTATGCACGCCGTTTATTTCGGAATATACACCAATTGACAGAATACGCTACTCATTTTCATCGATTTGGCATTTTCACATGACTTCGCCCAGCCAATAGGATGTTTCAGAATTAATTCTAGAAAAGTTTAAACACCATCAGCCAATGAGAAATAATACCAAATGTACCATTTAAGACTTATTATAAAGATTATGGTTACTAATTTTCAACACGTACGTAAACATTTATGTATAGATCGATAGAATATGATGCTCCTATATGAAAAGACCGTGTATGTTTCATGGACGTCACCGTCAACCAAAATTGTTTGTGTAGAAAGCACTAGGCTCTCATAATGTTCCTCGACCATATTAAAAGTATACAATGGTAACTACATGGAATATACTATCAATCAACTGTGGTTGCAAATCATAGGCCATCATAATAATATAGTATCCACAATTGTTTATTTTTTCAATACCTAGTAATTAATCATTTAGAAAGTAAATAATACCATTATTCAGACAATAATTAGCGTATTTGAACGTCGCAACGCAGTCAAATTAACCTTAAACAGGGTACCTTGAAAAGCATATGTTTTATAATTTGTAACAAACCGAATATAAAAATGTGAAAATTGCCAATGAGGAATTAATATCTCTTGTATTAAATACGATTTTTTGTTCAATTCGGTTGTATAATATATATTATCTCTAACTCTGCCTTGTACAATTTAACCTGGTTTTCCTCTGTGATAAAAAGATAAGAATTAGGAAATGGGAATTTGCAAAATCGTGTAATGTAGCTCATAAAACTAATTTTTAAATATAATCAACCCAATAGAATCAATGCTTGAACATTTGTATTCATCTTATGCTCACATACTCGTTCCAAAGAAGTAAATTGCTTATTATGGCAATATGTACAATCGACACCTCTTTTAGTCGTTGTAGCTGAATAAGTTTTCATGGATATGAAGGGTTTGGCTTTTTCGTATATTGCCTTCAATATATGAAACTCCATAATTCAATGTTTTGTTTAAAAATTAAATTATTGTATTTTGAATTAATATAATGTTTAATCCAATCATAATGTACAAATGTGAATATATAATAGATGTAATTTAAATATAGTTGGAAAGGAATCTTAACTTTGATTCGGTTGATATTTTCTCTCGAAAACTGGATATTACATTGTGTGCTATATATATTAACTAAATCATCACGGTCAAAGTTCAAATTTAATTCGTTACAATCATTCAGTGGATTGCTTATTTAACAATAGTATTCTGTATAACACTTTGTTATTTTTTGATTCGGGTATGACTACTATGTCAGGCAATAGTTGATAATCTAAATGAGTTTGGCATGAGTATAATCGTTCGAAGAAACTTGTATATTTTCGAGAAAAGATTTTAATCTTTTGAAATAACCTTTGCAAAAGCGCTCTGAATTTCTGAGATTTCTTTATTCTATATATTTCAAATCCATCCATTTACAATTTACATCAATCATATGAAGAACTGTGATACGGGAAAATATAATTCGTGCTCAGTTTTAGTTATTTAGGCAATTCAAGACCAAATAAAACAAGAAAAACTGACGCAGAGTCACCGGGTTTGTGAATTGAGGATTTATAATCACTTCAAATATTTTATTATTCGACCCAGCTGAAAAACATGAAAAATCCATTTATATAACAATCTACATTTTATCCCAGCAGTTTTATGACTGCAGACTTGACAACAATGTTTCAGTCCCATTGGTCAAAATATAGCCAAAACTATGAAAACATGATACAAACATCATAAAATCGTTAAACAATATAAGTACAAAAATATCAACGAACACACAGGCATATAGATTGTTCATGACTACTTCAAATGCAAAATGTGAAAATGGACGTCACGTTCTAAAGACACTAGCTTAATTTCTTCCTCCAATATTATCAAACGTACAATTAATTCCTCATCTCTAATTTAATCAGCGTTTCTTAGTATTATATGACGTCTGCAGCGGTTTCGGGTAAATTGTAAGCAATCTGGCTTACAGTAGCTAATAATAACAGTGCTATCAATTTTTTTACTCTAACACCCGATGTCTGTATCTACTTGATAACTATAGCAGTAAGAAAACGCACTACAATAGCATGAACATCTACAACAGTTATAACGAAATCAAAGTAAAGAAGACGAAATTAATAGGTTAAATCATATCCATATCCACATACTCTGCCTATATATAAGCAGAAGAAGTATTATGCTACGTATTAAACACATACTATTTACCAGTTTGTACCTTTCATATCTGTATTGTGCCACTTAATGAGGTTCGACACAGACAACATTCAGAGAAACAAGCAAATTAGCTAGCAAGTCACCTTTAATGGAATAAATGGGGATGACCAAACGTTGAATTCGCATCACAACATAAACATTGTGCTTGCTAGATAAAAATATGAATCGAAATTACTGTGTTCTTTAGATTCAAAATGATGTTAATGTATAAAATACATAGCTAAAAGTTACCAAATTTCCAAATTATTGAGATCAAGAACACGTTGCATTATCTCAAATTGATGTTAAATGAACAATTAAATATGCTATATGATGACATTTACACAATTATACTTTAATGGTTTATGTTTGAAAATTAAAAGTTCCATGATTAAGAACTTACAAACTTCGCAAATGTGTATACTGAAATAATACAAAGAATTGAAATATGTTAAATGTGAATGCATATTCATGGCTATCCTTATCTATGCTTAAATATGCAAAACGCAAAACTGTTCAACACTGTATAGGTACAATATCTACTGACTCTCTGCGAATGCAGTCCATGTCTAAACAAATACCATGTTGGTGAACCTAGGGAAGCCTACAATAAAGCAATAATTAATCTTACCTATGCACTTGACACTTTGTTAGCTGTATAAAGTTTAGGAAGGTACGACATATTATATTAGGATATACGGTAAGCTACAAGTTGTATTGTTTACAAAAGAACATGACATAATGAAATGTAACCATTATAAAATATTTTTAATCCTGTTACTTGGTACACGCTGTATGCAAAATCATGACATCACAAAATGGAAATAAGAGTTTGAGGCTTAATATAGCTTAAGGGGAAAACGTACCTTTAAACTATCCATTTTATTAAGTAGTCTGAAGAAAATCAACTCAGGTTGGCCACGATCAACTAGTATCCATATAGTGGATCAACATAGACGAATATAATGGCCTTTGTCGAAAATTAATACCACCGACAATAATACAATGTACATAAAGGACTTAAATAATGTACATTAGGTGGCAGTAAATTAAGAGTGTTATTATGGAGAAAATCTTTGCCCTACCAACCTCAGAGTAAATTAGCGTTGATTTCTATTACGATTAAACAAAGAATTTCTATCTGGTTCTTAATGCATACATAAAACATGAGCAATTATTAAAAATATTGTAAAACACATGAACAGAAGACTGTATGAATGAGGTCTAACATAGTGTCTAAAACAAACACAAGATCACTCATTTCCATGGACAACAGTAATAGATGGAAACATAATGTATTAGATTAGTTACAGTATAAACTAAAGTTTCATGGTACCAGCGATAACCGGCAACTAATATATTTGATGTGATTGAGACGAATACAAAGATTGATAAAAATGATTTATGGATATGCGTCATGAAGAAGATATATTCAAGAGCGTTGTAGTATACAATCAACAATTTAATAATTTAAGACAGACATACAAAGAGATGATATACAAAAGTAAAGAAAATGTAACATGAAAGAGATTATTAAATTCAACGCATCCCAAAAAATGCATTTTAATCAAATGGAAAATATTTTAACATAAATATGATAAGATCATACAATCATGAAATTCAGTTATGCTGGTAATTTATAATACAAAGGTTAGATTAGCTGATAAGTATGCGTAGGTATTATAAACACAAGCGCAATATACAACAAGATACTAGCTCTTTCTGGAGAGCATAATTCATCCACGATTATCCCAAGAGCACCAAATGCATCGCCCCCATAACCATACCCAACTGAAAACATTATTTTTTGTGCATTTTGTTTGATGCCGTTATTGTTGTTTCCAACCGAATAACTATCTCAGTCTATCTAACCAAAAAATATTTCACTTTTTTCTGCAAGCCAGTACTAAGACTGATTATCTTTTGCTCGTGCTTCATTGTCTGAAACTAATGGAGGTAGAGCTGATCAGACAAATATAGTTGCTTGCAATTGTATGTCTATTTAGTCAAATATGTATATTAATTATACATTAATTACATTCGCGCAGTTCACGAACTGGGATCTGTAATTTAGGTGTTACAGCAGCCTGTTTACTTTTTACCTAATCAATCAAAAAATATTTCAGATTAATACCTTGCTTTATAAAATTGAAATGAATTTGTGATTTAGATTGTCAATATTTATTTCGCGTCGCTTAGTATCAAAATGTCTATATAAACTTTGATAACTAGATCTCTTAAAATTACTTATTATGATATAGCTCTTTGTGAAGTTACTAACCAAAATCTGAATAATTAGTGTTAACATTTATTCCACGTCTATACTTGTTTGCAGAAATTGAATTTAATTTCGCAAAAGAACTAAAACATGAGAACACGATATGAAACTGTTACAAATGAATGAGCTTGGAAAGACGTTTTATGAAAACACAGAAAGCCTAAATGATAAACATATCGATAAACCAGATTATAACGCCTGTATAATGTTTTCCATATCTGCTGATATCACGTTGGTATTTAGTTATATTGCTTATGTGACGTTGTGAACATGTTTTTCTTGCTTTGTCTTATGCCTCTGATTGTGTTGGCACTGGACTAGTCCTTACATGTTGTAAATTATGGATTATGGATTAACATTGAACAGTCTAACACATTCTGCTAATTGGATGCATCACATATCGAAATGGTTATTATCTTGTACCTGGAACTGTCTGCTCAATCATAGGTTGATTACAAAGTATAAGGGTCAACACCAGTTACCATGCTAAAGTAGATGTCTACTATGCACTAAATGATTTGACCATCCAAATCTGTTGTTTACACAGAGTTACGATTAAATAAAACATTTCAATTCCACATAATCATTTTCATATCCTCAGCTTATCAGCACTAGTGTATTCAACACGTATTGCACCTATGATAGGAATGACCGCCTTGAAATAGTAAGTTCGGTTATTACAGGGAGGAAACACTTGTAGACACATATCCGCTCACCCATGATTATAATTAACTACCATTGCAGCTATGTACTATGGTCTCACAGGATAGTTTCTTATTTTGATACCTTCATATTGTTAAGGTATAATGCATGAACCTAATTATCATAAGCCTAGCATTTATACATTCACAGAGAAGCAAAATATGCAATGTGGTTTAGATTTACTTTTGAGTTAGGCTTGGAAATGGGTTGACTTGTTTGGTGACTGCCTGTCACAGTGTGACTAGCATTGGAAATCAAACGCCTAACTTGGACTGCAAATGAACAGCCGACCTGGCTTACCTATTTACGTATGTCTGCTACAGACGTAAATATCTAACACTCGAGATGCTTGAGGGGTGATGAAAAGTATGCTAATTTCTTATAGTACTAGTGAATTTTATTCATTTATAACGCGTATATGGATTCGTGTAGCCACCTTGTCAGAGAAAACTATTCATAATAGCTCTTTGCTGTCAGAATGAATGTAAAAAAGAGGGGCTGGTGGCAGTGTTGGTTCAGTACAAAAGCCACCAGTTGTATAAGGACATAACCTGACTAACACTGTCAAAAACTCAATTCCTAATCTGCAAAAACATCTTACTAATTTAGATGTAACAGTAAGCACGAAGCACTTGGTTCGGACTTACTGAGATTACTCAGTAAACATCATGTTCATCTGCATATTGGTTATTCGTTCCGAAGCAACTTAGGAATATCGTCACAAATTAATATCTTCCTATAAGGTATGCACAAAAATAAGGCAATGCACACGACTACGCATTCCCAATATGGGAAGACACACACAGTAAATGTAAAACTGTAAATTTATATCTTTAACGCAGTTTTACACCTATAACATATGATCAAATGCTTTAACGTACCCCATTGTCCACCTTGCTTCCCACCTTTAGGTTGATGGCCTGAAAATTTTTTAAAAACATAGAGCAAATCTCTTTCTCTTTATATCTATCTATCTATCTATCTATCTATCTATCTATCTATATATATATATATATATATATATATATATATATATATATATATATATATATATATATATATATATATATATATATATATGTGTGTGTGTGTGTGTGTGTGTGTGTGTGTATAATCCCACTCTTCAATTAAATTGAACCATTATGCCTTGTGAACTTTCTATTAGGCACATCGTCGTAGATAATTGTTTCCAATTGAAAATTCAAAGCCATACATTTGCATAGATTTGCTTGGACACGTTCTTTGTTTTATTATACCCATCTGAGAACAGATAATTTTACCTTGCAGATTTACGATTGTCCACAAACAATATGTGATAATTTAAAAACATGATAGATTCATTTAGTTTCCATTTCATTTTGACTTGCTATATTGCGTTATACCTTCAAATTAATGTTGAGGAATTATGTATGTAGAGAAAGAAGTCACAAAGCTCAGAAGGAAGAGAAATCGCCTTTCTCACCATAAACACAGTGCTTTTTACATTTAAAATATAATACACTTTGTGTTTATTACCAAACGTATATACATATATATACATATATAGATATATACATACAGAAACACATACATACATACATACATACATACATACATACAAGCATACATACATACATACATACATACATACACACATACATACACACATACATACATGCATACATACATACATACATACATACATACATACATACATACATACATACATACATACATACCTACATACATACATACAAACAGACAGACAGACAGACAGACATACAGACATACTTACATACATACAGACGTACAGACGTACAAACATACATACATACATACATACATACACACATACATACATACATACATACATACATACATACATACATACATACATACATACATACATACGTGCATACATACAGACAGACAGAAAGACAGACATATATACATACGTATAAGTTAAAACATAATTTAACACTTGTCGCAATTTAACAACTGCCTTTCTCTATTGTTAATAATAAAACAGAAATGCCAAGATGAGTGAGGTCAGAATATTCTTTTCCGATTTATTTACCGTCCTATCCATTTTGTTTCTATATATTAGTATGTATTATGTAAGTTTATTACCTGAGAACGTTTCTAGGAATGTATATTGCGCAATGTTTAGTAATATAAAATGTCATCTATCGAAACACCAAATCGTAATGTAAGTTCTCATTATGTACAACTGAATTACCATAGTGATGATTATTCTTTCTTTGGTGCTCTATTTGATCACTTCTGATCTGGAATTAACACCAACCCACCAAGATGTGATGTGCATGCAACGATGGAACTGAAAGAAAGAAAAACAAGTTTCCACAATATTTATCTCTTTGATTGCACAGCAGAACTATTTCAGAAATAGCCTCTTTTGCAATAAAATGAAAATGATAATATTTAAAATGTCGAAAATTTTAGCATGAATGTCAGAATATGGGGACAATAGGAAATTAGTAGCCCAGATCGTAATTTGAGTAATAAAGTGTGATCAACAGGAATACAGTATCAACGGAGAAAGCAAATACGCAAAATATGCGCAATCGTTCCACCTGCACACACACTTTAGCTGATCAATAAGCAGTCGAATTAACTTGCAAGGTACTCTTACACAAATACTAGAGTGTAAAAGAAGGGAGCCAAACAAACGTTAAACCCTTGTCAACAAAACTAAACGTTTCCCTACTGTTTCACGTCATATAACTTCCCCAACTTAATTTTATGTAGAAAAATGAAAACCTTCGCTACTATCCATACAATCATAGTATTAAATTGCATAGAGTGAAATGATAGAAATATACATAGGGATGTTGCAGATGCTATCATAAAAAGGGATTGAGAGCCTGTCAAACGCACAAACAACATGAAAGTGAAATACAAGTTAAAGCCGATATAAATTACACTAAATACCGAAATTAACCCTGTCCTCGTAGAGTAGGGTTGCTCATACATAGACGCGTACTATCACATAACGATTTGAGTGCACAAACACACTATGCACACAAGGATAGGAGTCATTACGCAATAATATACAATCGTTACTAATATTCGTCATAAACACATGCAAAAACAAAGAAAGAGCACATGCACTTACATATTGAAAGGTCCTATCATACACGCATCGGTTGAAGTAGGTTCTCCTCTACCATCTCCTTACAAACAAACCTGCTATTCGTATAGTCTCAATAACTCTTGTGATTAAGTGGAAAATAGGTAACAGGGTCGTATTGTATCAACGCTATTGAAGTCAACCAAAATATTGCAGTTATCTCTGATGACGTTGGGAATCTGAATGCATGGTAGTGTGACGTATATCAGGTGGGTGTTTTTTGTGTGAAAATAGTCTGGCTTTACTTGTTAGTCGGTCAAGCATTACATCATCTTATACTACTTGATTATTAATATAGCCATCAAGATCTTCACCGATGGAGCATCATCGATGTCAAAAGGCAATAACTAAAACAATCGATTAAGCATGTTATACCCATACCATTCACGTATAATAATCGAGATCTACAACATCCACATATCGCGAAAGTCCAGATGATTCACACGTTGAAGTCTGTAAAAATCTCTCAGTGATTCACTCGCCAATTTGTTGATAAGATGATACATGAAGGGTAAGCTAGCGATAGAAGTTGACAATTAATCGCCGATTATTATAATATGGAGAAAATGTATTAAAGGCCAGAATGATACCTGAGGGGCAGAAAAACGATTAGTAAACTCGCTGCTGCGGCAGACGGTTCCGCAGATTCGTTGGCCCGACAGGCAATATGGCAAATGTGTATGTCTCTAGCAAATCAGAGGATCAGCTCTCCGCAGTTAACCCCGGAGTTGACATGCACTTCGACTTCGGTTACATTCAAGATAGGTCAGCATCACATTCGCATGTGAGTGGCCGAGACTAGTATTGCTTCGGTCCATGTTAAATTGTCGTGAGACATTATGCGAATGCTGACACAAGATTATTGTGTTACAACACGCACATTAACTAATTTGTCGTTGTTTAAACTCCATGATGAACTCGGGCATTAAGATCAAAATCGCGTTTATGCTTTTTGTCATTTCTCTGAGAACAAGCTAATGTTTTTCACAGTGTTAAACGCTGCACCACATGGTATTCTGAACATGATTATCTTCGTCAGTTATCTATGATAACCCTCCGTCGTTGAAACATTTTTGTAATCATTGATACTTTTAAGCATACTAAATTGGACTATTCGAAACAATCATCGACTATCCAAACATTTGAATCCGAGATTGTTAGTCCCTGTAACGAATGAATGGTTATATCATATCCCAGAGGCAATGGTGATTTGAAATCAGTTGATGGTTGCGCTAGCGCTTTATCAACAACATCCACATCAACGGCAACATCATTAAAAACGAACTTTCGTTTCTTGTTGGACCCAGGAATCTCAACATCAACATTCTGTCGACGGGTATCTGGTAGACGATAATACAACAATACACGTAAATCTGGAAATCATTCTCTGTGAAATGAGAATAAATACGTTGAAGGGAATCACGAACTTTTTTCCTATATGCGACTATAAGATCGCCAGGCCGATACAGGTTCCAGAAATCATGAATCGTTGACTTTTGAATTATTCTGCGTATTATCTCGCATTAAATATGATCAGATTGTAGTCGTATTAGCACAATTAGCTCTCTATGCAACTCATCGGCGACCTTAGTTTCTTAAAGCATTTCTTAGTAACAATATACGGATTCTTTTAACCAACTATGTGATGATTCTCTGACAAAGGGTGATGGTTGACCATGATCACAGTACATGATAATAGCTTCGTGGTTGATCCGCAAGCGGTTCTTGTCGATAACCAATCAAGATACATTTTAAGGTGTTCAAACCATGCGCTCGGGTGTCCACACAACACAGCGCCATCGAAACAAAATGTGATAATTATGAGACTTAACACCTCGCTGCTTCATCGTTCTGGCAAGTTAATGAGTTGGGGTTAGTACTGTCATATCTTAATCCTAAGTAATTATAACTCCCGTATGGTTTTACCTGAACCACCAGGATAATTAAGATATACCGTTTTATGTCGCAAAATAGGATCATACACCGATGGAGCCCCAATGGCTTCGACAATTGTTCATATTTGTAGTACCCGGGAACAGGTTTATAACCTGCTGACCTTGAATAATCAGGTATAATATCATTTTTACCCACCAGTAAGCCCAGCAAGCATGTTTCAATGGAAGTTCGTCTGATAGCGTTGTAGCATGAGTCCGTGGCGAGTCAAAACAGTAACCTTAGGAAATCAGTTGAGCATCAATAACAGGTTTATCGAAACATAAGCGATCATAGAAAATCTTAAATGAGTAAACTGCGACGAATAACCATCATAGTAGCAGATAATAGTAACCAAAGACGTTCAGTCTGGTAGATTTAAACGTTTTGTATCCACAAATATCAGTGATTAATTGCGTTTAGCTGTGTGTATTACCGATGAGGCTCCATGTGTAAATGTACCAGTGATTGTTAGACTGATAGCTTTGGTAAATGAAATATCCTTGCTGTCATTGCTTTCTGGTCCTGGCATCCATCCCTCGGTTTGACTCCTAATCAAAGGTCAGCGATTGTCAGACATAGCAATATATTGGCATCAGGTAGATATCTCAATAGCAGAATTTAAGCCCAACCACGTTTATTCTTTGCACGGTAGTCCATGGGATTCATCTCTCGATTTCATTCCTTAAAATGACCACCATACATATTCTCAGCAAATTCGAATGATTAGATCTCGGCTAATCCAGTCAAATCAAAATCCACCGGCACCTGTGTGTTGGATGTCCTAAGTTCTCAAAATGTTTCTTACATTGACCCAAGCTTGGGGGATAACACACGGCAATATCAACCGAAATGACGTCGCGGTAATCATACATAGTATTCCTGAGACCGTAATATCCATATGCAATACAGTAACTTTTAATATCTTAATGAAATTCTCGAGGATGTTGGTTGCCGTGCATTTTTCTGCCGGCAAACGTGAGCATTGGCAGATAAGATAGAAAAACAATTACTCAGCAATTATTTTCTTAGAATTGTGTCGGCTGTGCATTTTAGTGCAACCTTGGTCATTTGGTCATGCAGAGATTCAGTACAATAAAGTTCAGCAGATGGAAACAGGAATTGATCAAATCCATGATTATTGTTGGATTGAATGCAACTAGACTGCGAGACACTACAAATCCGCACGCTGAAACAACCACGCCGGCACAGGATCACGCTTGCTGATAATTTATATGCAATTAAGAATATCACCGAGATAATATCTAAGCCGCTTTTCACGTGGGAAGAGTGTTATACTTGGTGTTCATGCTTGAGCGTTATGATCTATGAATATTATCGGAGAATCTTTCAGTTGACACTTTAGCGTGTGCAAGATCTCCTTGGCTGTTGTAGTTACCGTTATACGGATGTTCAATCTCCAGTCTTGCTCTCTGATGCCCTCCGTCCACTCGTTTATATTCTGTGTCGTAGATCTGTAAGACCATTTCCTCGTAAAGCGTTCATGAAGCGTTCTGTTATTCTCTGGGCTACACAGCTGAAAATAGCCTTGGTCATCAAGGATCTAGCACCCCGCGTCAGTTGAAGAGCATCAACATTAAGTTCATTTAGTGGATAAATCACCTAAAATGGTTTGTCAATGCCAGTCAGCATACCCGGCCTAAACTGTCTGTCTAACACGACAACACGTTGGCTGCGTTCTGATTCCCGGACGGATAATCAAAGATTTGTCAGTGTCGCCACCTACGTTAACGAAACATTTTATTCCGAAAAAGTATATTTGCGTAGATTCACTAGTGAATCCAAGGTAATGAGTGTTTTCCGCTGTTTTTGGTCATTCATCGTAGCATCAATGAAAATATGATCTGAGCGTTAACCACACATGCGCTGCATTAACGGCCCTGTACTCATTCTTGGCCTTGTGGATACGAGTGTGCAGTCGATCTGATACTAGTAGATTTATTGAAAATTTACACTTGGTTAATCTGTCGTGATCGAATCGGGAGGTCAAAGGCTTGATAGCAGATAATCTTGCAAACTCTTCCATTATATAACTAAGGGAAATATATATTTTAATTAAACGTCAACATACTTTAGTATACAAAATGACTTTATGAGCAAAGGTCATATGCAAGTAGTTGATGATTGAATCAACAACACCGTGTTCGAAACCTTGTTTCTCCGATTGTTGTGGCTATCATCGACAGAGTATTAAGCGCGATAGTTTCGGGCAAAAGCCGTGTGTGAAGTTTTGACTTGAGAGGTCAATCATAACTTTGCCTAGCGTGTGGTGGCAGAAAATACAGAGCTCAAAAACAAGGTTATGATTAAAAAATTATGTACCGGCTACTAGTGGTCAGAATGCTGGCGATCGGGCTGCTTGCAGTATCACTGGTCCAATAAAGGACGCTAGAGATTATCACAATAGATTTTCTAAGTAAGGGAATCGTTAACATTTTTTGATGGTAATATATAATTTAGACAGATGATCCATTCTATACAAAAGGAGCAAGGAATGTTGATGAATTAAAAAGGCATTCCATCATTAGTATTTTCCGAGGCACTAGGCGCTGGTGTGCTTAGGAATGACAATGGCAAAGACGGGTTGGTTCTGTTGGCAATACAGGTTATCACGTGTTTACTATTGGAAAAAATACTTTAATAAATTGATTTATTTACACTTTATCGGCTTGATCAATGGTGGTATTGTCGTTGACCACGTCAAGAGATATATTCGATAATCGTTCAGGAAATCGTCAGGCTATTACTCAGATTAAGAACGATAAGAAAGATAAAACAGAATGGATGAGTTATCCACGGTTAGTTAGATCTGTGACCCTTCAGACAGGTAAGGATATTTAATATCCAAATTCCGTACATCTTGTCGCAGGCAGCATAAAGAGCTCAGCGTGATCGAATCAGTGTAATCAGCGAATATGATTTCAATATCGTACGCAGAACGTGACACATTCCATCGCGTATCACTAGCCATTTAGTGATTCACTAGGAGGACTGATGTTTGTACTCCAGTGTCGAAGAGGAACAATTCAATGTCATCGATTCACTGGGGGTGGGTTTATCGATGGCTGATCAATCCGCTAGGGTGAGGACTATAAACTGACTTGTTAGCCATGTGTGCTAATAGTTTAAATGTTTTCTTGTGTGGACAAAATACTAATGCAATTGAATATAAAACTGGTATTTGCTAACAACATGAACTATCCAGTAATCGGCAGGTAGAAATTCAATTCCCAGTACTGGCCTATTTTAATATTCATTAAAACGGTACAATTTCACATCATACATTGCGCAGTGTCTTAAGGGATATAACTCCACTGGGACTAAAGTCGGGACTGAAAAGCACCGTTTTCTTATCTCTAAGCCACGCCCCGATTCCAAGAAATTGATGGGAAAGAAGTCAGACTTACGTGTTCATATTGTATCCGGGTTACGCCGTTGTACAAAATTAGGACAAGATTACCATGATGGGTTGTGCTCTGCACATCTTATTGTAAACCTAGTGTTTGCCATGAAGGAATTTCGACCTTTTTCTCCTCAGGATAGCTATTATGCGTAAATTGCCAGCGACTCGACCGTAAACTGTTTACTGCTAGCAATTAAAGAGTTTACGTTGTGTGACAAATTACTAACTACCAAACATAATTTGCGATTGAGTTTATTATAGTAATAAATCACGACCTTGACATGATATAACATAGGTTTCGCTATGACAAGCGACCGCCATTGCTATTGGTTCTGTGAATCGGCTGGGTAATAACAATAGAGGCCTCTCTTCATACCTATATACAGGGAGGGATGTGTCATTTTTCTCAGCAGTGTAATCATACATATAACTTCCCAGAATACGATATTGAAAGTAGCAAAGTGGTACAGTCCTAGAGCGTCTAACTGCCAATCTCAATGGCGGTTAATCAGTACGCGTTTGAATCACAACGACGAATCTGTTTCTATATAATTGATGAGAAGAGTGTGATTAGAGGTGATATCGTGAGTATAATTTGATATCGAGCCTGGTGATAAATACTGATCGATGTTAATTGCTTAACTCGGCAATACATAATTCACATTGAATCTGCTAGAATGTCGTTTGACAAACTAGAGCTTCACAAAAGAATAGTGCCTACGTACAATTAGTGATGATCATCAATTAAGCTTTTTGGACGTAAATAATATACAAGCAATACCAGCTTACGGCAATCAGTACGTCCAGCCAAAGGGAAATACTTGTTAAATGACATCACCTTAGCCTGGTCATCTCCCTTTGTGCTAACACATCAGAACATGTTACGTTCTATCATTTAGATTGAAGGAAACATTGATGAATTATAAAAATGTTACTGCGATTAATTCTGCCATTAAGTGATTACAACACGCGGGCATACAACATATTGCCCAACTTAATCTTAAAAAAATCGCATGTGATTTTGAAATATTACAATAACGAAAATCCGAAGGAAGATACACACTTCCATCGGAGTACAGGTTCTAGAGGGTAATGAGACAATCTCTAGCGATTTTCGATGATACACAAATTCAGCAATTCGTTAGTTGCCCGAATAAGAACAGCAACACTAGCAGATATTGCCTTAAGAGCAGGTTGTATTGTGTCAGTCAATTGCTGAACCACACCTAGGTTTATTTATGACTGATGATACATATACATTTTCACTGTTTTCACGCAATTCTAAAAATGTGCTATTGTTAAAGTCGTATAACTATCATACTATGTCATACGTAGCACTTATGGGTTTAGTGGGAAATGTAAAGTAAAAACAAGTATTACCTTAAAGCTAGAAACAGATTTACAGGTTGTCACTCACTGTGCTATTTTATGCCTAAAATGTAATTCAATAGCATTTCCAAAGGCAGGACTAACCGGATTCCAAGATGAAAGGAAAGATAGTTGTTATCAAAGTTAAGAGAAATTATATTCGTCTTCAGACCGTTCTCTGAAAGTGTCAAGGTAAGACCAAAAAAGAGGATATTTCGGACGCAGTGGAAGCAAATAAATAAGAAACCACTCAAAAGAGTAACTTAAAGCAGGACAATCATAAGACACATCAGGTAAATCCATTTCAGTGCAGATAGGCAAGAAGAAAACAAAACCGATATAATACAAACTGCTGAACGAGTCCAAACGACGTTTATGCTGACATTTTGTCATATCACATTTTGCCAATGTAATGTCATGATATGGATTTTGTTGAAGTGTTTATTACATTGCTCGAAGTTACAGCGTTATGAACCCAACGATAACTTTTCTCGACAGCAGACATACAGATAATCAACAATGACATGTTCGCTTTTTCGTTGTTGGATTTATGATGGAGCTTTATACTATCACCGTGATAGCACTTGTGATTAAAGAAACGCTGCACACAGCGCACGCAATGTACAACTGTGAATATGTTCCGTGTGTGATGTCAAGGCAGCATCGTCGGCGAAGAACAATTCAAGGATGAGTACCTCTGTGACTTTAATATTAGCACGGAGACGGGCGATGTTGAACAGCTTGCTGTAGGCCCTGGTGTGGATGTATACTTCCTCGCTGTAGTCCTTGAAGGTGTACTGGAGAAACATGGATAAGAAGATGCCAAAGAGCGTTGGCGCAAGGACGCAGCCTTGTTTGACTCCGCTGATGACTGGTAAGGCTTCCTATGTTGCGCCATTGAAGCACGCTGTGTTTTGCATGTTCTCCTGAAACGAAATGAGGACAGCAAGCAAACATGGGGGCCAGCCGATCATCTACAGGAGTCTGAAGAGTCCATTCCGTCTAAACAGGTCAATCGCCTTAGTCAGGTCTACGAAGGCAATGCAGATGTGCATCTGCTGCTCGCGACACTTCTCGTGCAACTGACTTAGAAGATCATGTCTACAGTTGACCTGCCTGCTCGAAATCCACACTGGGAGTCTGGGTAGACGCGCGAGGCTAGGATCTGCAAGCGCTCCAAGGCAACACGGGGGAAAGCCTTTCCCAGGATGCGGAGGAGGGAGATGCCCCTGATGTTGTTGTTGTTTTTGTACAAAGTGACGATGTAAGCGTCACGCATGTCGTGTGGGATGTATTCCTGTTCACAGCAGAGGCAGAGGAGTATGTGTAGGTGCTGGAACAGTGCTGATTTTTCGCTCTTGAGGACTTCAGGCGGAATGCCGTCGCTTCAAGGAGCCTTTCCACAGGCAAGGCAATCGATAGATTTTTTTCGAGCTCTTCCAGGGTGGGGTGTGTTTCTACATCTTCCATGACAGACAGGACTGGAATGGCATCCAGAGCAGTGTCAGTGCCGTTGCTTTGAGTTGCATATAGCTCAATTTAATGCTCAACTCATCACTGAAGTTGTTTTCCCTGGTTTGTGATTACTTCGCCCGACATGGACTTAAGAGGGGCGGTGTTGTAGTTGATGGGTGGGGGCAGTCGCATTTTTGATACCCTCATAGATTCCTCTTTCATTCTCGGTGTTGGCAGCTATCTGTATATTGTTGCAAAGGTTCAGGCAGTAGGTGTTGACACAACGGCGGGCTTTCTTCTGAGCGTTGTTCCTGGCAATCCTGAGGGCTTGTAGTGTTCTTGGGCTAGGTGCATCCTTGTATGCAAGGAGGGCTTTCTTCTTTGCCTCAGTCACGGACTCCATATCCTCCCAGTTTGCCTCATACCAGTCAACATTCTTTCGCTTCCTCTTCCCGTAAGCTGTGATGGCTGAATTTTACAGAGTCACGGAGATGGGACCACTTGGAGTCAATGGTGTCATCCGGCGTCACTATGGTGAGGGCTTCCTGCAGTTTGCTGATGAACTGCTGTGTTTCTTGTACAGCAGGTGTTGATGCGTGGGTGACCCTTGTTCTTGGCGTGGTGCAGCTTGTTGGGTAATATTCGCACCTTGCTGTCCACGAGGGATTGTTTCGTGTCGCAGTCGGCACTGTGGTAGCTGCGGGTAAGGAAGACACTGGCCAGTTCCGCACTCCTGGTGATGACGAGGTCTAGCTGGTGCCAGTGGCGTGAACGTGGGTGTCTCCGTGACATCAGGTGGATCTCTATGCATTTCAACCAGTTGTTGGTCATACATACGCTGTAGGAGGGGCACATCTTCAGCAGTCGCTGACCATTCTCGCTGATCTTACAAGTGGACCAGGCCTCATGGTCAGCTCCACTCTTCACTTCAGTTTCACTATTGGGGATACTGGATATTGCCTGATCCAGAGCCTCATAAAACTTGTCTTTCTCCTCGTGGGCGGAGCAGAGGTTTGGGGTGTACACGATGAAGATGTTGACCGGATGTTGACAGACGGTGGGCAATGATTCCCTCAGTACATAATGACGGAGGATCAATGAAGTCGATTAGCGTGTTCTTTACGGTAAAGCCTACACCGTGCTGCCTAGGTTCATCCGAGGGCTTCCGCATCCAAAGAAACGTGTATTTGGCTTGCATGATGGTGTCGCTCTCAGCCAGTCGCGTCTTCTGGAGGCAGGCAACGTCGATGTTTAGTCGGGAGAGTTCTCTGTCAAATGACTGCAGTCTTCCGTGCATCGTCGATCTGCTGTAGGTCAGCGGTCAATCCAGGACACGTGGTCCTGATGTTCCATTTTGCAAAACAAAGAGCTTGGGTCTTCTTCATTCTTCTTTTAGTATTTCCTGGTGCGTAATTTTGTGGCCCACGTAATGATATTTTTCTCTATGCTCCATGCACCAACTGAAGCAGGCAGGCTATGGAGGGCGCAGCACCTTAACGACTGGGGGCTGCCCAGCTTGAGGCGGGAGGTAGCTGTCCAGTGAGACCTGGTGATCTCTCCCACCGTCAAAAGTAACACCTGGCGCCAATCAAGCTTTGACTTAGAACTGGTAAACTGCTACGTCTCGTGTTGTGTCGACGCCGTACGACGAATCTTACTTGTCCTCTCCAGTGCAGCTACAAATCCTGGGCAGGGTCGTATGGAGAATCAACTGTTGTCCATATAGCAGATCTCCCCTCTCCACGCAGCTGTTGGGCATAAGGGAACGACGAATGCCGATACAGCTTGGCACCAACGGCGTCGCAGGATTTACCGGAACGACGTTGAAGTCAATGTCTAACCACCTTAGGAACTCCGTCTCCGGATTTTATGTCGGGGTTTACCCCAATAGCCTTTCCCATGAGTGGGTACAAGGCAGCAGAGGTTTGTAATCGGCGATTTCCTTCTCCTGGATGAGCTACCATCCTAAGTTTATGAGCACCCGAAGCAACTGGATTTAAGGCGCTGATGTCGAATCGGATGTGTTTGTCACGGAATGGTGTAAATGTTGTTAATTAAATACATGTACTCGGGTTTCTTTTCTTTTTCTCTGTACAACGATACCCGAGGGTGATTATGATATGGTCTATGTATTTCGAAATCGTGAGTACGATTCGTCCTGTGCCACACGTGCAAGGTGCCTTTGATAAAGAATAACGAAAATTCTAAAGGTATAAATACGTTACTACATGTAAAGGACCTTTACAATACTAATGGTTTTGTCAGCAAGCGGCCTGCTAAAAGGATTCGCACAACTCCAGCTGTAGGGTTGAGTGAGTGTTTTGATGGTAGGAATACCCGGGGTGTCCGGTGTTGTCAGAGGGTAGAAACGTCCGTGTGTCCGGAGCGTTTAAGGTGCCGGAGCGTCTAATGTCTAGCGTCCGGAATGTCCAGAGGGACTAAGGTGACCCAGCTGTAGAGCCGTCAAAGGACCAGGGGGTCTGGAGGGTCTAATATTTCAAGTGTCCGGAGGGTCTAATGTTTCAAGTGATCATAGTATTCCGAGGGTCCGGAGTCTATATTGGTTGTGAAATTGATTCAGAGGAGCTGTGGAGCGGATAAGGTGCACGGGTGACGGAGTGCATCTCCACACATGTATTTTTAGCTGTATGCTAATTTTGGGTTAGTAAGACCCAGTGTATTATTCAGGACTGGAAGGATAGATTGTATATCCGTTCTTGTTTAGTGACATAATTTCGCTACCTGAGCGAATACATTTTTTTTACTATGTGTAAACGCTTACATTGTTTACTATTTGAGTGAACTATATTCACCTTTCCATTACTGAATTATTTGTGAAATCATTTATCCTGTATTTTAGGGTTACTGAACTAAATGTATTTGCATATTTTTTTTCATCTTTGAAACTGTGCGTTTTTTGTTAAATAGATCCAATATTTGGATTATAAATACGCACACATCTTCATCATCCACTACTCATATAAATCGCCACATTAAACCATATATCTGTGTCGTCAAAACGTGTTCTGTTGTTAATCCGAGATATCCCACCCGGTTATCTTGTTACAGTGTTCACGGTCATTGAGCAACATTTATTTAGCAAACGAGTGTATCTGCGGAGGACTTTTGACTGCGAGTCACCACTACGATCTTGCAATCGCTCCGAGCCTGGACAGATACATCCTTGCCCTCCCTACCTTGACCACAACAACATGTAGTTTGAGCGATGATGCAACTGGTTCCAGCAGGTGAGTTTATGTGGACCAATCAAGGGCGTTTTTGTTATTGGTGGCTACTGGAATCTGCCCTTTATCGACTGTGGTTGGCAACTGTCACTCAAGGCACAATATCATTTAACATATGCAACCACCAAAACCTAATGGAATGATTATTCTACCCTATCGTAGATCCTTTATTCCCTAAATGTCGATTAATAATACAGTCATGAGCGGTATGCAGGACATTAGATCCTTAGCAAGCAAGTACGAATAATTGCGAAATTAACTCCTGCGTTGGTTTGTTCGTAATAAAAACGTGTAACAACCTATTCTTCTCCTGATAGCTGATTAAATGTTTATTTGTGTCCCTACGCTCTCTTATATTTGCGTTAGGTAATAATGGAGTTAACATAGGGTTGGTGTTTTGTAACTACGCGAGGTTTTAGACTGTCATCCAGGTCAGAGAAGATAAAAAAAAGTCGGAATCTATAAGGGAGGCGTTGGTGTCCATTGATGCTACCCAAACGCTTGTATATACTGGGCAAAAAATTTTCTTATATGCAGGAATGGGCACAGTATTATCGACGTTCTCAGTATTACCTATGATAAGATCGCTACTGGGGTTATTGATTACACACACCTTTATTTTGCCCTTGAAATACAAAGGTATCTACCCATATTTAGGTAATTTTTCAACAGTGCCAGGAAACGTGACACAAAAAGTCGGTACCTCGCCTATATTCATTAGGGTGCACTGATGATTAGCGTGTCCCCATTTTGGTACACTAAGTGTCCCTTACAAGATAGACGTTTTGGGTCCCTACTCTACCCTTGGAAATCGGGAGTGATCTTAAACCGTCATGTTTCTTAGCTATAAGCACTGGTAGATAATATTCACAATCAAATGTTACTTTTCTTTTCCGTTTTGATTCGCTCACACCCAGGGCATCCATCACAAGGACCTGTCCTAAAGTCATCGTTAGCGATAACTGATTTATTACAGTCCATTTCAAACTGTCCTTGCTAATTACACTTATATAGAGCATTCGAGCTATACTTGCTCTTATCAGCTTGCTGTGTTAGACTGTCAGGTGCTGTAGGCCTGGATATGTAGGGTTTTGCATATGTGCTTCGGTGAAACGTAAATCCCCGTGCACCTATGTGGCCAAGCTTTCTAGTTTTAAATTTAGACTCGTATTCGACAGCAGACAGAGTGAATACGGTTGATTTTGAATCATTGTCTAACGGTTCCTTAGAGTAGGTCTCGCGTATTTGGCGGCAATTACTAGCATGTCATGAAAATTACTGAACTGATTTTCACCTATGTAAGTGGAAAGGTCAAACAATTGATCTAGCAATGTCAAATCATTGAAACCTTCATGAGCATGTTCTATATCCGACTTTTCAATCCATGTTTCCAAATAACCGCTGAAGCATGCGGCGAAATCCTGAGCGGAGTCACCAACTGTGTGTTCTATCTAATATCTCTTCGATAAGATGTTCCTGTTTCAAGGAAGTGGGATAATGTGGGTTTCTATCACAAACGTAATTAATACAAAAGTGCATGGTTCCGTCAAATGTGGTATATCGTCTATGGAGAGAGGTATACCAACAAGGTTTTCAACTTCGGATACATGAAATGACGCCTAGGATGCCAGAGTACAAACATTAGGCATAGAGGCATTTAGTGATGTTATAGCAAACTTTAGCTGTATTAATGAACTTGCTCATCAATATTAATTAGCAACGGTTGATTACATGTATTCAGATTGTGTAGTGACATTTATTCTAACTAAAAATGAACATTTGTCTGTTATTAAGTTAATATTTGGGTGTCGTAAACTATATAAACTAATATATTTCAAAAAGTCAATTATCAAAACCTTTCATTATCATGAGCTGCACAATGATAAATACATAATCAAAGGTTTTCAGAGGGATAACCCGTTAAAAATGATAATGATTTTGATAAGCTAAGTTTAAGTTTAAAGAAAACATCAAATGCGTACATTAATTCTTAGGTCGAACGTAACAAGTATTATAAATGCTACTATTATACTATAGTATTATGAAATAAATAATGTAGTCCAAGCAAAGCGTAGTCAGTAATAATACCTATTAAAAAAAAAACAGTTTCAGATGTCATAAATTGTACGATTGTTTCCCCTTTTGTGGATGATTATGGCGAGATCGATCAACTGTTCGCTCTTTTATATTAGCATAGCTAAAGTTTTGATACATGATCTTCTTTACAAACTCCATCATGTGCTTCCGTCTAAATACATTTATGCATTTATTGGAATCAGCAAGCTGTCGCGTTGATGTATCAAGTAAAACTAGTTAGCCACTAATGCATTACCTATGGAGGTGATGATCATAATATCGTCCTTCTTTATGAAAGCACGAGTCCTACTTTTTGCCATCTGAGCTAGCGTGGCTCAGAATAAATGGATGATGGAAAGAATATGTGTTTTAGAAAGAAACCTTAATTCTAAAAGTTGTACGAAACACAACACATCTCAATTAAGGGAATTAAATGAAGTGCTAGAAGTGAAAAACGTTAAACTAAGATAGTACTTTTCGGCCATTCTCGAATGGGAATACAGCTCGTGACGATACATTTAGAACTCTTGAATTGTGTTATTGGGCTTAATTGTGCAGAAGACGTTACAACTATATTGCTTGTGTGATATTTAGTCATGCATAATATTGTTTTAGAGTTTAAAAACGAAACACATATTATTTATATTATGGAGACGCACTTATTCGGAAGTCTGAGTAATTTGTAGCCAGGTACCTTTGTTGACACTGTAATTAGATCCAGAAACTAGCCTGTTAAGTGAAAGATTTCATGAGAGGTGATTGCTGGTCTAATAGCACGATAAACTGGAGAACATAACCTAAAAAGAACAGAAGGTAACTGGGGAATACTCATTGTTATATGGTTTAAAAATACAATTAATCTCCTTGTCATGCAGTTTGAAGTTGTAAAATATCACCCTCATGAAATTACATAGGGAGTATACATACAGTAAAGCTAGAAGTTTGTGACATTATAATACATTAATTGTAAGATCACGAAAAGGTTATATGATACAGACGCTATCGTGCATGTAGAAAAGAAAAGAAGCATTTAATTTTCAGATTATATCTCAAATAAACGGACATATAATTCGACTCTTTAGACTCGGTAATATAGCTTACCCCTTTTCAAAAAGAGGTGGTCACACATCTGTAATAAATACATTATACAGTAGTTAAGGTAAGAATATTCATGACAACATTTGCTTAGTTTTTAATTCAATTTTTAAATGAATAAAATTTATATGATTAATGCTATATTCAGATCTCAAACTGCAATATTATCTTTGTCATGTGGTTTATACACATATGTGTACTTTCATATCTTCCTAACATATCCAAATAAACGAAATATTCCTAATATAAGATCAGATATCACAGTACGACCACATATCATTATCATAGTTAACACTTGTACACATGCATATACATTCTCGACTTGTGACCAAGTGATATAAAGTGCTCACCATTACTTATAACTGCCATCTCACCTCTGGGCGCATTGGTTCCAGTCTCGGCTACGGAGAATATTGGAATGTGAGACAGTTTGTCAGCTGCTTCCCTTTGGGCAGGTGGTTCTTACTGGTGTTATCCATGGTTCTTTCCCCTACCAGTCATACTTGCCGCCATGATTAACTTATATTCCGCTGCGACGTGGCGTTAAACCCAAATCAGCAAGATATTCGTCTTGTGTATCCTATTTATTCTCATTTTCATTAATATTGCATGAAGTTGCCTTTCGTTTAAGACCATCACAAAATTTGCTCAAGTATTGTATTGCAAATATTATGACATAATTACATGCCATTTGTCTTTAAATCATGTCGAATTTATTTCGATGGAATTCATTTTTTTCAAGACTTAGTTTTAAATACTAGGTAAATCTTGCTATCTGGATTGTGGGTTGCTCGGCCGATAATATTCAATTTCAGTAACGTGAACTCTAGAAATTGGGCTCGTTGATAAACATATGCAACAGTCTCAACTTTGCGACGGCGGCTTTCATCTCAAGCGACAAAACATATAATTGTTCAGCCCGGATGACTCACAGGAATTTGTATAACTAATCGGTCTTCCCGACTTTAACCGCAACATGTAGGTTGAGCGATTATGCAAGTGATACCAGCAGGTGAATTTCTATGGATCAATCCCGATGATATGGACATAGGCAGTGAGGGCTAGTCATTGTTGATGCAGCCATTAAAGATTGCCCTCGATCTGATAGCATTTGTGATTTACGATCATCCGAATCAAACATTAACACTCACCTTGGTTATTCATATCGCACAACCTATTTGAGACCGATTAGTTGTACAGATTTCATTACGGGTCATCGGGGCTGAACAATTGCATGCTTTGAAGCTGGTGATTTACTATTTACTATTACGATGGAGACTGTTGCGTATGTTTATCAACGAGCCTAATTTCCAGAGTACAAGTTAGGGAAATTTAATGTTATCGGCTGAGCAACTCAAATGCATAAAAGTCAAGCTGAGAAGCTGCGAGCTTCTTTCGAAAATACACGAAGACTATAACTAAGGTTCCAACGAGGGGTCAAGAGGTCATAAAATACAAATCGACAATCATTTTCAGAGATATTCGGGACGTTTGAGAATTATAACTGATAAGGTTCATGTTGGACTTGTTCCATAATCTCATTTTAAGGTTACCACGTATATGCCTTTCCTCTGTTCGAATTATGTTTCATTTACGGCATGTATTCCGTGTCACAAAAGAGAACATTGCACACAATCATCAAGGAGTTTGGTATATCGTTCTCGTTATTTACCTCTTTTGACAATTGAGAACAATTGTTCACCGAAGATTAAAAACAACCAACGTTTAAGTAAAGGAAAACAAAGTCAGTTGACAAAGTAACAATTGACGAAACAGGAGCTTGCGCCTAGGAAACATTCCAGATAGCAATAGTTACCTAGTATTTAAAATCTAGTGTTGAAGAAGAAAAAAATGGTCGTTTAATTGGACATAATTTAGAGAAAAATAACAAGTAATTATATCATAATATTTGAAATACAGTACTTAAGCCAACTGTTTGATGGTCATAAGATAAAGGCACCTCCATGCAATATTCAAAATACGTGAATATGTGCATGACTCGTTGCACGTATAACCATAATTCCATTTGTGTAAATTATGTAGCGATGTTTTACATCCTGAAGAAATATACCTATCCTTGCCAAGTAAAATACAATAACAAAGGCTTAATCGACTACACTGTGTTTGAGTTATTTTCTTCACGAACTGTTTATAATATAGTTTTGACCCTGCAACATTGCTGCGTACTGCTTTCATTGGAAAACCGTGAAAAGCACAGCTGTACATTTTTTATTGTTCATTGATACAGACAGGGCATTTAAACACTTTATTATAAAATGAAAATGAGAATAACTAGGATACACAAGTCGAATATGTTGTTTATTTCGGTTTAACGCCACGTCGCAGTGGAATGTAAGTAAATCATGGCGGCAAGTATGACTGGTACAGGAAAGAACCATGGGAAACCCCTGTAAGAACCACCTACCCAAGGAGAAGCAACTGACAAACTGTCTCACATTCCAATATTGACCGTAGCCGAGACTCGAACCAATGAGGTCAGAGATGAGATGGCAGTTATAGGTAATGGTGAGCACTTTAAATCACTTGGTCACCTGTCGCAAATGTGTATGCATGTGTATATTGCACACTTATAAGTGGTAAGTATGATAAAGATATGTGGATGTACTTTGGTATCAGTTAGATATTATGTTTGGATTATTTCGTGTATTTGGATATATTTGGAAGATGTGAAAGTACGCATATGTGTGTGGACCATACAGCAAAGATAATATAGCAGTTTGGGATCTGAATATATCATTAATCAGATAGATTTCATTCATATAATGAATATTCTTACTTCAATTACTACGGAAGGTATTTATTACAATTTGTGGCCTCATTTAGAAAGGGAGTAAGCTATAATAACTAGTCTAATGAGTCAAATTATGTGTCCGTATATATCGTACAGAAACCTGTCTTTCAGATTTTATTTGCGATATATCCTGCAAATTAAATGCTTCTTTTATTTGTATTCATGCACGATATCGTCTGTATCATATAACCTGTTCAATATCTTACCATTAATTTTCTTTTACGGTAACAAACTTATAGATTTACTCTACTGCCTCTATCATCCCTGCATAATTTCCTGAAAGAGATATTTTACAACCGCAGCCTACATTGCCAGGAGATTAATTTCATTTATGAAGCAGATAACAATGAATATTTCCCAGGTATCTTCTGTTTTTATCAGATTATTTTCTCCAGTTTATCGTGCTATTCGACGAACAATCACCTTGTATGAAATCTTTCACTTAAAAGGCTAGATTTGGGAAATAATTACACTGTCAACAAAGGTACCCTGCGACAAATTACCCAGACTTCCGAATAAGTGTGTCACCACACTATAAATAGAAAGTGTTTCATTTTCTAACTCTGAAACATTATTCTACATGACTAGATATCACACAAACAATAGAGTTGTGATTGAAATTCTTTTCCTGCACAAGTAAGCCCAATAACACTATTCAAGAGTTCTAAATGTATCGTCACGCGCTGTACTTCCAGTCGAGTATTTCTGATAAGTACTATCTTAGGTTAACGTATTTAACTTCTAGCACTTGATTTAATTTCCTTGATTGATATTTGTTATGTCTTGTACAAATTTTAGAATTAAGGTTTCTTTCTTAAACAGTCACCATCCAGGGCGTCCTATTTGATGTCTACCTTGGATAGTTTGTTAAAGGTTTTCCAATGAACTACTTTCCTTAAATTAAGGTCAAGGTAGACCATTAATTCCTGATTGATCATAGAGATTATGTAGCTAGCGTTGTCTTGCTTATCGACATCATCTTGACTTGGATGTGCATAGGATTTCATTCTCTTCACACGAATCACTTGCTTTTAGCTACATTACCCGCACAGAACGTTGTATGTCACATACTCAGTCGTTTAACAACTTGAAATCACCCTTCCAAGTACTGCAATTATTTTCTCTAACATAAACGCAAACGAAATAACCAGGTTTGAACCGTTCGCATTTCAATCGGCTATCGTATTATCTCTTCGTCATTAAGTTTCGAGTGAAATATGCGGAATCCTGAACAGCTGATAAGCAATCATTAAGCATTGCCAAGTGTTCATTCCAGTTTTCCGGGTTATACCCGTGTTTTATTCTAAAATGTGTCAATTGCACTTTTAAAACTGTATTTGATCATTAAAGCGCAAAACATTTTCTAGTGAGTCCATGTGCATGTTATAATATGGAATTCCAGATCCTAGTAGCTGTAAGACTCACTGCCAGATAAAGCCCATTGTCTTCTTGAGTCTGTTTATCCCATCACATATATTCAAATGCACGTGAGCTTGGTTTCATTCATGGGATCTCAGTGACAATTCCTGAACTTGCTGGTTAATTATTTCTTGTAAAACCATAAATAATGATACTATCTGTGATTGTCTTTTTTATCCTTACGATTTTCCAGGATACCTCACAATATAATAATCAAGATGCGGCCACCAAATTTTGTATATTTTCCGGGCATTGACATTTTATAATCCACTTAAGATGGCAACGTCATTGTGTTAATGTCGGAGGCCTAAGAAAGTTTGTTCCCTGATGAAAATGTTCCAGCTAGCTTTTGTTCTTAACATATCATTTTCTACAGTTTATGGTATTATTAAGCAAACATAGGCCTCGTGTGATTATAATACATAATAGGCTAGCTTTGGGAGCTAATCACAATGTCAACAAATGTATTTTGCTACAGTGCATATCTACATTTGAATATATCCTGTGTGTGTAAGTACAGTACAATATCATAGGTACATAGTTTTCAGTGGGATCTTAAAACTACATTTGCCAACAAAGTAAGGACTACTCTGATTGTTTTTGGCATTTTTGTAATACAAATGACAGGATATTAGATTTCCTTGTCTGTTGTGACTAGAACTGACAATACGTTCATCTAATCGACATACAATTGATATGTCTGTAAATGGGACAAGTGCTAGTCATGGTCTCTCTCTCTCTTTCTCTCTCTCTCTCTCTCTCTCTCTCTCTCTTTCATGTACGCTGTATCAATGATATACCACGAGTTAGATTTTAATGAAAACATATATACAACGAGTGGTGTACCATTGATACAGCGTACATATTGTACACACACATACACAAATACACACACACACACACACACACACACACACACACATATATATATATATATATATATATATATATATATATATATATATATATATATATATATGTAATCATTAACTTTTATATCATATACATATATATATATATACATATATATTTATTTTTTTCAGTTTCGATTGATCTTCACATTGTTTAAGTCGATATAATATACACTTATGATTTAAACATGAAATATGGTCTCAGTGATAAAAGTATAGCATTTCAAACACTTGGTTAGCTACGCCATTTATATAAATGCTTAGCATTAACCTACCAATGCATGGCAATTAATTTGGAATATAAACTGAGGGAAATGACGAACAAACAAGGGGTAATTAAAATATTTTAATATAATTACAGTTGATTTAAGTCATTATTCTAATTTGGTAACAGTAACACCGACCATAAACTCTCTCTCTCACCCTGGTTGGCTTGACTTTAAAACTCTCTCCCTCTCTCACTCTCTCTCTCTCTCTCTCTCTCTCTCTCTGTGGTCAGTTTAACTTTAACCCCCTCTTCCTCTCTCATCCTTTGGTCAGATTGACTTAACTTGACATAAACAAAAATCATCTGCGCTCGTCATTTTATAGATTGTAGCCCTTTTCTTACTACGGTGGTCCAGACATTGATTTTGCTAAGGCAATTTTTAAGATAGTTCCCTTAATTAATTATTCACTTACACAGGGGAATACCAGTTCGGTAACTTTCCTGACATGATAGTAACTGCCGACAAATATGTGAGGCCCACTCTAACGAACCGTTAGCCAAAGATTCAAAAACAGCCGTATTCACTCTGTATGCCGTCCAACACAAGTCTAAATTTAAAAATAAAACGTTTGGCCACAGAGGTGCAAGGGGTTATCCGTATCACCATAGCGCAAGTGCAACATCCTACATATTCTGGTCTACAACACCTTACAGTACAACAAACCAGGCTGATATGATCAATTATAGCTTGAATGCACTTTATAAGTGTAATCAGCCAGGACATTTTGAAATGGACTGTAATAAAACAGTTATTGTTAACAATGGAATTATTACGGGTCCTTGTGATAGATGCCCTGGGTTTCAGCGAATCACAAACGGAAAAGAAAATCATCATAAGAATGTGACTATTATCTACCCGTACTTGAAACTAAGGAACATGACGGTTTAAGATCACTCCCGAGTACCATATGTTTAGTACAGACACTGAGTGCACCAAAATGGGGACACGCAAATCATCAGTGCACGCTAATGAATATATCAGAGATACGGCCTTTTGTGTCACGTTCTCCGGTTCAGTTGAAAAATTCCCTATATCAGAAATATCGATATATACCTTTGTATGTCAAGGGCAAAATAAAGGTGTGTGTAATCAATAAGCCCAATGTCGATCTTATCTTAGTTAATACTGAGGTCACCGATAATACTGTGCCCATTCATGCATATCAGGACATTGCGTCCCCAGTATAGACACGCGTTCGGGTAGCAATAAGGGAAACACAAATACTTCCCTTATAGAATCCGACGGTTTTTTTCTCTCACCTGGATGACAATCTAAAAACTCGAGTAGTTTAAAAACACCGATATTATGCTACCTGCATGAATACCTAAGGTAAATATAAGTGAGCGTAGGGACACAAAGACACATGTAATCAGCTACCAGGTGAAGAATGTGTTGTTACACCATCTTTTTTTTACGAACAAATCAACGCAAGAGTGAATTTCGCAAATATTATTACCTGCTTGTTCACAATATAATGTCCTACATACTGTATTATGGGTCAACAATTACGTATAAAAGGAACTATGATAGGGAAGAATAATCTTTCCATTAGCTTTCGGTGGCTGCATATGTTAAATAATATTTTCAATTGTGTGACATTTGCTAAACACAGTCGATAAAGGGCGCATTCCAGTAGCCCCAGTAGAATAACAATGGATATGAATGACAATCTGTTCATGCCATTTTCTTCCACTTTAACCTGTTGCATAGAACTGCCACCGCTTTATATTGACAATGGTGGATTTTGCAACTCAATATCTAAAAGTAGAGAAACGAATAATAACGAACTTATACGTCAACTGAAAACTGCGTCTGAAGTATATTTACAAAAAGTACTTAATCATAAAATATAAAACAGTTCATCAATAAAATATTGTTTAATATTATTGAATGATGTTTATTATTATTGAATCATTTAAATTATTGTTTGATATTATTGAATGTTATGCTTGTAAAGGAAATATTAACAGGGGCCTATAAATTCGTTCTTTAGACGAATGTAAGGTTTTGTTACCTTCACTGAAAATAACAATTGTTTGATATGTATTCGTGTACTTTTATCCTTATATGTTCATTTCTACATAACACACACTACTGTATCTCAACTTTTAGAAGCAAAACATTATATAAATACGTTGTCTTCCACACGCCTTGAGGTAGCCTATAGTCAAACTATAATGTATTTATAAACTGTATATTCATCTGTAACTATATAATATGGACATTAAAAAAAAGAAAACACTATTGGTTCAGCACTTTTAATGGACTTTTGATAAAATATGAAATATGTTTTTGAAGCAATGGCATTGGAGAATACAGGGACGAAACACTGACAATAGGTATTGTACTCTCTAGAAAATCAGTGTCTATTTTTAAACGAACGGGGAAATACTGCATTACACTGCAAGCGGCTGCGTTTGAAATGGGAGAATGTACACGTTTATAAAAAAAAATATACCTATACTGAGCAAATGGCAACACATATTAGTATTAGTTGTGCAAATGCCACTTACCACCACTTATAGTCTGAAACTATGGTTATCTACATCGTGAAAGATTCGAGGATATGTATGATGAATGCAACTTCCAAGTCGATTTTGGGAACACGTTTGCACATAAACTTGGACGAGAGTCGAAGTATTTTTGCACATTTTCATTGTTTAAAGTAGCTACATATGACTATACTCTTTCTCTCTCTCTCTCTCTCCTATGCAGATGTATATTCAATTCCATGTAGGGACGCAACACTGGGGGACATCGATGGGGTTAATGAAGAAATTCAAAAACGTATAGAAAAAATTGAATGAATAAAATAACGTTATATGAATATGTGTTCATATATACCACTAAAGTAAAGCTAGTCACATTATTACTTTGACTATATTAATTTGACTTAGGTTTCGGCAGCAAATTGTGTCCATACATATTTTAAGTACTGTATACTATGCATACATGGTCACTATAGTAGACCGACATGCCTGTCCTTATTTCTGCGAGATAATCATACGAATATCTCGCCATAATGTTTTCTAAATAACTTCGAGGTTCAGAGATTTTAAATAGAAAATATATGCAGTTACAGCAATAGACGACGAATCATCTGATACATTTAAAATAAATGCACTCATTAAACATATATTACCTAACGGTGGCAGTTAGCTAACACTAATCGCAAATTCTGATGATTGTAACGTCCCCACTCATACCCCCACAATATGACACAGGGGTGATACACTCCTGCTGTCTAAACATTTGAGGCGAGCAACTGTTACTGTAATTGCCATTGTTGTGTATTTAATTTTTGATCTCTCCTAGGGACACAGGGGGGAGGCCAGTCAGAACTTGCAATGACTGCACAGTCATCAACGAGAGAATAAAAAGCATTAAAAATAACTATTCAGTAAAACACGGACACAAAATGTCAAATTATTTATGACTATGTCTTAAAATATACCTTTTTGTATTCATTTTAATGTGGTACTTACAGTACCAGATTACCCATTAAGTACACTAAGTATGTGCTTACGGCACCAGCCCAACAAAGCCACCAGGAAAAATAATTATTTTCTGCTGTTAAAATTAAATGAATTACATATGATTATTTCGATCTGAATGTACGAATGTTTTGATTTGGAATGGTCACAACACTGGTATTTTCCATCGTTTTTCAGCTTTTGATATTTTTTTAAATTTCACGTTTCATACTGGGGCTGGGTACTATAATATTTTAAGTGATGAGGGCCAGGAAGGCCTTAATCTGGCAACTGTTATGTATTATCATTCTCTTTTCCACGATATCATACAAATAGGATGCCATAACAATGGAAACATCATGATACGGTTTGAACTGATAAATGCCCATAACGATGACATGCAGATAGTCAACCGATATCCAGGGGAATTAATTCATGTCACCAGTGGATGCATCCATCTTTAAGTACAATTTGGGATTATTCAAGCAAGTTGTCATATTGAACCAGGATTTTAACCTTATTCGGTTACAGGAATTGATTAATTTCAAGCCATACAAGGTGGAAATAGTCATTATCAGATAAGGAAGAAGGAACATCACAGTTAAAATATGAATGTTTTAATTAGCTTACTCACATTTTGTAAAATTGATTTAATATCTGTTGTTGAAAAGTTTTCAAACTATTTTGTTACAGACTGCAGGGCTTCATTAGTTAAGTTGGAGCTTTCCAAATGGAATTCGCAATATGTTATATTTGTCTTTATAAAACTACTACACTCTGCAATGACAAATGGGTTATTTCACAGACTGGGACATTAACAACATTATTTTGATGCCCATATATTCTTTAACACACAAACAAATGTCTGTGAGAACTACATGTTGACGGAATTTGAAGCTGCATTGTTTGTGGGCCTTTTATCGCATCATTTCAAGTATTTTAGTAGATACGCCAAATTGTCGTATCTGAATAAAGTCTCATTAGTTTGATGCCTCTCATACGTTTGTAAATATTAACTTTGGCAGTCATAATTAGTATATAACGATACAAAGAGCGTGCGACTTCCTTCTAATCAGTTTTTGAAGGAATGGAGCAAGAACATATTTTATGAATATTATTTAAACGGAAATATCTCGGCTTAGTATGTATTAATTATCGTAATTCATGTTTTAAATTATTAATTCTTGGGTCATCTATTATGCCATGTTACATCCCAAACTTATTTATTTCAGAATTATTTTGCTCTGAATGTATTGTATGCGTGATATGTTTTATGGTTAGCGAGATCCGCCCCTATGCTGGCTTCCCTTTTAAAAACAAGTAGGCCGACATTCTATTAGTATTATTATTTATACTGTTATTGTTAGTGTTATTATCATTATTATTATTAGTAGTAGTAGAAGTAATTGTGGTAGTAGTAGCAGTGTGTGTGTGTGTGTGTGTGTGTGTGTGTGTGATTTGGATTTCTAACGTAGATTTAGCAATGTCTCAGTCATATCGCTACGATGTCTGCAATGTGACAGTATATAGTGATGTCTAGCACTGCGGCATCATGCCGCAGACATGTAGCATGATGTCCCACCCAGTCACATTATCCTGACACCAGGCTGACCAGTCCTAACAATAACCTATTAATGCGGAGCGCCTAGCGGGACAGCTGATAGTAGCATTTTTGAAACTCTTTGGTATGACTCGGCCAGCGATCGAACTCACGACCTCCCGCATCCGAGGCGGACGCTCTAACCACTAGGTCGCCAGGACGGTCAGTAGTAGTAGTAGTAGTAGTAGTAGTAGTAGTATTTTAAATAGCATTAGTAGTCATAGTAGTGGTATTAATATTCAAGCAGTATGTTCTTTGAATAAAAGATTTCCATCTGTAAATGCTATTATATTTATGATTTTCAGTTGCTATAATCAGTGAGTGTATAAAGTTATGAGGTTCATATTTAATGAACTAAACAAAATGTGTCATTGCAATACATATGCAGTATCTAGATAAATAGATTGACCAAACTTGTTTTGTTTAATTTTAGTTTTGCTGGTTGGGGGATTAGGAATGATACTAGTATCCTTTTCAATTAACAATCCGTACATCAATTCAGTTACTTCAGCTTCCATTCTGATCGTGGGACATGTTTCCCACTGTTTGGAAACAAACTGTGTAGCTCTAATTTCACCAACTGCTAGAAAAAGCATTGATTTATTAGTAAAATTAAAATTTATGTAAGTGAAAAACCAATTTGTCTTGTTGTGGAGGAGTGATTAGGAAATTGTTAAGTCTTAAAATATTTAGCATCAACAAACATATATAAAAATATACTAAGTAACCATGAAATAGTAATCACTGGTTCCACTACAAAACAATTTCTTGGCCACTCTGCTCCAGTTTCCTTTCAGATGAATATCATACCCATAAAACTAGTACACTTTAGGAACTTAAAAATAAAATTATTTGTAAATGATTGAGGTTCATATAACTGAATTCATACCGTTTTGAGTGTGCATTAATTTATTTGGGTTGTGAAAACTGAACAGATAATTAAATGGTTTCAAATCAGTAAATGGACAGTTCATTATGTTATGCATATTCAATTAAAAAAGAAAGAAGAAAAAAGAAATATTTGGAGGACTTCAAGCCAGGTAGTCTGTGTGGTATGTCATCGCTTTAGCAATTGAGAGGTGTAAGCCATTAAAAAATACTGTGTATATAATGCTGAAAACACATTTTTAGCAAGCTGATTTTTATAACTGTAGATGGTTCTTTGTTGTTTGATTAGTTCATGTTCGATTTTCCAAGAATAAATGTTGTTACAATATGGGGAAAGATAGAGTTAATACAATATAATGAAATATACGCTGGTTACGATTGTTTCCTCCATGTGAAAATTGCCAGCTTCATTAATAGGTCGCATGTAAGGAAATGCACTACAATATTGCGGATAACGCACAGAGAAATTAAACGGTTAAGTGTTGTGATTGAAATAAACAAAACTATTTAATCTCTTTAATTTCTTTATGACATAAATAATATATATGTACTTAACCTATAGTTTCACAACATGCTTTTGTGGAAAATACAATTCCAGGTAATGTTTACTCCACTGAGTCTCTGTTTACTTTCGGTTCCAAATGCCCCCTTGAGCGCCCCTTCAAAACATCGCCAGTCCACGGAAATTTACAGATAATAAATAAATAAAGAATAGAATCAAAACTATTGTTTCCAAACGATCTAAGCGTTTTCTTCTTGTTTTTTTTTTTTTAGTAAAACATTAGCAAAAATAATTTAGCGCAATGAAGAAAATAAGGTTATAATTGTTAACAGGTAGCAGGTACTGTGCAACAGTGGAAATTACAGCGTTGCCTAGACGGTAGAATTGAAGGATTATTTAGTATTTTGTGATTAGCACAACCGTAATAAAAAAAAAAAAAAATTCACAATAAATACTCAATCAGTAGACATTTATTCTTGGAGCAGACCTGCGCTAACATATTATTTCTAGTTTCAAAGTTGAACAAATGGAGCATTATGTGCTCAATTTCCCAAACCAGCCAATATTCAATGGCCGTGATTTTGTTATAAAATATAAATTTATAAATATATTTTATGCAAAAGAGTGTGATTTATATATTTGATAATACAATGAAACATATAATCATGAAAGTGATAAGTAATTATTCCTCCCCCCAATAAAAGAAGAAAACAGGGGCAGAAAAAGCCCTTATTAAATATATTTGAGTTAATTTATGTGTCCAATGCCAACCGTCAGTACAAATATATAATATTGTGATAAAAAACCTCTAGTAAATTGATATAATATATATCAATTGCCCATTTATTCCTCAATTTAAATAGGGTGGGTTATGCTCTCTTGCAAGTGCTTGTAATTTCACGGAGTAGGTTATGATTGGTTTATTATTGTTTGTGTCTGTGTGTGGGTACTGTTTGGCTCATAAGAGATGACGTGCCAAATCGCCACTAAGACTAAATTGATTGAAGCTGTAGCCTCCATGGACAATGTTATGAAACATGATTTAACTAATAATTATAATTTGCAATCTCCACACAAACATGGTGAGGTAAATCTGGTAAAATGCCACAAAATATATTACAATTTAGAAAGTGTATAGTAACTTTGAGTTTTTGAAACATTATTTGGATTTAGGTCAAATTTTGAACGTTATGTATTTGTAATGACATAAATAACGTTGTTAAATTTTACAATTTCGGCTCGATTGATATTTTCTTCCTTGTTAAAATAAAAACGGTTAGATCGTTCGCAAAGTGGTGAAACTTGCAGTTACCCGAGATAGCTTTCTAGCAATAATTTTTTTACAGTGCATACATTAAATTTAAGGTAAGCACTTTCTAATCTAGTTCTTTAGTTGCTAGACATGAATGTAGATTGTGAATTCAGCATCAAGCTTGCCAAGACGTCTGCACAAACAAATATATTAGATACATGCACGGCACTATGAATCGCAAACCGGCCTACCTTTCTCTTCACAGTGATGTTTTGTATGAACAATCTGTTCTTTTGTTGATCTACCGGTAACTACAAACATGCAACATCGTCTGCACAAATACACCATGCCAGATATATCGTTTTCTTGCAATATGATATATAGACTGATACTTACAAAATTTCTTCAAAAATGTTCAGTAGCAAGCTCCTTCAATTAATTTTTCCAGTCCCTTAGACACAACTGTTGATTAAGTTCCTCACACAAAAAATAAGCTGACTAAAATGCACATTTATACTGTCCTACCAGACGATCTCACAGCTGCTGAATAAGGATTACGTTTTAGTGACATGTGCTATAAGCATTATCGCCTATTGTATCAGCCAATCAGACTAAGTGTTATGGTTTTGTGTTTGAGAATGAGCAGGGTGTCCTAAGAGCAAGATTTGTTTTGACAATGTGATAAAAGCAACCATAGACATAAAAAAGGGAAACCGGATATGTAAAATCATTGCCGAAATAGAAATATATGCCATGAAAAGGAGCCTTGATTATATAAATAGGGTCAGTCCCAAACCTTTCCTACCAAATCAAATCGCTAAGGTGGCCAAGCTGTTTCATACTCAGGTGTGCGAGGTTGCGGTTTCGAACCGGGGCCGAGTTATACCAAGAAAATATATAAATGGTACCTAAGCTGCCTCGGCAGGCGCCATCTTTAGGAGGTTCATATTATGACTGGTGGGCCTGGTGTCAGAATAATGTGACTTGGTTGGATATAATGCCACATGTCTAGCGCATGACGATCCAGTGATAGACATGACTATAAACTGTCACACTGCAGACATCTTAGGGATATGTTGAACCTACGTTAAACATTCAAATCACACACATGCAGTTAGCAAACATAGTTATAATCAGTCACTTTCGGGAACACTATAGATTGATCGCAAATGTGTGTGTGTGTGTGTGTGTGTGTTACCTTACATCCTGAAAGGCTATATACGATTCGGTGTATCCTTGATAATCCACGAGATGTGTATATATTTTACATTTAAAGGAAACGATGCTTGTATCATTCAAATTTAAAAAAAAAACGTATACAACGAGTGGAATATAAATTATACAGCTTATCTGCTATACACGTATTTCACTTATTTCAAGTAAAAATGCACATACTTGCATCCCAATAAAGTTAACATTGGCTACATTCAACTGAGTACTGACGGAGTGCGTTGACTGTTCCCACACCTGCTCAGTAGGTTCTCTACAAAATGATGATCTGGATATATTTGGCTATTGACAATACTCTTTGTAAACTGATAAGATTATTTTTCCTATTTCGATATAAATGTTAACAGAAATGGTAGGGCAAGCCTATAATTTAAAAATAAAATATTCGTTAAATCAAGCAAAAAGGACACTACAAAAACAGCAATCTTTAGTTACAGAACGCTGAACAAGCAGTCATTTACTTCACAGGGAGTATATTGAAACGAGTGGGGAATATAATCTAAGCGGAATGACAAAGCAACAATTAGTACTTAAAACATTTAAATGCATTTCCAGTTGACCTCTAAGTCATTATTATGCTTTGCTTAACATCGCTACCGACCACATGATTGGTGGTTGTTGCGGGAAAAAAGGTATTAGGTCATGTTTAATTTTTCATCACTGTGTTCCTATGTTGGTTGATTAGTCTGTTGTTTTACCAACTAACAGTGGTTGTGATAGAGGGGTTATGGAGCCTATTGATATTTAAATCCATAAAACCAGAGAGTTTATAACCTTATTACGAGTTTTGTTCTCAATATTTGTGTCTCCGAATCATGACATTTACCATACATCATCGATAGGCTTTTGCAGCAATGCATCATTGGCATTGTGCTTACAGTAGATAAATCATATGGAAAATGTACACATACCGTTACGATACCCCAGTGTGTTTGTAGGTTAGGTGGTGCAAGTTCAGTTTTGTAACTTTCATGAAGACGAAATTCGTTTCTGTTGTTCCCCTTAGAGTTGCACTTTTTTTGTTCCTTACGCATGAACGACAGAGCAGTGAAATCGGCAAGTGAAGAAGACACATTTTCCATGACAATACTAGCATGTTTTAATCATGTAGAAAACGAGGTTAGCAATATTATTCTCGTTGTTTCTTGTATGTCGTTAATGTTGTTGTTGTTGTTGTTGTTATAGGGTTTAACGCCATTTTTCAGCACCAGAAAGGCTATACATGGCGGCCTTTATTAATGGTGGAGGAAGAACCCGGGAAAACCCCAGAAAGAACCACATACCCACGAGAAGCTACCGGCAAGCTTTCTCACATATCCACATTTGCCAAGCCCAAGAGTCGAACCCAGGCAGACAAAGGTGAGATGGCAGTGATCCGTGACGGAGAGCCCTTTAGACCACTCGGCAGTCGTTAATGATTTACCAGCCGGAATTCATCACCGTTAGAGATAACATAGAATCAATATACTACGGTTGAAACCATATTAATGCGATGGTGGCGACACAATCTGATATAAGAACTGTAATTACTGGTATATCGTATTCCTTTATAACAACACTTGAATAGTCATGTCAAAATTCACTATAATGAGGGTAATTCCAAGTCTTTGCAGGATGCTTCCTTGCCGCTTGTCGTAATTTAGTCTCTGAAAAAAAACAACCTATTTGCATAGTAAGAAAGGTCTTCAATGGAGTTTTTGAATGAAAATAATATTGACAAGGTATTAAAATGCCTAAAGGGTTGTAATTAAACGGATATTCTATATGGCCACTATGGTGTACCTCTTGAAAGTATTGTTACCTCGACTCCTCTGAATGGTGCTATGTCAGTATTGGTTTTTACTCGTAGACTTCCTATGATGCCTATTTGGACCAAGATGATAACGGTGCCAGCTCTACAATGGTTGTCTTGGTCTTCGTGCTGCAATAGGTCCCCTGACATGATAGTTATAATGACATGGCTCTTTCACAAAATGACTTATAACAATCTAACAATGTCTACATGGTTCTAAATGAAACTGATGCCAATCTGACATGCATTTTGTCCACCATACTTGGCATCATGTTATTTGTATTGTGTGTTTCATTGTAAATTGTGGTTTCATATTTGGTAGAACATACTCATATTTTGGGTTTTGCTCATGTCAAATGCAGAATCTCAATTCTTGTGCAGTGCGTCCAGTTTAAAAAACGAAATCACATAGTTGAAAAGTTCAAGTCCTTGGTCATGACTCGAGTCAGGAATCATTTTTATGACAGTAGTTTTGTTTTCATGTTTTGCATCCTAATTTAATCTTGTGGCAGTAATGAGGCTTAAAATATGCATTATCGGTTACATTTCCGACTTAGAAGTGTTAATGTTTTGAGTCTGAAATCATAGCATGTACCTCTTTCAATGAAGCAGAGCTTTCAAAAACAAAACAAAATTTTGAATGATGATATCCTTGCAAACGTTCTGCAACATGTTGCATCAGCATTATTGTGTGATGACAGTTTGTATGATCGGTAAGAGTTTTGTGCTTTTCTGTACACAGTGAGTGAATACAAATATATATTGAAATACTAAGCTGCCTTTCCTTTCATGATCTAATGATATATGTCATGTGTGCATATAGCCTGAAAAAGAGGCAAACTTGAGTCGAATCCATGAAGTTGCTAAACTACTTCAACTTTACGCAAGAAACCTGCAAATTGCGACCATGACATGATTTCAAATCATGAATACTGGAAATAAAATTTGTGTATATGTGGGTACCAAGTTTGTAGATCATTTCACACGTTTTAATCCATGGATTTTGATCCCACAGTGCTTCTTCTAAGAGAATTACGTTTGCGTGAGTGGAGTATTACCGTTAGATACTTGTATAGTTCAGTGTAGAATTAGAAGATTGGCAGATGGTCAACTATGAAAGCAAATATAAGCGAAATGTTATATAGAGAGAGAATATTTAGAAAGTACAAAAAAAAAACTAAACCAGCACGTGAGGATCAGACATAATTAGTTACCAGTTAAATGTCTTAAATCTCAGCACTGATGCATTTGTCGATACTGTCAGTTCTAAACAGATAATAAACATGCAAACTGGTTAGTGTCGCTTGTATTAAAACAAAATATAAACATACATATGTTTATGCTATATTTTCTCATGTCGAATATCCTAACTCGATACTTTTTCGACTCAATTCTCAAATTTGTAACCGTTGCTTTCAACACTTTGCGACGTTTTGAGACTTGCTCTTTAAACTCAATACTCTACTTGATAATCGCTTTTTAAACGCTATTCTAGCTGTACTATTTTTGTTGATTCGATATTCGCAACTAGAAAAAGTAGCCGCTCTAAAAGACTTGAAATGTTCTGTCCGAAAAGAATATCCATGAATATATTGTATATCCTTTAGTGCTAACAAGGTGTTCAAAGTGATCTGCACCATTTCAACTAGACACTATTCAGGGTGCTTTGGTGAAAATCCAAAAACATTGTGATTATCCGTTCAGGCAGTCATAGTTTGTATAAGATAATCATCATTTAAGTTTGGATCAAAGTTTTCAAACGGTATGTTTGTTATAATTAGCATCGGCATAGCCATCTATTCAAGACGAGTTGCAATAACAATATTTTCAAGATCGTCTCCAACGTGGTGTCCCATCGGCATCACATTCAGCCATGACCAACCATATAATGTAATAAATCCTTAAATGTCTATTCAATGTAGATATGATATTCGAACTATGAAGAATAGCGATATCAAGATGGCTGCCATGATGGTATAGTGGAGGTAGAATCAGTACCGTCTCCATATAGGACCAGCTAAACATCATAAGAAAGCTAGTGATGTAACTTCCTTATCGGTTTGATCACTGATCATTGCGTACCAATAATAAGCTTTTCAAGATCGTCATCATGGTGATTAGCAGACCATTTATCAAGAAACAACTAGACAAGTACGATGCCCTCTGATGACATCCCATTAATATTTGATTTTCATCCAGTAGTAACGATAACAAGATTACACAATGTCTCTATTTGTTGTGCCGGTACAATATTCGCGAACGATTCTTTATCGAAACGTAATAGTACCACGTCGCTGAGACATCAAGTCTATCCACGTTTTCCTTGTTACTCGACAATAAACTATGGATGTCAGAATCATAATGCTATGCGGTGGATAACGTAATCGGACGAAGGTCTTTGTTCCAAGCAAATAAGTTGACAAATTTATTAGGGTTGACTCGTTCAAGATTTACAGATGTAAGTAACCTGCACAGCAAATTCAATGTTATTACAGCTAAGATTGCCCAAATGGTGTGTATATTTGCAGCGCTGCCTCTCTCGTCGCTTGCATCAATGCAAGGCAGATGATATCGCCCATTCAAAATATTGTTTACAGCTGCATTGTTGTATATTGGCATTAGTATATAACTCGAAACGCTGGAAGGTTTATACTGTGAAATATAAACTTCAGATGTCATGATTCTGGCTTGAATCCATCCTAAACAAGCGTTGGCGTATGATTTCCAGATTTTCGAGGATTGTTGCAACAACCTTTCCGATTTAATTATTGATAGAACCAGTTTCTTTCGGCTCGAGGTTTCAGGGCGCCGCTGAGAAACCACTAAATTGTAATCGTTAACCCATCATTGTTTTGGGAAGTGGTTCATTCTATGAAGTTAAGCCACATAATCAAGTGTAATCTGTTTTATAATTCTGGAGATGACAGCGTGTTGTAGTGTTGATATGATTCCAGGAAGCATGCTCTAGGGAATCTTCATAGCGCATTTGCCTGGACTGCATGCATGTGGGATGATTGGATGATAATCATTGTAATTACCAACACGCTTCTCCAACATAGACTCGGGGAACATTGACTCCTTGGAGAACATGCGCGGCAACATCAATAGCATGAACAACAGTAGTTTTTGTAGTATCTGAAACAATTAGCAATATCAGCAATAGTAGAAGTAACACACATATTTGCAACAATATCAGCTAAAGCACTGGTACTGACAGGCACTGTTAAAGTAAGGTACAAGTCATTGTGTAGATAGACGAATCAATTATATTTTGCTTCCAGCAAGAAGAGTGGAGCCGACTTATATATTAATGCAGAGGTTATGTAAGCAAGCATTGTGATTTGCACAGTAATGTGCCACTATGTTTGTCACTACAAAGACCCATCGACTCGAACAACAGATGAATCTCCCATGTTTAACACGTCAGGTTTATATTAACATTGCTCCACTCATAAGACTACATTTTTGGTTCGGTTATGCCATATTTTATGATTCAAATAGTAGATACGTACTAGTAACAACTCTACAGTGATGTGTGATCGTACTTATTACAACAAGAGATTTATCAGGTGAAATTAAGAAAGTATCGCATCGAAATGAGTGGAAAATTAATGCTAGATGCTCACTGCTTAATACGTTTATACAATTTTCTTTAAGCATCTTTAATTAAACTTAACATAAACTTTTAATTAGTAGGCACAACAAAAGCAGTATATACCACAGTGGGTACCGATACAAATTATGTTATTCGGTTTAAGTATTAAAGGGCATTTATTATTCGAAATGACGTTCCGCGCGACTGAATCTCAACCAAAAGGGTGGATGTTTGCAAACTGGAGGGACCAAGCCTGGTCGGCAGCTGTTATATGCCCCTCAAGAGCTTATCATGTCTCAACGTCCTTTAAACTAGCAATACATGCAATGCAATTAAAACAAACAGAAAGCAGTAATGCCGGAAACAAGATGTTACCAAACTTTCAGTAAGATTTGCTTGTTAATCTCTTGAGGTCTAACTGTACCTTATCACACTCTCATTTATGAAGGATGATCATTTATATAGCCAACATTGTTACAAGGGGATACTGGCAAATAATTTATCGCATTTATTACTGTGATTTTGATTAAAGAACATATACCAGTATGTGTCGGAAATTTAAATATTAGTCGTGACCAAGCTATTGTTGACCTATTTAATTGTACACTCTCAGAACGGTTATTCAGTCGCCTGTACCCGAAGGGGTTATTGATAAGATCTCTTAGTGCATAGCACTCTCACTCACAAACTAGAGGTGCCCCTATTCGGTGGTTACCCACTTTAGCGGTCATGGATCAAAGATAATTCTCACGATTTAATTGTAAAATCCCAGAAAGTGTATTCGGTCGTCAGTACACGCAGGGACAATTGATGACATCTCTGAGTGCAGAGCACTCTCACTCACAAACTCTACGTGCTACCACTCGAGGTTTACCCGCTAGAGCGGTAGTGGATCACATAGCATTCTCACGAATAGGTAGCACGGTCTATTTGTCATAGCTATACAAAACGATGAAATTATACGCACGATTGTATTAAAGCCAGCTAATGCGTTTATATTAAAATCATTCACGGTTATGGATAAAATGATTTCACATCCCACACCTTGAAGACAATCGCAGACAAATTAGAAGGTGAGTAACATGGTTCTACTGACCATGTGTGGTCCATCGATGTAATAAAGTTCCCGAAACTGATTGATACGTTACCGTGTATCGTCAACAAAGAAACAGAAGCAATGTAACGCTCTTCTATCAAGCAGGGTAAACAAAAATTTGGTGCATCGGTGTACACTCATGTGTAAGAATTCACTTCGGTCTGACTGCTGTACAACAACACTTGATTTGGATTTGCTCAGAAATTTGTATTTTGTTTGTTGTATTGTTTGTGGACGCGTTCGTTTCTTCCGATAAAAAGTCGAGATTTTGAAAATCTGCTTAGGTGATACAATGACCGTTCATCGTAATTTGTAGCGCAGTGAAGGTTTTGCTTGATTCTGGCATTATCGTCCACTGTCGTTTTACACTGATCCTACCATAGTAAAGGTCACGGTCCATAAGCAGATGATGGGTGTTCAATGGATGTATGCAACGTAAAATGTTTCTTTCTGTTTGCTTTGTTGGTTAAGAAAGCGGGCAACATATATTATACATTCATACTGTGAGCAAATCTAATTTAAATATATCACACAGCAACACGAAATCAGTCTGGAGACATCCATGCTGGCCATGTGTGATAGTGGAGGCCAATAGCTGCCTAAACATATTACGAAGTTACAAGCGGGGTAAAATTACACTACCTGAGATCGCATTGCTTGACAGAGTTATCTCCCTTCATATGTTTGTATTTAACACAGTTGGGAAATTTGAATTGTTACTTTTTGTTATATTTCTTCGAAAATGCTGATCTGGTAATGTGGGTGAATATCAAAATATTTGCGGGCTAGCTTCATTCATTGAAATATCATTACTTCGCTAGTCTCTATATTTATCAATTTAACGACACTTTATGCAATTGTTTTGTGCTAACCAGTACTACCACACTCTGAATTCTGACTTTGTGTAACGACCCGCATATTACCCAAGGAATTATCGAGTCTTCTGCAGTTGATATGATCAATCAGAAGACCGTCTTCAATTAAACCGTGAAAACACTCGTAAAATGACCTATGCGAGTAATACTATTTAGTTTCCTTAGTATTTAACACGAGATAACCCGTATTAGTGACAGAACCAATTGGTTTTCTTAGCGACATTTTCTGATTACACTATCACGAGATGCTTCATAATCATTGATGATATGATGTGTTACAAATTCATTTTTCTCCAATATATATAATAATAATATTTGTCTAAATATTTATTTTGAAACCTGGCGAAATAGTCTTCAGTGTAGTTATGCCGTTGTCATTATTTTCATTTTTTATCATAATATCCTTTTTGCTCTCTGTATTTTTCACCAACACATTGCACACACAACTGCGTTTCTTCTCAACCCACACCACTACACTCCAAACAGGGTTTGGTTTCTAAGCTTCCTCTTCGTAAACTTTGCAGGTGAAGCCCACAGAGCTCGTATTCGCAAGCTATGTTACGGGGAGCTGTAAAACCTATAATAAGCCATTTGCATGCATTGTTTGTTTGAATCAGTATATATATATATATATATATATATATATATATATATATATATATATATATATATATATATATATATATATATATATATATATATATTGATCTTAACATAAAAATTCTCGACTTGCGGAGGCGCTCTCTGGTTGATCCGATATAAACTCTTTTAAAGTATTCGTGGTGCCAAGAATGAATTTCGCGTCGATGGTACAGCTCATGTATAGTCAACATTTAGAATCATGCGCAATGTAGAAGGTGTTGTCGATGCTAGATTGAATGACCAGCGAGCAGCACGATTATTAATTATTAATTTTATCGACAATCAAAGATATCATGTTAGATAAATGTATTGCGCAAGTAGGCGATACTTGGATTGTCCGTGACGAGCGTGACCCTGTTCGATTACATCACACTGAAAATATTGCTACGTTAAATAAATCATCCAAACCAGGAATGTAATGATAAACCGTATTATGAACGCAATTATTACTTACCCTGATAATGAGTAGGCTCAAGTGGAATATGTTATATTTAGTGGCTTTATCAGTAGATAATCAGAAATGCTACGATGTGCTCAAACATTTTAATGAAAATGCAAAATTGTTGGACGATTATGGTAATGATATTATTTATTTTATCACCGATACTGATGTAGCCCTATCTGTAGATGGATACTGATGTAGCCCTATCTGTAGATGGATTTATTAATAATCTCGTAGTATATAATAATAATAATAATAATAATAATAATAATAAGAAGAAGAAGAAGAAGAAGAAGAAGAAGAAGAATAAGGAGGACTTTGTATAGCGCCTAATCTTTAGAAGTTCTAAGAGGCTTACAACAATAGACAACACCTACAAGATAAGAAACATAATCATATTATTACAAACACAAACAGCATGAAATTAGTAAAACATTACACAATAAAAAACATGCTGAGAATATGTTAGGTAGGAAACATTTTTGTTGTTCTTGCAGTCGAAATAAATGAGTTTTGAGAGCCCTCTTGAATGTGATGACTGTGTCTTTGTGTCTAAGTTCAGTGGGCAATTCATTTCACTTTGATGCGTCCTGGTATGCAAAAGAACGCTGTCCATATGACCTTGTTTTCATACTTGGACTAATGAGTATACGATTGTTAGAAGAGGAGCGTAAGTATCTTGCTGGTGTGTACACATGAGTGAGGTCAGATAGGTTTGTAGAACTGGAGTCAGACAATGAAATGTAGCACAGAGAACACGTTTTGTGTTTGATTCTGGATCGAATGGATGCCAGTGTAGGGTACAGAGCAGCGGGGAGGTGTGCTCTGATCGTGGTACTTAAAGTGTGATCCGAGCAGGTGCGTTTTGAACGTTTTGAAGTTTTTGGAGTAGATATTGAGATGAACCAGAAATAATTGAGTTACAATAGCACAGTCTTTAAAGTACTAATAAACTCACAAGTGTTTTAGTGCTATCAACGGAAAGATATTTGCGACATGAGCTGATGCGTCTCAGCTCAAGATATGCAGCCTTGCATATGTTCATGACATGTTGGTGCAATGTGAGAGTACTGTCCAGAGTAACACATATGTTTCGTACTGATTGTGTGAATTTAATGTTGGCGTTGCTGATATTTATTGTTTGAGGTAAAGAATGTCAATGAGAAAACCTTTGTGTTGTGATCAGAATGGCATTAGTTTTATCATCATTAATCTGCAGCTTGTTACAAGTCATCCATGATTTCACATCAGAAATGCACCTCTCTACACCTTGGATGGTAGCATCGGCTTCATTTGGGTGGCTAGATTTGTATATGTGGGTGTCATCAGCCTACAACTGGTTAGACACTGGATGATTATCTATGACACTTGAGAGCGACTGAGTGTACAGAATGAAGAGAACAGGTCCAAGAACAGACCCCTCTGGAACACCACACAATAGATCAACTGTGCTGGAGTGTATTCCGTTTGCAGATACAATTTGTGTCTTGTTGATCAAGTAGGATTTGAACCATGGTAAGGCTGTATCATGAATGCCAAATACTTCCTAAGACGGTGAAGTATTATATTATGGTATATTGTGTCAAATGCTTCAGACAAATCAAGGAGGGCGAGGACTGTAATCTTTCCGCTATCCAACGCAGAGAGAATGTCATTGACTACGTTTAGATGAGTTATTTCAGTACTGTAGCAATAGCAATATGCATATTGTTCATTGCTAAAAAGACTATTTAAATTTAGGTGAGATACAAGCTGGGATAGAACCATTGTTTGAAATGAATGGGAGATTAGAAACTGGGCGGTATTTTTTTTTATATCGTTATGGTCTAGTGTTGTTTTCATCAGCAAAGGCTTTGCAATGGCAATTTTGATAAATGATGGGAATTCCCCAGATGAGAGAAAGGTATTAATAACATCAGTTAGTGCAGGAAATACTGGATCTAAGCACTCAAGCAGTAATGATGTTAGAATTGGATCAAGTTCACGTGACTTTGTTGCACTTTTCATCACGATTGTACGTACGAAATCCATAGAGACAGGATCAAATGCTTCTAATTGTTGCCGCTCAAATTCTGTATTCCAACTGTATTGTGACGACGAGTCAATTGAAACTGTGATGTCAAGGTTATCTCTAATGGTACAAACTTTTTCACGGAAGAAATTTGCAAACATGTCCGGAAGGTCGACTGGAGAGAAGGTAGTTGTAAGTGGTGTTGATTTGTTCCTTGACATTAGCTTGTTAGTAATCTCGAGGAGCTCTTTGCAGCGAGAACTTTCCATGATCTTAGTAGTGTAGTGGGATGATCTCGTTGCATGGACTATATTTGGGACATTCTTCTTAGTTTTATCATCATTAATCTGCAGATTTGCTTATGAATAGTGAGCCTGGTGGAAAACCAGAGCCTCTCAGCTTTACGGCGGTCTTTTATAGCAGTGCGAAGCTTGTCCCTAATACTGCTATACCTTGGAGAACACTTTTGAATTGATATTCTGCACTTGGTAGCTGGGGCATGTTTGTGAAGTAATGAACGCATACATTAATCGAGTTTTTCTGCGGTAGGAGGTAAGCACGTTGCTTGGTTAGGTTGGATGTCGTGCATTAGTTTGGTTCTATTTATCATACGGATGTTTCTCATATTAGCTGATAAAGGTGGATGGTTAGGGACTGATACATCAAGATGGCATATAATGCAGAGGTGATCTGATGCAAGGTCATGGGATACCAGGGAGGACCGTAGAATGTCATCATCACATCTATGAAGAATCCAGTCTAAAATGTGACCATGTTTATGGGTGAGTTGGTTTACTGACTGTTTGAGGTTGAAATCATTAATGGAATCAATGAGTTTATATACATCTGAGTTTCCTGGACAGTCAAAGTGAAGTCTCCAACCATAAGCAGGATGCCACCTTTCGAATTTCCATAGTCCAGGAGATTCGGAAACTGCTTCAAAAAGAGAGAGTCGGCCAGCTTGTTATATATGTAATGCTGGACAAACAATCAAATCCAGCTTGGATACTTTCTCGAGGCAGACACACACAAAAACACGGATGTAATTTATGTTACTTATTGATTGTACACATGCCTAAAGTGATCAGAGATAACTGTACTACTTTAGTTGTGTTTAATGGAGTTGATATACATACTATGCGACATATTCCTCAAACTTGATGTTCAGGGGCTATGGAAACCTTCAAAACCTTCTTTTCAAAAGCTCAAGCTACCGCACACGTATTTATAACGGTACATTTGCATGATCCTCAGTCGCAGTATCGCATGGATCTTGACACAATCTTAGGTTAAAAAAGACATTAGTTTTTCATTATTTTTAGATTTCTTAGCAGTATTATCTCTATCTAACTCTGAGTTAGAATCATTTTGGTCTCGTCGTATTATTTATTATTTTTTTGCGTCATCTATATATTCTTTTAATTCATTTCTGATTCACGTTCAGGAGTAGGAGACATTATAATAATTCCTAATTCAAACTTTTTATCATAACACCAGCAGGAAGGGTACGACAAAAATGAGTGTCAGACGGGTAAACAGAAAAACGCATACAAATTGGAAAACACGAACGACAAAGTAACAATAATGAGTATATAAATAAGTACGGTTATTTGAGGTAGGCAGATCTTGCAGTCCAGCGAGGATCATTATGGGAAAATGATTTATATACTGTGCTTGTTTTAAAAAAACTTAGATTTGGAACTTTTCTGTTTCATCATTTGACATACACTGCTACTTTGCATGATGGTAATCTGGCAAGTTATTCCTTGGCCTCATCCACTTGATGTTATCTGCTACTACACATACAAGAAACATTGTGGTCAGCAACTTAAACCTGGTCACGACCACTGTGAACATCATTAAAAAAACGTGAACAACAATAATTAGTATTTGTTGATGATAAATATTGTATTGGCTTATTATTCAGATTAGTGAATGTATTGCAATGCAGGAGTAAACTGCCGATTATAACTGCCGTTTTCTTTTTATCTCGCTGCAACCATTTTAGTTGTACTGAATTGCAATTAGAACAAATATCACAGAAATCACATCACTTATACCAATTATCTTCTAGCGCGAGAGCAATTCTAAGGCACATCAACACTCTAAATACGACAACAACACCAAATGCTACTGCTGCTACTGTTAAGAAGATCAAGAACAAGAACAATAGCAATACAAGAGGATAAAGTATAAGATAACGTAAAAGACCGAAGAAGACGAAAAGAAGAAGAAGAAGAAGAAGAAGAAGAAGACGAAGAAGACGAAGAAGAAGAAGCAGAAGAAGAAGAAGGAGAAGAAGATGATGATGATGATGATGATGATGGCGACGATGTACAAGATACAAAGAAGAATTGATGAATTAAATACAAATAATAACAAGAATAAGAGTATAAAACAAGTTTCGCTTCTATTCGATTCACGTAGATAAATGTTTCTGCCCATGCTATAAGAAAATATATTTGGTTTTATATGATATGTTTGGTCATTTCTACGTTATATATGATATAATAATATAGATACTATATTGGACTTAACAAGATTGACAATCAGCAAAATGAATGGTTTAGTTTGGGATTAGGTTGTGATAAGAGATATAAACAAATGGAAATTAATGTAAACAATAAATATATATGTACATGAAATTTTACGAATGTGATGCATACGATTTAAGAGAATATCTCTTCAAAATGACTGTACGCAAAGTCTACTCGCCACTTATATTTAATTTGCCTTCGACGACCTGCAGTTCTTTCGAAAAATTCAATTCTGTTTGACTTGCAATATAACTTTTGGAATTATTTTTGGACTTAATATATAACATGTACGTTTATTTTAATACTGTACTTATAACATTGAAGAAAGAATTCTATTTGTTAAGTGATATAAAACGTTTTGGTTTCGCTTCTTTCTGTTAATTTCTGTAGAGTCGTAAAGGATATAAAAGGAAAAGCAGCAGGGAGGGCGAATCCTACAACATTTTATAGGGTTCCAAATGTCAAAATAAACCCTCCAAAAAAGGGGCTTTCAACCGGAAATAAACCGTCGACTACGTTTCAAGAGGAACCTTTGGAGAAAGAAACCTCCCAGGAGGTCCTCCTGAGTTAGTCTAAATACGGTTTCTGGTTGAAAAACTCATTAATGGCGCTTCGATTAAAAAATGAACCAAATTCGTTGTCGTAGCCCTCCCGGCTGCTTAATTAAAAATTGTTATACCAAATAATGGTACACTCGGAATCCTACACAGCTAGACTAGCTAGAGAGCGAGAAGAAGCACTTAAAAATATATCACCGTAAAAGAGGATTTAAAAAAAAAAAAATGTGCAATCGCGACAGGAAGCACAAGTTGAGTACGCAGCGGAAACGGAACGGTTGTTTAAACCTATTACCGCGGTTACTGGAGATGTTTTAACTGCTATCAGGGGACCTAAAAAGGAACCAGGTGAGAAACAAGAAAGTGTTATTCAAGTATTAAAAGAATCTGCTGAAAAAATGGCTGCGGTTCAGCCTCAACCTGAAGGTGCTGTTAGAGAACCTGAAAAAGGTAAAAAGAGGACTTGATTTTAGGGAGAAATTTACTGAATCGGGTATAGCAATAATAGAAAAACAAGCAGCTGAAAGTCGTGATGAACTAATCGAGTTTGGTGCGTTTGCTGCTGCTAGTTATGATTCAAGAAACGGTTTTTTAAAGCCTGACTATGTCAAAACTACAGGTAGTAATGAATGGGCTGATTGGGTGTATAAAGTAAATAAAAATATTGATCGATTAAACACAAAAAATGTGTCTTATCAGGCATATTTATCAGGAGTAGACAAATATTACATGATGACAAAAAAAAAAAGAAAGAACGAGAAGCAGCACTGGAAGGAAAAAGAAAAACTGCGAGAACAAAAGAAAAAAGAAAAGGAAGAGAGAAAAAAGAAAAAACCTAATATTGTTGTTCCGCACACTGATGTTTCTTCTACACCTGAAGAAGAAGAAGAAGAAAAAAGAGAGAAAGATTCCTCCTATCGACTTCCTCGGCCACTGCAGCAAACAGAACAAGAACAATTCTGGTCCAGATTACTAGATCCCGAAGAGACGTTTTACGATTTCTCTATATAACATTTTCGAGGAAAATCAAAAAACATGTTAGTCCCTATTGCTGCGAGACATGATCCTGGTCTTTATTTAAAACCTGAGTATGTTGAGAAGATGACACGTGAGCAGTGGCCTGCTGCAGTATATTTTGCCGCTAAAGGATTACCCTTTAACCTAAATGATCCAAAATACCTGAAATATATGGAAAAGGTAAAAAAAGAACAAAAACAACAACAACCTACAAAAAAGGCGAGGGTTTAGGAGGTGATTTTATTCCCTGCCCTGATAGTATCTTCAACGACGTTTCGAGGTTAGAAGTTCTCATAGGAGGAAAACGAGCCGGAAACAACTCACCAGAAATAATTAATGAAGCAGCTGATATTTTTCAGCAATTGTTTCAAGGTTGTGTTATGGATGCTGGTATTTACCGAGAACTCTTTGATGAACTCGTTGATGATTACAGCCATTAAACAATAGTAAATAGCATAATGGTCATATATAACAGACATACACCTGTGCAGATCAGAGCAGTAAACTCACGATTACCAATCTACAGAGCAGCTTACGGAGACGGACTTGGTGATGTAACTCAATGATTATTTGCAGGGTTAGCACCAAAATTGGGTCCTCTTGCAAAACAATTATCGATGAAAGCCATTAACGTGGTTAGTGAAAAAGCTCCTGGTGCAATTGGTAGTACTGCTGATAAGGCGCTCTCGGCGATCAAAGAAAGACTAGCGCGATTAATAAGATGAAAATCAGCACCGGTATAGTTACCGAGTACCGAAATTATGCCCGCGGATGTCAGTAAGGTCATAAATCAAGCTGCAAATCAGAGACTAGCAGCGTTAGAATCTGACGCATAAAATAATATAACAGCGAATTTAATAGCAGGAAGTGGACTTCGTGTTCGACGAAGATAATCACCATTTGGAAATACACGCAATAGTATAAAATGTTCAAGCGCATATCCGACACAGCATTTAGCATAGATGAGCCGGTCGAGCGAGATTACTCAGTGCGTGATTATCAGTTTTATTCCTATGATGCAAAAGAACCAGATAAACGAGGGCGTATCGAACTTCAGGTTCATAATACAAGTAGATATGTTCTATCCCACGAGGCTTTTATTGAAGTGGAAAGTAAACTTGTAAAGACGAAAAATAGTAACTACGATGCCAATGACCGAGTTGCTTTTGTCAATAACGGGATCATGGCATTGTTTAGCAGCGCCACTTACATGATTGATGGAAAAAATATCGAATCGATTCAAAGTGATGTTGATGTTGCTGCAACAATAATTGGTCTAGCAAGATACTCTGACGACTACACAAGATCGTTTGGCCCATCAATGTTGTTTGCTAAGGATACTACCGATAATGCTGACCATATTCAGTATACTATGAGACGACCAAAAAAACACTCTGCCGCTGCTGATGACGCAGATGTGGAGGCGGTGGTTTTTGGTTCTAACCCCAACAAAATGTAGGATTTGCAACACACCGAGGAATGTTGTCAGGACTCAGCAGGAATTTTTCGTGTGCGATTCCACTAACTCAGATCTTTGGATTTTGCAGAGATTTTAAAAGGGTTATCTTTGGAGTTAAACACACAATCGTGTTTTACAGAAAAGAAAATGATAATGATGTGATCTGGCGAGGAGCTGGTGTTATTGTTGCTGCTCCTAATGATGATGCTCTTCTTGCTGGCAAAGTAGAGATAACAACACTTTCACTGTGGATGCTGGTATTAACTCCATCGTTCATGGAAGAACCGCGATTACTTTCTTTTATGAATAAGGGTGGTAAATCATTGTTATCGTGGTTAACAGTGACACAGATTCCGCTCAAATTTCTTCCGCGGGTTTGTTTACTTGGCATACAGCATCACAACAGGGTATTTCTGCGCCACGACATATTTTTATTGCGCTGCAAGGTAAAAGTCGGGAAAATAACCAGAAATGATCTCATATGATATTTGACAAACTTGATGTTACTGATATCTCGTTGAGAATAAATGGGCAACAAGACCCATCTGAGCGCGTGCGTATCATCGTTCGCTGACATTCTTGGCGCGTAACACAAATGTAGATACTGGGACGCAGATATCACAGTTTGATTTTACAAATCTATATCCGGTGTATTACTTCCCGCTGGAGCATCTCGATTTATCCAAGCAGTCTGTCGTCGACATATACTTTCGAGCTCAGATTTGTAACCTACCAACAATCGCGGCTGGTCCGCCAACTACTTATGATCCCTGCAAAGCAATCGCGGTCATACTCAGTGATAAAGCAACGCTACTTGAAGGTATTAGTGGCCGAATGAGACTCGTTGATGCACCAGTGGAAAACATGTAGCATTGCTAAAAGCAATGTGCAGACAATTAGATTAATCGTGTTTATTATAAAATGTCATATAGTCACGTTAATGTCACTTTGACTTCTGGTCAGTTAAAGAAATTACAATCGAAAAAAGCAAAAGTATGTGGGGCGGCGATAACACTAAAAAATGATCAAATCGCTAGTGGCCGTCCAAATAAGTTATCGCTGACTAAAACCCAACTAAAACATTTCAATAAAGCAAAACAAGCAAAAACCGGAGTTCAACTTGATTTCGCTCCAAAAGCTATCAAGGATATGGTTAAAATATTTGGTATATTTCCTCTTCTCGCAGCAATACCAGCGCTGATAGCTGCTGCTGCCCCAGCTGTCGCTAAAGCAGCCGCGTTGAGAGCTGTTGGAACAGCTGCTGGGGTGGCATTAAAGAAAGCAACTGGAAAAGGATGTAAAAGAAAAGGACGGGGTCTCAGACTTCCAGGAACTCCGCCGTCATGGTACCCAAAAAGGTTTTGATAAAACACAAAGTGTTTTCACCGATGTCAAATGTTGATTTGCTCGATGCTTCTAAACAATCAAATATAAAAAAAAATTTCAAAGGTGTTTTTATGCGAGATCAATTACCACAACAACCGAATAACCCAGAAACCGGAATTATTAATCTCGATGACAGTAACGATCCAGGAACTCACTGTGTTGCTTACGCGATCGATCCGCGTGGAATTATCTATTTCGATTCTTATGGGTTAACACCGCCAGTTGAATTCCTGAAATATGTGCAAAGTATTCCAACCCCAGTTTGGTACTCAACGCTGCCAAAACAAACACTGACCGATCCACTGATATGTGGCCGTGAGGTATTAAACGTTCTCACCGCGATATCAAAATCAACCAAAATGCCTCATAAAGTCGTGCATGAGTATACCGCGGGTCAATTTAAACAGTTTTCTATAAAATAATGGTAGATATTTACGGAAGATCTCTTCTCAACAGAAAAGTGAAGCGCACCGATATAGATTTATCAAAATATGCGACCAAAGATGAAATCGATGATCTTTTATCGTTATCCGGGATAGACCCAGATGAGGTTGTTATTTTTCAGGACCGATACGGAAAACTAAAAACCAGTAATATCAAATTAAAGACATAGTTCTCAGGGTTCTCGGAGCTACCCAGTACAACATTCCTATGTTCACTGACAGCGGAAAAATCAGAGACTCAAGTATATCGTTTATAGACATCAGAAATCAAATCGCAGCAAGTGTAACTAATCGCCTAAAAAATACCGCTGACGCAGTGACATGCGAACTTGACATGAACGGAAGATGCAGTGACAAAAGGACACGTAGACATTAACCACTGCACCATTAACCATAAAATATCCACGTTGCAGAGCGAGCATAACGATCACGTATTGTGTTTTCAAAATTTCGTAGAAACTCTCAAATAGCCTGGACACAGTCAGAAAAACACTTGAGGATGTTATAAGTGGAATTCCTGATATCGTTAATAAAACTAATCTGATTAAAATTCACTCTGGGGTTATCCCTGCGTAGATTATAAACATTGTATACAATATATCATCTGGAAAATCAACATGGACCCCGGAAAATAATAATATCAAATATACCGCAACAGTTACTGGTGTGCACAGACTGTCTGTGTTTTCCAAGGAGGAGTTTGAGATTTTCACAAATTATCCCTGGCGACATTCCACCGACAGGTTTTCCGGGGTTGTTACTGTAATATTAAATAAAGGAACGGAATAAATATTTATACTGGAAGCCGTCGATAATACATTAGTCTCAGCATCTTACTGGTGGTGTTTGGAATTCGTAGCTGAAACATCTGAATTGGCTACTGCGTAAGATAATAAAGGACCCTCTTGACGAAGTCAACGACGACAGCATCAACAACAACATTGGATGCGCAATAATATAGATACCATCAAGTGCGCGAATGGCAATCAGAGTTAAAAACCCTCATCAACAAATACAACCTAAAAGCAAAAAAATATAAACGACGAGCATTCATCCTGGATGCGCTAGTATACTCGGTATCCGCGTTAGTTGCATCCACCGGAGTAGTATTATCAGCACTAACACCAGTAACAATCGTAGTAATAATCGTCTCTTCATCAACTGCCATCACAGGGGTTTTTAATATAATCGCGAAAAAAATATCCTCGTGCACGAGCACAAAATACCACGATTACGTCTTGCAACTAAACACAGCCACAGCCGCATACTCAAAATTATCGTCGTTGATATCATCAAGCATTGATGATACAACAATATCAGATTCCGAATTCGCGTTAATGGTTAAGATATGCAAAGACGCACTCGGCATTTAAAAACAACCAAGAACAATAATGACAGAATTACTTCATCGAGCTCTGCTCGACATAGTCGAAAACACAACCCCGAGAAGAACTTCATGATAACGGTAAGTTCGACTAACCTTGAATTTAGTATTAATTTTCCAACTGCAATTCCCCGTAAAAGAAATCGCGCTAGCACAATTACGAGTATGTTACAGTTGGCCCAATATCAGATCAAAATCGTTCGGTGGAATACCAGCGAATAATTCGTTCGTGTTTGCACATAAAGATAAAGAAGATGGTACTCCCGACTGGGATGTCTTTGGGATACCAACCCGGTCATATCAAATCGAAGAAATCAATGAGGAATTACAGCTTCGGATAAAAAATATAACAGGAAAGAATCCAAGATAACAATTACTGTTCATGGACCAACCCTGTCTTGTACGATTGAAATAAGCGCCCCAGACTACGCGGTAGATATATATCAGAGTTCGATCAGAACAGTGTTAGGATGGCCTGAAATACCACCACCAACACCACCGATACCGCCGGAACCGAAAAAGTCTGATTATGTTACGGATAAGACTTCGTATCACGATCTGGAATCATTGTACAAGACGGCGATGGATCGTATAAAACAAGCACAATTGGATGATCGATTTGTATTTCGCGACAAGGATGATATGGAATGGGAGTTTGTTTCTGAAAAACGTCAAGCTGGAGAATCAAGTATTGGTATTACTTTAAGACAAATCACTGAGCATTTTAAAAATATTAATCAATTACATAAAACACAACTGCAACAACTACGGCAAGGTTCCAAAGAACATCTTTTTGATATAACAAGTTCACGCAGCGAAATCATTAAACTCGTGGAAGTATTAAATCAGCTTGTATCCGACATGGAATACATTCACCGGCGATTACTTGGAGCAATAATTACCGAGAAGAGTATTTCTAAACAACAATTTTTAACTGCATACAAAATAACCGAAGCTGAATTGGGAAATTTTAAATTTCACGGATATAACCCAGACGAACTAAAAAAATCCGTCAACGATCTCATTGATGAATATTTTCCTGACATACTCGCTGCGTGGAGAAGAACACTGCCACCAGCAACTATTCTCCGGCACAACAATGACTCGGAAGGGACAGGCAGGTATGTATCCCCGGAAATCGTAAATATAACCCCTGTGGTCGCGGTCAATCTTGTGTGTGATATAATGGACCTTAGCTACAGCACAGACAAGACAGTATGAAATCAAGCCCAGTAAGGATTTGTTCTTTATTCATTCACCCCGAAAGACCCACCTGGATATTTGATTGTGCAAGAGCCGATCAATCAGGTATATTTGCAGTGTTATAATCCACTGTTATTAAGAATAAATTTCAAACTAACAGACCAATCTATCCACCTTCTGGATTTAAGAAATAAAACTCTACATATTAATCTGCTTGTGATATCCAGAGATTTTCAATCTTTGACAGTCAGGGTTAAAAAATTTATTTTTTACTGAAAAATTGTCCAATTTCTCAATTCCAGAAAGCAATTACCCCAGCATGGCAAATAAAATCATCCATTTTACTGATTCCGAAAAGCAATTACCCCAGCATGGTCATGAAAAATCAACAATTTTCCATGAAACATAAAATTTCTTATAATAATAAAATTTTGATAATATTGATTATCTGACAGGGATTTTTTTACTGAAAAACTGTCAAATTTCTCAATTCCGTAGGGCAATTACCCCAGCATGGTCATGAAAATCATCCGTGTTGCTGATTCCGAAAAGCAATTAATCCAGCATGATGATCAAAATCATCCGTGTTGCAGATTCCGAAAAGCAATTACCCAAGCATGGTCATGAAAAATCAACAATTTTCCATGAAACGTAAAATTTCTTATACAATATTGATTATTCGACAGGGAAATTTTACTGAAAAGCTGTAAAATTCCTCAATTCTGCAGGGTTAATATACTTTCAGAATCATAAAAATGAACCGCTGCATAAATTCAGTAAAAATAAAATTATTCTTGACAGACTTTGATTTCTAATTGATGAAACGAGTATCATATATGTACCAGCATGTGAAGGTTTTAATTCGCGACAAGCAAGCACTTGAAAAATATATCAAGTGGGTGTTTATGCAATCCCCGGTCAGCACGGTTGATTTGGTTATTGATATGTTCGGTTATGAAGATTTTTTATTAACGCAGGGACAGTTAATTGAACTGCAAAAAACGTATTTGTATGATCACATGTGACAGAGATCAGATTTTAAATTACGCGCACTCGTGCATTACACTTAATCAACTGAAGGAAATATTATTTAACCCTGAGGATCAAACTGATCCAAATCCAGATGCAGATGATACAAGTGAAAATAACCTATCGGATTGATTGATGCAGGTCAGATTGACGTGGGTAAAAAAAAAATGTGGGTGAAATATTTTTTTTCTGTCAGTGCGAGACCGACTTCTCCTTTCGATTTCATTTCCACGTACCTAACTTCATTTCCCAGTAATTTCGTCCTTGATTTCATCCTTCATTTGATGAAGGGGGTTTAACTCACAATCTAACATATTGTTTTCAACTGTCTTACACGCGTACCGATTACCTCCCTGGCCTCATACTCTTGGGATAACACTAACCTGATTTTTTCTATTGACGGGACAGAGAGACAAATTCATCTAGGTGCTGTTCTTGTATTGTGGCCAGTTATTTATACAACGCTTTCTGGATTTTCTTTATAAATTTATACTGAGCAGGTCAAATATACCGACCTTCCAATGTAGCCTCATATAACGCTTCAAAATCAGACATGATTTTTTCAGGATTTAAGTCATCAGATATATTAATTTTATTTTCTTGTAATTTTTTAATAGCAGCAATTATTTAGTTCATGTTTATATAATTATAAATTTAAAGTTCCAAGATTTTATCTTCGGATACTTTTGTCTTACAGATCGTTTCTTGTCGATTCTCGACATTCTTCGTGATCCGTTTCTTTTTGGCCGCATTCTTTCTGAATGAACCCATGTGACTTAGAGCTTTCTGCATCCAAGGCAACTGTTTATTTTCGGGGAGCGTATTCACAGACATACCTCCAGCGAATTCTCTAAACGAAACCGAGGCGAAATGTTACAGTATTCAGAAGGCTGTCTGTGTTTTCATGTACATACCCTCCCTGGATTAAGTCCCAGGGGTGATAAAACGTCACCCCCACGATTTAACGTGGAGGAGATATGTACATGAAGGGCCCTTGCTGGGTCCCCCCAATTTATAAAGAAAAACCATATTTATCGGTACCGTCGACACAATTTGTCCGTGACGAGATTCGATCTGAGGACAATGATAAGTCAGGAACCAAAGTAGGCTGAGCTAACCACTACACCGCCGATTACATCTGAGAATATAAGATTTAAAAAACATCATATAGGTAACTATTGACAGAGGTACAGCTGAATTATGTTCTGAATTAGATTTTAAGTTCTGAACTAGATTTTAAGTTCTGATTTTGTGAAAATAACATTCATTTGTACTGATAATTCTTGATTTTATCAAACGCGGAAGTGTTAATACGAAAATAGACTGCAGCTAGTGTGTATACAATAAGACGGTTACAATTGACTGTGAAAAACTGTATACAGTTCTGCCCGCCGCTGGATAATGCACCTTTACAGGTAATCATATGTTTTGTGCAATCTCCTTGACGAAATATTTACCTGGACTGACAAAGGCAAGGTGAAAATAGACTGCTGGTACGATTGGCTGTTTAAAAAACCTATCTATAGTTCTGCTCGCTGATTTACAGGTAATGACCTTGACTCGGTATAACTGCGTCATAGACTTTAACACAGCCGCTACAGAGTTATCTCCGTTATCTGCATCTACATAACGAAATAAAATCCAGCTATGAAACCGGTGTGAAAACGATGATTTGTATATTTTATCTGCAACACGTTTGACCGAACGCGACTGAATACCGAAATACTTGCTAGCCACGTACATTGACTTAAATAATTTTTCTTCACCAGTGTTTATGTTGAGAGATCTGACAGTTCTGGAAATTTTTACAAATTTAACAGTACCTCCTGGTGCAGAATTTTCGCTCTGTGAGATGGCTTGTAAATTTTGAGGACAGTTATTAAGTTTATTTTTTTCTATATGATCGATCACAAGACCATCTTCGATCACCCCGTTAAATACCTCAAACACAAAACGATGACAGAGATAACCGTTATTCCCAGCTCTGAACTTTAGATAGCCAGAATTAGTAACAGTACCAACTGGTTTTTTCAACCTGCAATGTCTGACTATTCCATTACGATTCGCTTCGTAATTCTTAATGATGGGGTGTCGGACAAATTCCTGGGTCATTATAACAATGTTATTTGTCTAATTTATATTTGTCTGAAAACTTAGTTATATAATCGCACTCACATTTTAGCATATCATTTTTTTTTGCCATAATATCTTTTAAGTTCGCGGTACCGCTTGCCCCCACAACCCGCGCATAATTGTGTTTTACCCATGACTCCACTACCACATTGTAAACATGGTATTGGTCCTGAACACCCTCTTCGGATACTTTGGGAATGTTCTCCTCAGAATTCTTTTTTGCATGATTTGTTACAGATAGTCACAGACCCCAATTTGAGCCATCTGCATATATGTTTCTTATTTAAATGTTTGCCTTCAATATAATATGGAGGAGTTTGAGAGATTATCTGCAATCAAGCCCAGGAAAGCTTCTAGATTTGATCTTGGCAGACTAACCCCTGATTCGCGAAGGCGAGCCCTGACTGATCTGTTTGATATTATCAGAGAGGCCAAAAACGAATTTCGTAATGATGGAGCATCTCACGTGTGGTCCACATTCAAAATTGTACCCGGAACTGACTCTGTCAATGTCGACGAAATCAAAGACGCTACAATGAACGGAACACGAGCGAAATTAATTATCGATTATCTCAATCAGAAATATTTGTTCAGAGTAAAGTTTATTGTGCGCTCGGATGATGATACTTGGATTATTCGTGACAAACGTGACCCTGTCCTTGCTGATGGAAAAACAGTTATGTTAAGTAAAGATTCCAAACCAGGAATGCTGACTGGGATTGACAAACCATATTACGTTCGAGCGTATCCTGTAACAGCGGTCATTTATGGAATTTATCCGATAAAATAACCCAACATTAATAAACTTACCCCAATGAGATTTTCAAAGTTGAATTGTGTGGCCGAGCGAGTAATAGAATATTTTAAAAATGCGAAGCGTGGAAACGGCTTCACTGATCTGCGACGTAAAAAAATCAACAGATGGGCTGAACTGGTTAAGGACAAAGGAACGTCAATAAACGATGTTGCCAAGTTAGAAAAAGAATTAAAATTCCCCATAACCGTAACAACGATAACAGGGGAAGTATTATACATTCAAAATATAATCGAAATGGAACTCCGATAAACATCATTGACCACAATTCTCATGCTTGGGGTTCCGCAGTCACAATATTTCCACGAAATCGTGTTGTAAGACATTACTGGTCAGAAAGTTTTTGGAGTGGTATATTTGATGCTATTAGCCGAATAAGCAGAAACGAACCTGTGTCAGTGTGGTTGTTTAAAAGTTCCGAAGAAGGCGAGTATGATCAATTTGTAAGACCTAACGGCGAATTATATCGTAAAGAATCTCTCCACGAAGAAATGAGAAAACTCGCACAGAAATATTCAGAAAATACTGAGCAATTATTAACCAATTGTTTTACAGTCCCGTCAATTGCTGCCCATGCTGCGAGAGAAAAAAAAAATTCATGGAGACCAACACGCGCTGAGTTCCTTGAAGATGTCCAGGATAGTTGTATCGAATACGGACACGACGGTTTGTGGAACACCAAATATAGTATCAGCGATATGATTTCCGTGGACATGACCTGGAAGTTTTCTTGGGATGGGCGAGTGTGCTGGATATTGTGCGAGATTTGGTCATACTTGTCATGAGATGGTAAGAGTATCAATTAATGGTCCATTACCCGATTTTTCCCTGACAGAATTTGCTCGTGTAACGTGATTTAAATTCACTATGAATCTTCATCCGATTTGTTATGTTTGGTTTGGCAGACACTCATTGGAGAAACGTTGGGCACCAGTAGTGTTATTACGATATATGCTTGACAAAAGAATACTGATATCCTTGACGGTCAGTGAAGCAATTATATCGTACCGAAAACAAACTTCGGTTTGGTTACCAACACCGGAGTGTATCAGTCTCGAAGAATGTGCACAAGAATAGCCAGACCTGTCTGCGGATGTCATTGTTAATATTCTTAAAATTAAACTTAGCAACAGTGAAAAAACAGCTGAAGATCTCAGTAGAAGAATAATCGGTAAATTTACTCAAGGTGGTGCATTTGATCATAAACGACATCACTCACGATTGATTATGGATGATGCTGAATTAGATTTTATAATTAATGATGTCACTGCGAGAGATATACTTTGTAATCGGGAAGATGCTTACGTGTCTGACGGAACAAAATTGGGCACAATTGTTAGTTACATCGAAGGAGAATCGCCTCAATACACCCATTTAAGATCTTCGATGCTCACTTATGTTTCTATAAATTTACTATCGATGATAAATAGATTTCCTGACACTTCAGTTAGAGTTGCAACGGATTCATTTTATGTCGATAAAAAATATTCAGAATTACTGGCTCGTTTCACAAGCAATGATGTATCATGGAGTTCATGGAGAATAAAAAAGAAATGTTACATTGTTATTGTGAATCCGCTGATATTGCGGTTAAAGATAGTTATTGTAAATCAGAATTATCAGAAATGTCGAGTGCACCAACTGTGTACGATCCAGTATCCAGACACAAAACGGTTTATTTGAACGGGGCGGGTAGATCTGGTAAGACAACTCGAGTACTCGAATTATTTCGTGGAAAATCGGATATACTGGTGCTAACACCAACACACAGACTTGCCAGGGAGATGAAACAACGAGGAGTCAATTCTAGTACTTATCACAGTTTTTTCAAATACAGCGGCGGTGTGTGGACTCCAGATCGAATGGGGGAGAAATATATTCCAAAAGTTATTTATCTGGGATGAAATATGTACGGTACAGTTAGAAACATTAAAAACATTTCTCGATTGGTTATTAACAAAAAATACAGCTGTGGTTATGTGCGGCGATCACGGTCAACCACCTCCGTTTGTTGGACCATCTCCACACGACTGGTTGAAGAATTTTGTTGATTATTACGAAGTAGTGACTGATGATCATAGATCTCTCGATGCAGAATTAAAGGAATTTAAAACATTAATCAGACTACAACCGAATAAAATTCAATGTGAAATTATGCGCAAGGTGATTTCGGAAACCTCCTTGAGCGACTTTTGGAAAACGTGGAAACCAAACGATTTGATAGTGGCAAGTAGAATGATAGTCAGAGACACACTTCAACGGCAGTTATTTCAATTACACAAGAACAAATTCCCAACACTGCCAGTGCCATTGAGTTATAGACCAGCTGATACGCGGTTACAGAATATTGACGTTGATATACCAGGACAGACCGAGAAACAGAATTTAGTATTAAATGATGTTGTTACAGTTGATGTCAATGTTGTTGAAGATGCATTGCGCGCCGATAAATCCCCGTGGACGCTAGGATACGCAATGACGATACATTCATCTCAAGGACTAACTATCTCTGATACAGTTGTTTGGATCGTTGATGATCGAATCAAGTGGTCAAATTTAGTTTACTTGGCTGTGTCCAGAGTCAGAAGAATATCTCAACTGCGAAGGATTATCTTGGAAGAGTCAATGGCTGATGAAAATAATAATGAAAACAACAGTGATATCATTAGAAAAAAATTAGCTGGTTACAAACAAAGTGACAAAAAATAATCGAGAATTTGACATTGATGTTGAATTTATCATGACACTGAAACAACAGCAGAATAATCACTGTGTGATCTGTAATTGTATGATGTTATAGCAGTATTCGGATAAACATTCAAGACAATTCACCGTAGATAGAAAAGATAATCGTCTTGGTCATACACGAGAAAATACGATGTTGACCTGTCTTGAGTGTAATCGAAGTCGTGGTACTAGTTAAGTGATGTGGGCGGTAATTGTGTGTCCTTGGGAATTACTTGTAATTACTCACGTGTAAACCCACGTTGAGGAGCAGTTGAATCCAGCCTGTAGATTGCTGGTCTACCAGTAGATCTAGTTATGTTAGACATCTTGTGTGTGGTAATACTCCAGATAGGATCAGTCGCTCTTATTTTACCACCTTCAAGTTCACCTGGTTCATATAAAGATCTCACAGTGACATCACCCAGTATTGTCTGTGCTCAAAAATCACGTCGTACGGGTATATGTTTTTTGGTAATTGCATTAATAGGTTTCATATTGGTTGTTCTAGTAATCTCATTATTTAATGCAGCTATCACGCTTGGTAATCTTGCGACTCATTCGCGAGATCTTTTATCTTGAATGAATTCCATCGCTTATTGATATCCAAATAACCACTCAGCAAGTGTTCGATTAAATCGCTCAACAATTGCCTGATCACGGTGAATTTCAGTATGTCCTCGTCTGATGGCGACGTTATGTTGTTCCATCAGCGATGATACTGCACCCTGAAATTCTTTGTCAGGATGAACTTGTAATAGATTTGGCCATCGTAGACCACCTCGTTGATAAATTCGTTCAAACGCAGAAGCAACCTCAGATGCTGTTTTAATCGTTAACGGTTCCGCATCTTTGTATCTACTTGCAACATCAACTACAGTTAACGCGTACTTGTATGTGTTTTGACGTCTTCGGAGTATCGTGTGGCAGAAATAATATGTCAGCCTGATGAACTTCATTTGGCACACTGACATTGAAATGTGCAAAGTGAATTTGTTTAGGCGGTGGTTGGTAAATTTGCCATATTGCCTGTCGGGATAACCAATTTTTAGCAGTAACTCGCGTAACTTTTGCTGCTTCAGCGAGTTTACTAATTGCTGCTCTACCCCTCCAATATCCTTTTGGGGAATAATAAATCGACTCCATTATAATTAATTACCAGCACCTAACGCTAATGTACCTTTCATGGCGGATTTTATTACCCAGCTAGCTAATTTTTCCTTGAGAGATTTATCAGTGATGGAATTTAGCGCGTGAATTAATTTTACATCCGTTAGATGCCTTTCTTTTATAAGCTACATCATGAGCATGACACGCCTTATCAATAGCGTTTATCGGATACTCACCTGGGTTTGATCGATCCTGGTCATCAAGTCTGATATCAAGTCTGGTTCTAGGGCCACAGTAACTATATCCTGGAAGATGTTTTTCTCCAGGGTATTTAGCAAACGGAGTACCGGGTAGTTTTGTTAATTTTGGTGCAATAACACCCCCGTGTTGCTTTTTTTTTGACCTTGGTTTTGACCTTGGTTTTGACTTTGGTTTTGATTTTGGTTTTGATTTTGGTTTTGACTTTGGTTTGTCACCTGACTTGCCAGTGGAAATAAATTTAAATTTCTTTGTACCGCATCGTTCACACTTGCCCGTAACCGCAGATCTATTATTTATGTAGTAATGATTGTTAGATCACTTGTCGGTGTGCGCGCCCTACATTTCACACAATATAAATCCATATTCTTTTTATATATTTTCTAATGGAAATCACCGACTTTTCTGCTGCAAAAAGACGAGAACCAGTTAAGCATCACGCAGCGCTACCATATTCTGTTCGTATGATTATTATAGGTCCATCTGGAAGTGGCAAGACGCAGTTGTTACTTAATTTAATAATGAAGTGGATGAAATGGGATACGTTGTATTTGGTAGCACCATCTGTAGACGATCAGCGTTGTTATGATGTAATAAAAGATTATAATGGAAGCGCAAAATCATTAAGCGGAGATGATGTTGTTGAATTTATAACTAACATTAATGAAGCGCCAAGTATCGATTCTATTGATGGGTCAATTAACAAGTTGGTCGTATATGATGACGTAATGTTGGACAAGCAATCAAACCCTGCTCGGATATTTTCCAGAGGTAGACACACAAACACTGATATAATTTATGTAACCCAACGGTATACACAAATTCCTAAAGTGATCAGAGATAACTGTAATATTCTTGCTGTCTTTAACGGAGTTGATACTCATACGTTACGAAATATTCATCAGACCTGGTGTAACGGTGATATGGACATAAATAAATTTAAAAATTTCTTTAGTCGTGCTAAAATAACCCCATACGGATTTGGAACAATAGATTTACATGATCCTCGAACACGGTATCGAGTTGGTCTTGATAAAATGTTTTAATTAAGCAGCAGGGAGGGCGACGACAACGAATTTGGTTCACTTTTTAATGAGTTTTTCAACCAGAAACCGTATTTAGACTAACTCAGGAGGACCTCCTGGGTTCCTCTTGAAACGTAGTCGACGGTTTATTTCCGGTTGAAACCCTTTTTCTTTGGAGGGTTTATTTTGACATTTGGAACCCTATAAAAAGTTATAGGATCCGCCCTCCCTGCTGCTGGAAAAGATAAATTGAAAATGCATCAAATAAGGCAATGCAATGAATAAACCTTGCCAAGCATTGTTACATGTTACTCTGACAACAACAAAAAAACGGGGACATTTGATCGTGATTTTGTGAGTAATAATATGTGTCAGTTCATAGACGTAAGAAAATTAATACTATAACATATGTTAACAGTATGCATACACCTCTTGGTGGATTGTCCCAAAATTCTCTGCTAAAAATGTCAATAGGTTTAACATGGAAATGATTTGAATTTTGTTTGACATTTCATAGTGATGTCTAGCACTGGGGCATCATGCCACAAACATGTAGCATGATGTCCCACCGGAGTCACATTATAGAGCCACCATGCCTACGATTCCTAATACTAACCTCATAATGCTAAGCGCCACTCGAGGCAACTGTTAGCACATGTTTTACAAGACTTTGGTATGACTCGGACTGGGATAGAACCTGAGACCTCCCTCAGCGGAAGCGAAAGCTCTAACCACTATGTCACTGAAGTAGTCAACATGGGAATGGTTTTATAAGGACAAAGGTGTATATGCACAAAGAGTATGCGGACAAATCGGAAACTTAATGTTATAAAATGATTTAGAATCAAACACACATTCACAATCCCTACACATAAATCACTATGCAGCACTTATTATTGATTACGATCAAACTGCACAAATACTAACCCCTAATATCCTGCATGTTTGTATACACACGTATTATACTTAAATAAACACAAAAATAATATCATGCCAGTCAGGAAGTGCTTACAGCGCATTAGTGTAAATTTTTACACAAATTATTAAAAGAGAAGTACTCAAACAAACAAGCGCATGTTTGTGAAAACGAAGGAGCACGTCTCTTTTCTAGAGATCTGCATGGTCTTGAAAATCGCCGTTAAGTTTAGTTAATTTCCTCCCACGTATTTTCCTAGATAGCTTTTGCACCTACCGTGTCGGGCTTTGCAGCCCGGACAGTTTTGCTCCATTTGATTCCTGTCCGAGATAAGTATTCCGGTTACACTAAGTCCCAGTGAGGGCTATTGGGTATCATTGTTTTCACTTACGTTCGTGTTTTTTTATTATAGACCTCTGTATCCGGCTTTTAGTTGCCTTATTCCTTGTAAGGCTTCTAATCTGGACGAATAAGGCTTTTGAGGCTCTTTTGGCTTTGTAATCAGTTCTTACTAACTCTGTCAGAATTCATTCCAGTTACAATTATCTCATCGTGCATGACCTTTTTCAGTCTCTCCTATCCTCCTCCTCTCCTCCGTCCATGCTACCTCTATGTCTGTGCACAGAATGTAAGATATTGTCTGCATCAAATTTTACCCACTAATTATATTCCATAAAATATATGTTATAAGGGAAATGTATTACATTCATTATTTCTTTTGTGTGTGTGGGGGGGGGGGCAACACAATCATACACACCCAAAAATAGAACAAAATAATTGACAATTGACTCATATTTGTTTGCAACAGATATTAATGACTATGAAATGGGCTCCTTTGCCAATTCTGTGTTACCCATTATTATAATTAGTGTCATACTATAATACTATTTATATGTTTTCCTATCCCCAAATTAAAAAGTAGGTACAAGTGTATGTAATATTCCGAATAAGTGAGCAAACGAAATGAGATAGAATTGGTGGCTTTCTGTGGTCAATCAATTCTTCTTGAAGACTAATATCATTCACGCGTTGTTTGCCTGTGTTCTCTTTCTATTCTACATATTTGTCTTCTTTCTTCACCTTGTTGTTATCTGTGAGACGTGTTTTGATAGTCGAGTTCTGGTTGCGTAGGTAGTTGTGGTTCCAGGTTGTCAGTCTTGGTTTCTAGGATGATAGTTGTGACTTAATTATTGAAAAGAGCTATGGAGAGGAGGTATTATATACTTGTATAAACTTTATACGTAATATCTTTTCTGTTTTATTATACTGTCACAATACAACAGGATACAGACGGGTTGTATTGGATTTATTGAAGAAACTGAAATTTCGTGAATTATATGTTTCTTTGCAGTACATATCGACGATGAATGACACCGTACGAGTGCGCATAACGATGGATGTATTAGAAAGATGTACATTTAGTTCAACAACTGATACAAGGTAGTTATATTGTTTATGACCAGAAAGACTCAGAATTTGTTATTTTAACAAGTAATGAAACAAGAACCCACTTATGAAAATTACAAAAAATATGAGATACATGTGGATCTATCACCATGGTTGACCACTGTAGACAATACTAAATCGATAATGTTTAACTGTATCACCACGGTATCAAAGTTTAGGATTTATAAAAAAATGTAAGAATAATGCGTTTGTCTATCACCAAGCATGTTACATGTAAATATTTGTATAAAAATGTGATAACATCATTTTCGTCTAGAAGTAAGGAGTATTTATTATTGATTTTCACTAATACATTGATATTAAATGATTTTGTTCAGTCCCATATTGATACTGCATAAGAATGATAAAAAACGGAACTATAAATATCGAGGCGTCCACCTGGCTATAGCAACACATTTCCAGCATCACAGCTCTCGTCGAATGGTCAAGGAGTCACCAAGCATTGTCTGCTCCACTCAGCCTGCCGCATGATCCTTCAGTTGCCTCCTTATTTCCCGAAGACCCGTTGTTGCAGACGCTTTAGTCGCTCACTGCCAGTAGACCAGTATCACTTCACTTGGACCGATATGCAACATATCAATGAAGGCGTTTAGTGGATTATAATGTGGACGTGTATATAGTTCATATCGCGTGCATGTTCCTACTGCTCTGCGAACAAAATAGCCAAAGCAAAGCCAATAACTCAGATTGGACCGCTATCTAACATATCAGTGACAGTTATCTAGTAGTCTCTGTCAACTTGATATACAAATTTGTGTGGTTGTGAATGCAGAGCTGAATGTGGGTCAAGTGCAACTTTGCGTAATCAGTGAAATAAACCAAGATAACAGCAAATAATCCACTAATACCCGCATGTAACATGACAATGGTATGTATCTCTATGACTATGCGTGCCTTACACATACGTTTAGGTGGATGTGTTCAACGACATGATCACATACAGGTTGAATGACCATTATATTCAGTCAGATGTTAACCAAAATAAATTAAAATTCTCAGTGATATCCTATATATATATATATATATATATATATATATATATATATATATATATATATATATATATATATATATATATATATAATATGCTAATTACAAACATCTGGGGCACAATGCGAATTTGTACGTATAATACATACGTTTCGTGTGCCTTAAAGTATGTGAATACGGTAAGCAAGACAAAACCAACGTAAATTTAACATAACATGAAATATGAATATTTATATACGGATGTGGACACGTTGGTTACGTATTCTTTCTGCTTAGTCAGTGAATCAAACTAATAAATGTGGTCATGTGTATAGCATATAAATGCAACATATATTGTGGGTTATGCATAAGCGTGACTTACGCGTATCTTGTACATTTCAGCACTAAATAGGCTATACATGAATTTCAATTTAAATGGTGTATGAAGAATCAGGACAAATCCCGGAAAGAACCAACGATCCACAAGAAGATACTGGCAAGCTTTCTCACGTACCCTCACTGGCCGTGCCTGAGACTCAAACCTACGCAGACGGAGGTGAGATGGCAGTGATCTGTAACGGTGGGCGCCATAGATCACTCGGCCACTAGGGGCCTCTAGGATGTAATTGTGGTATTTAACGCCATTTCGATGCGCAAGTGAGGTTATACCTGACATTGTAACGGGTGGAGGAGACCCTGGGAACAACACTGTCAGAACCAAATAACTAAGGGAAGCTGCTGACAAACTTTCTCATATAACCATAACGGCCGAGCCCGAGGCTCAAACCAAGCGGACAGAGGTGATATAATAGTGATAGGTAAGGGCAAGCGCATCAATTCACTTGGCCACTTGGTCCCACGATAACTTCAAGTAACATTTTGCAAAACTAATTTCAGAAAACTCCAGCCCCAGGTGTTCAAAGTTGATCATAGTGGTCCACTTTTATATGGGTATCTTAGTCAGTCTAGTATGATACCACATCATGCCAATTCGTATAAGTGCAGGTTCAATATAGACTGATACATTTAAAACAACTAAGTTTATCGTGCATAAACTTAAGTGACAGTTGGCCACTGTTGGTTTGACGAGTGAGTCCATTTAAATTCTCGTTTTGAAAAATAGGGTCCAATATATATGTGGTCTATTAAATGACCCTGGACTCTCGCAAGATAATTATACCTAAAAGAGAAGTTACCAAACCAAGGTTTGTTCCGTTGCAATTAGATTTCCCGAGATACATCCACATACAAGCTTTGATAGATGTAACTTAAATGGGCACGTGATATTTATTGTAACTAATGCGTGACAAACAAAACAAACAAACGAAGAAACCAGTTAATGACTAACTACATATCAACAGAATCGCCGATAATATGGCACCTCATTTCACGTTTGTATCGGCAAGGATATAAACATACATCATATTCTTTATATTTTGTTTTATTCAAGTATTGAATGGCAAACAATGCACATACGTGTGAGAATTGAGGAAGGAGTAAGTTTTGTGTTGACTGTACAGTTTTGTCGTTAGAAAATATACATAAATTATGAGGGCTTTTCATACACGCAAGTTGTGTCAACGTATATATTCGCAAGAGGAAACAATACATTTTCCTTTTGTTGCTTAATTGCTACAGCCATGTGCAAGGGATGTGAATCTGTTTTGCCTACATTAACAAGTATGTTCCACTGCATTCCCAAATGCTCTCTAATCCTGGAATAGAGTGAACCAAATTAGTCTGATAGCTCAGACGAAGATGTAACTACAAGTTGCTATTGGAGGGCTTACTTGAACACTCACGACCGTTTTTTCTTCTTTAGTTTACACAAACATGGTGTATATTTGCGGTCATAGATCTTTACTGATTAAGATGACACCTATCGCCAAGTTTTATGACAACCGGAAATAAAAAATTGTTAAATGGGTTCACACACACATACACACACACACACACACACATACACACACAAAGTAAAATATAACTATTACTTGGACACGTGCTAAAGCAGAATATTCATACAAATGTCATATCAAGGTCATGAGGACTTTGACATGTAAGGATGTGATATTAAGATACATATATCCAATACTCTAGCTTGATGATTGTATAATAAATAGAAATAAATAAACAAAACAAAATTTATCACCGTGTAGTATATAACCTGGGACCACCATGATCTGCTTTTGTGATGATTGCGTAATCCTCAAGATGTATCGACTCACGTTCGTTACGGCAGGTACAAATCACAAACTGGATGGAAATAAATTTAGTCAAACAATAATTTTATCAAGGAAATACAAATAATATACATTTCTGAAGAAAGGTTACAACTCTTTCCCACCTCAAGAAGAAATGGTTGGATTGCAGTGAGCATTGTTGCATGCTTTTGTGCTTAATGATTAACTACCAGTTTCGCATAACGTTGCTGACTTATATTAACTTTTGACATAATTTCAAAAAGTGTTATCAAAGAATGTTTGAAAAATAATGCAAGTTCAAAATATATTTCATTAATTATATATATATATATATATATATATATATATATATATATATATATATATATATATATATATATATATATATATATATATATATATATATTACTCCAAAAAAGTCACTGATGGTTATAGGCAATCCTCCAAGGTCGTGGTGGTTTAAAGGTTTTATCAATACTGTGTTAGAAGCTACACAAAGGCGCACAGGAAGAGTAAGTTCAACTTTGTTTAACAGCATCACGTATAGGCAAGGCAGAACCGTTCTCTTTCATGTCGTACTATTAGTAAATGAGTGTTTTGATTTATGTCTTGTTATATGCCCAATATTAGTCGCGTTGGCCTTCCTGTGGGCGTATTCAACCAATCTTGGGTCTAGGTAACTGACTGAGGATCTTACTTAAAGAATATATGAGAGAACCTTTTTGGTGTTTCTTACAAAACATATTCTTTTCTGAATATTCTGTGAGAATCAAAAACATTAATTAATGTTTTGTGAAACAGTAATTTACTGAATATTAAATGTTAGAATGGGAACGTTTTCTATAGAAGAAATAAGAAAAGCTTGTACACAAGAGTTATTTTCGAGCATGCATATTGCACAATGCTTATTTGATGTTTCATATGCTATCCTCACACGTCTTAAAGAAATATAAATCACTTTTGTTTCAACTTTCCTTATGGGTTATGAAACATATCACGATGTAAAACCTTACTAAGATTGATGAACATCGCATGCTTAGCAATCGTTTGCCAGCACGAAGATTCGTTTTACACTGATTTTAAACAATTAAACACAAGACATATTAATAAACGAAAATTATTTCACTATTGCCAGCTTACCTCTGATATAGCTCGTGATGATACATGCCACACCTAAACATATATTTCCATACTATATCGACCCAATAGATGTACATTTGCATAAAGTCAAATCGGTTAGAACTGAGTTAAGCTGGAAAAAATAAACAACCCAAATTAACATTTGAAAGCAGGACAGGTAAATTGACTATATTAAGACCATGGTGATAAATATGACGAAAAATATCACTCTAAATGCGTGTCTGGGACAAAGAAAAAGACCTCAATTTGATATTGGACTTGAGCGAACACTCTTACATTATAATTGCCTTGACAATACATTTATAAGGGTAGAACAGGAGGCCAGGTTTTCACTCATGGCGTACTTCATAATGAAACAAGCAGCACGAATGAAAGTACCAAATGCATTCCTGCATCTGAACACTAGAGTGCGTGGTTCACAATTTGAAATGAGTTTACCCTGAAAATCACAAATTAATTACAAATGCATTTGCCTCATACCTATAACGTGGTTGGTCATAGTGATGTTTATATCCATGGGGTTGTTCACAGTGATTCCACAGCAGCCTAAGTTATATTTACAAAGCATGATTACATCAGAATATTATATTGCACAACCTAAACTATTTTCTCATTGTCTTAACCTAGAAGTAATAAGCATTTAGTATAAACTAGGTGAATAGTGGGCAATTTCTCTTTTAAATAAAACCTTCCTCTCCATAATCCCTCCCAATGATGAGTAGTTTTTTGGGAAAACGGCACAACTCCTATCAAAATAGTGTAAGTACAATGCATCCTTCCGCACAGTGTGATATAATTATAGTCTAATGTATATTTAATTAAATTGTTTCTTTGTCAGTTTATTTTTCTATTTCATTATATGCTATTGTATTGTAACATTGTAGGCTGGACTTGACCTTGCCAAAAATTTGAGTTAATTTCTGCCTGACCTGATTGAATCAATTTATTTAATTTTATGTAAACAGCTAATAGATAGCTAATTTATTCTTTATGTGAATGGGTTTTATATCATGATCTATTTAATAGAAGAAGTAGATATGTTTGTTTAGGTCAGTGTTTTAGGCTTTCCTCAGTGACTTTTACAGGCTATGCTATTGATTTCTAAAACATCAGGATCATTCTAGAGAGTTTTTTCATTACGTAGTTTTCTTTTAAAACTGTTAATTGTGACCTGAGATCAAGTAGAGAACTATATAATCTTGTAATGTTGAGTACTTGGTCATTCGTGGGTCAACATCTAGCACTTTGAAATTGTATTATATGTTGTGGCTAGTATTTTTTATTTATTTCGGGCTGGAATCTGTTTTCTTCAAACTATTGAATTCAAGTGATTATTTGCATTGGAAATAGACACATACCCTGATAAAGCTATTGGATTCACTGGAATTTACAGCATAGTCGAGCCTGGAATTATATTTCTCTGATTCATCGAATGACTGTTGACACATCAACACTTCATTAGCTACCACTGGAACGTCATCGACTTTGGTTTTGGGATGTTTCTGGACATTTCTTAAATTTTATTCAAAACTTTAATTTACTAGAACTTGTATCTGTAATTCTTGGTTTATTTTTATTAACTCGCAGTACCGTGTCTTTCATTCTTTTCTGTTGCTTATTTTAAGAGCATGGATTCGTAACAGAAAATCGGTGGCTCATCTTGGAAAAGAATTTCTTGAAAATAATTAAGAAAACTTTGTTTTTAAAATTTGGATTTATCAAAAGGTTGAATGGAAGTTGGAATAGTAATAAGGCTTGAGCTTCAGACATGGAAAGACGATAATCAAGTGCAACTAACTATAATGGAAAGATATAAGAGAGTGCGATTGGAGAAAGAGGAGAATCAAATGCAATTAGTTTAAGAGAGAGAAAGAGAAGGAAAATGCTATTGGAGAAAGATGATAGGATAGAAAAGTGTAGTTAAATAAAGAAGAAAAACACGCGCTATTGGCGAAAGAGGAGAGAGGGAACAAATGCATTTACATAAGAAGAAAAATAATGCCGTTGCGTTTACAGAAAGTAACAAAAGCAGATACACATTTAGTTGTAGAAAGAGGAAAGAGAAAAATGCAAATGGAAGAAAGGGAAACCCCAATTTAGATTAAGATAATTGGAACTGGCAAGTGAAATGCAATCCCACACTTTACATGCAAACTCAAGTGTCGATGTTGCTAAGAATATTAGGTGTTAGTATGTAGATAAATATTTCCTCATTCTGAAAACAATGCTGACAATTCGAAATGACTAAGAAAGCATTGGATTCAGAGTTAACTCTGTGGCAAAGCTAGAGAAAGATATGCTTCCCTGTCTGTAGAACGAAGTGCAAACTATGATCAGATTAATAAATGGATCTTAAAGGTGTGTGAGTTAGTTATTTAAGCATATCGGCAAAAATTCAAGAACTATTGGCTCGGCATAAAACACTGTCACTGTGTTTAATTGAAGAAAGCCAATACAAAGCGATTAGTACCGTCATTTTTTTGACAAGGAAAACGGGAGAGTCATATGGCGATTTAGGCAGTTCAACAACTCCCAAGTCAAACATTATTCTAACTTCTTCATCCACTGTCTCTCGCGCATTAAATGGAACTGGGTAACCCCTCAATCATAATTGGGTCAGATGTACATAGCTTTATTGTTTTAGCCATACAATGGTTGTGCATAATTGTATATCAGTGGAAACATCAAAATATTTACTTAGGAGCTCTTTGATCTGTTTAAAATGATATTTGGGAAAATCTACACTTACAGTCACACGATAAATTCCTTCTTGTTTGCAATGCAGGGGATATGCCAGTGAAGCATCTATCGCAGGTTCTCAAATAACTGTGTCATCTACAATAACAGCTAAAACACTACATTTAATACTCCTATTTAATACCCCTTTTTTCTAACGTGTCCTCGCGCCTTTCTACATGTTGCATGGGCTTGACAAAGTCCATAGCCGTTCTTTTAAAAGGTGTGAAGATCAAATGCATTTGGCCTAGGGGAACACGTGAGAAACTCCCTTCATAAACAATCTTCAGACATAAGTCACAAGACCGACTAAACCAATTAACGTCACTATTTACATTAGTCCAGTAGAACTCCGCCAGTAATCTTCTAGTAGTCGTTCCCGTACCCAGAAGACCTGCCATACTAGATTCATAGGCTACCGTCAATACAAGAGATCGGTATTTTTGAGGTATTTTTGCCAATATTTCTTTCCCACTTTTGTGGTAAACTCCTTATGAATTAACATATTTATTTTGACAAACTTTGAACTACCCCCTCATTTGCAGCCTTTAATGTAGTTAGACGCGATGTTCTCTTTAATCGAACTCGCGGATAAGTCGCCAACCTGATCGCGGAGGAATTTATCATGCAAGATTCCTTCGGTTGATTAAGATCTGCGAGAGAAACTGGAAAGTACATGCCAGATGGCACGCGACGAATTAATGAAATCGGGACGCAGATATACCAAGCATTATAACCGCAGAGCGCGAAATAGGAAATTTCTTGTAGGAGATCAGGTTTTATTGCTTCTTCCTACTAGCACAAATACGTTATTAGTCCAGTGGAAAGGTCCCTACGAAGTTAAGGAGGTCAAGAATGACATGGACTATAAAATTGACATAGACGGTAATTTAAAGACATTCTATGCTAACATACTTAAATTGTACATCAAGAGACAGAGCGACAATGTAGAAAAAGGGGTCTTGAATGTCGTTTGCACGGCAATCATCGACAACAAAAAAGCAGAGTGGGGACCACCACAGGATATAGCTCTTTGCGTACTGAAAGATAAACTAATCAGTGCACCTATATTAAAATTGCCAGATGTTAACAAAACCTTTATTTTAAGAATAGATGCCTCTGAAACAGGGTTGGGAGCAGTTTTACTGCAAGAGCAAGATAACAATAAGTTGCCCGTAGCTTATCCGAGTAGAAAATTGCTACCCAGGGCGAAAAACTATTCAGTTATTGAGAGAGAGTGTTTGGCCGTAGTGTGGGGAAAAGGGAAGTATCATGCATATCTTTATGGGAGAGATTTCGTTCTCGAGACTGATCACCAACTCCTATTGTATTTAAACAAGGCCAAGGTCTCTAACGCTCGATTGATGCGTTGGGCGCTGACACTACAACCATATGGCTTCCGTGTAGAGGCAATAATAGGGGTTTAAAATATAGGAGCAGACTACTTGTGTAGGCATGATTGGAAATTTGGATATTTTCTTTTTAGGAAATCCAGATTGCGGTATTACCGGTGCAAATAGTGCAACATATCGTTAGTAGTTATTTTTCTTTTATTCTGTGAGGGTTTTAAAAAAATGTGTACATTTTTTTCTCTTAGGTGGAGGTATTGTCACAGAATTAGGCAAAGAAATAACTTGGTTTTGTCTTAAAACAATTCGCCTATTTATCGTTGTACATGCGTACAACGTTATCTAGGGTGAATGTGTTTTTCCAGGTAAGCGACTGTATTAAGATGCACCTAGACACAGATTACTTGTGACAGGTATTATGAATAACATGATATGCACGGGTATTCTACCCTGACTTGTACTCACTGTCCTATGGATTTAAGTAAGACCAATTTCTAAAAACCACACTGGTCGTTTTTGGATCACGTCAAGGAGTATACACTCTCCATTGTTCTCCGGCCCTAGGGGTAAGTGTTAAATTTACATTTTTATTTGATATGCGAAGCTTATTCGGTTTGTAATGTCTTATCGCGTAATAATGTGTTCATTACAACGCAGATTTAAAGTATTATCATATATCTAGAGATTATACAGAAACTATTATTATGTCCAATTTGGTTTTATTGTAGCTGATTCTGTCTGATTCTGACTGTGTTCGTAGCTGACTGTGTTTGTAGCTGACTGTTATGGTAGCTGACTGTGTTTGTAGCTGACTGTGTTTGTAGCTGTGATTGTGTCTATGAAATGTGATTGTTAATATGACTAGAGCGGTCTGAAGCTGTCCGAAGCCGTCTAACGTTGCTTGGAGCTATCTGGAGTTTCCAGAACATTTAATGCTACGTGCTGTCGATATGTTTATATGTATGTACGCATGTCTGTGCCACAGACGTAGACGTAGCAAAATTGAAAAAAAGTGCTGTATGCTGTCTGTACGTGTAACGTATGACTGTACTCGTAGTGGATTCATAAAGGGTGCTAGCGGTCTATAAGAGTGTGGACCAATCCAAGGAATCGTGCGATTATGCAAGGGGTCTAGCAGCATACGATTGGATCAATTGTTCGTCCATTGCATTTTCGTGTGTTTATATTCATAAGATTATCGTGAATCTTAATTGTGGTAAGATTGTTGTGAATCTTAGTTGTGGTAAGATTGTTGTGAATCTTAGTTGTGGTAAGATTATTATGAATCTTAGTTGTGGTAAGATTATTATGAATCTTAGTTGTTGTAAAATTATTGTGGATCTTAGTTGTGGTAAGATTATTGTGGATCGTAGTTGTGGTAAGATTATTGTGGATCTTAGTTGTGGTAAGATTATTGTGGATCTTAGCTGTGGTAAGATTATTGTGAATCTTAGTTGTGGTAAGATCATTTTGAATCTTAATATAATTTGTGTTCGAGATTATGTGAATCTCTTATTGTGTAAAACACTGTTTGAGGTGTATGTGCAGTCCATGAGGGTTCTTGGATCTGTATGTCTTCATTTTGATTTAATTTTTATTTTGTTTATTTTCGATGTGTGAATGTTGTGTAGAGTGACTAGTTGCATTTTTACATCATATATTTGTCATTATTAATTCATTCATAAATTTCCATCTTTCTCACTTTGTGTTTGTCTTATTTATTTAGTCCAAAAACCCATTCGGTTGCAATTCTGCGACATCTTGGTCATTCGTGCGTCAACATCTAGCACTTTGAAGTTGTATTATATGTTGTGACTAGTAATCTTATTTATTTCGGGCTGGAAATTTTTTGTTCAAATTATTGAATTCAAGTGATTATTTGCTTTGGAAATATACAAGCACTCTGATTAAGTTCTTGGATTCACTGGAATTTAGAGTATAGTCGAACCTGGAATTATATTTGTGTGAGTCATCAAACGACTGTTGACACATCAGCGCTTCATTAACTACAACACGAACGTCATCGACTTTAATTTTGGAATATTTCTGGACATTTTCTAAATTGTCTTCGAAACTTTAATTTACTAGAACTTGTATCTGTAATTCTTGGATTTTGTTTTGATTTAATTCGCAATACCGTGTCTTTCATTCTTTCCTGTTACTTACTTTAGGAGCATAGACTCGTAACATTTAATTGGTGGGTCATCTCGGAAAAGAATTTCCTGAAAATAGTTAAGAAAACATTTAAATTTTAAAATTGATTTATTCTGCTTTTTTTTGAATTTTCCAAATCTCATGTATTATTTCATATCTTAGAAATCTTCAGTGAAATCAACAAGATTTTAACAATGTTATCTAAAGCGGACACCTTTATTTCAATTCCTGTGCAAGAGCAGTTTGATTCGTTAAAAAAGGCGATTTGATTCATCATGCTAAAATGTATCTTTCTGAGGCAAAAATATCTTTCACGAACCAAGCATTGCATATATTTTCGAGCAATATTTGGCCTTTAATGTAGTTAGACGCGATGTTCTCTTTAATCGAACTCGCGGATAAGTAACCAACCTGATCGCAGAGGAATTCATCATGCAAGATTCCTTCGCTTGATTCAATGACGGTTATCTTCCGAAACGCGCATTTCTTCCACTGGTTTCGTTTGAAAATCTTCCATAGTCGGCTGTCGGGACCCTTCGTCGTTTACAATTGTGAAGTCGTAAATTGGATTATACATACATTGTGCATCAACTGTTTCGGTAAAGAAATGAGTTTCAATAATGTATCTTGCAACAGATACGCGATCGATCTTATGATCGAGTAGCATGCATGAAGTCTCTATGCTCTGCATTTGGTTATCATTAACGAGATTAGGTTTGATATAACCGAACCTGTGCAACTGCTATCACGTAAAACTGCTTTCATCCCATACAGACATACAGACTGCCAGGCAGACAGACTAATATACCCGCACACACATGAGCATGCAGCTAAAATAAAACAAAACTGGTCATAATAACATGTACGGAATTAAAATATATTGATACATGCTTCTAAATTATACTCTTAATAGCAACTTGTAACAAGTCAAAAGTGCCCAACGTTTCAAATCCGCCTAGTGGTAAAGACAACATTTCACGCTACAACTTTACAACTGAATATGCCTCACTGCTCAATTAAAAACAAATGTAACACTTGCCCAAAAAATTGTAGAAAAAAAATTGCGAACGTACATTATTTAACATGATCAAAAATGACCAGTGTGTCAATTAGAGAAGAACTTGCCTTAAATATATAGGACAATGAGTATTAGTTAGGGTGAAATACCTGTGCACACAGACTTTTATGTGCCTCTCGCAGCAAGCGATCTACGACAATAAACATGCTAGTTCAGTGGCCTAACTAGAAACAAAAAGCAATTATCCACCCTATATAAAGTTGTACCCATGAACGACAAAAATAATCAAATCGTTCTTAGGCAAAACAAAGTTATTTCGTGCTTTTTTCTGTGACACTTTCATTTACTTTTGTTTGTTGTTAGGGAATAAGTTCAAGAATCTTTAGGATTCAGTCGCGTTGAACTGGGTTTTGGACATAATGTGCGTTGATCACTGAAGTTGTTAAAATAGAAACCTCTTTCTAATAAAAATACCGAAATTAATGTTCTCGATTATGATTTCAATTCTAAGTACAAGTTATCAAATGCGTTGTAGGTTCATTGAACTAATCTGCACTTTCCTCAGTCAAAACTGAAATTAAGGTATAATACAAATACAAAGGAATACAGTTTTCAATACTCCCGGGAGGCGAACACAAAAATAATTTTGCTATATAAATATGTTAAAGAAGTATGTTGATGAAGATTGCCCGGTGAATCAAACAATTTAGTTGTATCTGTCCCACAAACGGGAGATTTAAGCGATGGAATGCAATCGGACTGTATTAATGTTGGAGTAACAAATCGTCGAAATTCAGAACTTATGAATAAACTGGACCAAAGATTTTAACATTTGTAGCAACAATAAAAGAATGAAATAAAACGGTTATTACTTGAATATGACCTCAAATTTCCAGATGTTCCTACGAGAATAAATACAATCATCCATGCAAGAGAAACTGTGCATTCCACACCAGTGAAACGAAACCCACACAGTAATGTTTCAAAGAACAAATTCATTATGTTCTAGAGAATGATTTCATTGAGCCAAGTAAGAGTCATTGGAGTTCAGCATGAATAGGTGTTCCAAAACCGATAATACATTCCGCACGTGCGCTAATTATAGAAAGGTGAACAGTTTGATTAAACAAGATTCAATTTCATAACCAAGAATAGATGAATCCATTGATTTAACCGGAAATGGAAACTGTCACCAAATTTTGCCTCCTGAAAAGGTTTTAACAAATCGCACTGACAGAAAGTGCAAAAGAAATTTCGGAATTCATGACTCCAGATGGACTTTATAAATGGATGCCGTTTTGACGAAAGGTTCTCCAAGTACTTTGCATCGTTCAATGAACATGATCACATATGGGCTAGATAACCTATTGCTTACATCAATGATTTCATCATATACAACTACACCTAGAAGGATCATTTAGTAACAATTCAGACGTTCTTTAACAGACTCATGGATGTCAATTTGAGAACTAATTTATTAAAATGTGAATTTTGCCGTGTTTTTGTAACATTTGTTCGATACATATTGGGACATGGACATGTTAAAGCCAAAGAAACTAAGGTCACCATTGTCTTTGAATTCCCTGTGCACATCGGTAAAAAGCACCTGATGTGATTTTGGGGTATGGTTTGATTCTATCGGAAATGTTCTTCCGACACTTCCATAAGTGCTGAACCCCAATATATTTATTGAGCATAAAAACCAAATTTCGCTGGTCCGAATAAATGTCAGAAGGCTGTTGATAAGTTAAAGGCCACTTACGAGTGTACCCGTTCTTTCAGATCTAAATTTCAGTCAATCATTTAAAATGTCTTGCAGTTGGAGCAGAATTGGTTCGAGAAGATAAATATCGTGTAGAACATCCAGTGTGCTTTTTTTAAGTAATTAAATAAGCACCAGAGAAATTGTTCCACAATCGAGAAGGAATGTTACGCTATGATATTGACAGTCCAACAGGGTGAAATCTACATTAGTTCAGCTCCTTCTCCAATGATTGTGTTTAATGATCATAGACCCCTTACTTTCATCGGCAAGATGAAACACAATATTCAGAGATTATTAAGGTAGAGTTTGATTTTGCAGGTATAACATATTGAAACAAGGAAAGCAAAGGGAAAAGACATTTTAATAACAGATGCACTTTCACGTGTATGGAAATATATCGTTCTGTGTATAATTTATGTCATTCATAAAATGTCATCAAATGCATTTTTACCACATTATAATTGACTTATAGTAAAAATAAATCTTTATTGCGTAAATCTTTCTTTGTATGGGTAGTTGCTATGTATATTCAATTAATTTTTTTGTTATTTTTAAAAAAATCTTTACTACTTGCTATTGAAACATTACATTGCAGCATGAACATTTTGTTAAAATTATTGAATTCAAGTGATTATTTGCTTTGGATAAAAAGGTGTTTTGATAAAATTCTTGGATTGAGATATTCATTGGAATTTTATAATATATTCAAACTTGGAATTATATTTATGTCATTCTACAAAAGACTGGTGAAATATCAACCCTTCAAAGGCTACCACATATGCGTTATCGACTTCAGTTTTGGGATTTCTTTCTGGACTTTTACTGAATTTTATTCAAGACTTTAAATTACTAGGACTTGTCTGTAATTCTTGGATTATATGAAGATTTAATTCTCAGTATCATACGTTGTTTGGTTTCTTAGTTTCACTTTGTAATCTAGAGAAATATATTTGCTTCATTTTGCAAAGCTTGTTTTTTTAAATATCTTGTATTACTTATTTTAAGAGCATGGACTCATAACAATATGATGTAAAGACGTTTTACCTATGGTAAATATGTTTCCGCATGTGCCGTCTTGCTAATGAAAATATAGTGAAACAAATGTAAGTAATTCATTTGCAATGAATATAAATTACGACCAAAATTTGGCGGGGCTTTTCCTTATCACAAGTCCAAGTGATAACAAAGTTTGATAACATTAAATGATTAATTAGCAAGTTACTGTGCTAAAACCATTTTGTTGTTTTACTTCCAGTTTCTTTGACGTTTGCTGTTTTGACTATGACAGTAAAATATGTTTTGTTAGCTACAAGCTTTCACCAAACTGGACAACTATATGTGTTGCAGAAATATAAAATTTGTTCAGAATCAACCCGAGTGAATATTAATAATTGACCCGGAGTTGAAAAGCTTTCTTTTTATGCCATTTGCAATCGCTTGGCATCTAACTAGAGGAAAAGTGTAGTTATTGTGCAGAAACGTAAGTTCAATGAGATGTATATCTTCATATTTTCTAACGTTTACGGTGAAAAACATAAATATGTATTTGCATTACATAAAGGAGACACTGAATGACGCAAGTAAATAAAGTTTAATAACTCTTATAGAAAATATGAGAGCGTAAACATTAGACAATAAGTGCACAATTACTCATAACCATTTATGTGCAAAGGTTCTCGACCATTCAAAATATATTTCAAGTCAAGTTGTACTGATAAGTTTTATCCTTACCCTGCTACATGTTATAAAACAAAAAAGGACATTAAAGAACAGCCGTTGAGTGTGTTTTTTGATTATATATGCGCATCTGCATGTCATGGCCATAATCTTTAACATATGATACGGCAATCCTATTAGATATGTAGTAGTAGTTAAGTTAATGATCTTATCAAGCTGAATTTAGTGACAGGATAATAAGGGCAACAATTATCATAGTCATCTTAAGGCCATACTGATAATCTTTCCCAAATTTCATGGTACACCATCAACACGTTTGGGCTAGTTGAGCTAATAAAACTGGGTCGTGCAACAAGAATAATAAAAGCAATAACCGTACCATAAATTGTTTTAATAATGTGTGTGTGTGTGTGATTTGGATCTTTAACGTAGCTTTCACAATTTTTCAGTCATATCGCTACGATGTTTGCAGTGTGGCAGTTTTTAGTGATGTCTAGCACTGGGGCATCATACCGCAGACATGTGGCATGATGTCCCACCCAGTCACATTATCCTGACACCGGGCCGACCAGTCCTAACACTAACCTCTTAATGCTGAGCACCAAGCGAGGCAGCTGTTAGTAGCATTGTTGTAAGTCTTTATTATGACTCGGCCAGGGATCGAACCCACGACCTCCCGCATCCGAGGCGGACGAACTAACCACTAGGCCACCGGAGCGGTCGTTTTAATAATGTTAAAGGTTAATAAGCGCATATTTTGGTAACAACCATACTATATATCAAGTTTCTGGTACCTGTAACTTGTACCTTTTTTCTTGGAGGACAGTTGTCTGTAATATTATAAATCTGAGTGACTTTAATGATCATCTTTGTAACCAACAAATCCTCAGCATTTATAGACTACATTGATATGGTGTTATATGGGATATGGCTTGTATTACGCATAGTTGGTTATTAGGATATAAATCAAAACCATGTATGTGTCACATGAAAATTAAGCCAACGGATAGTATCAATACAAAGATAATGATAAAATTTTTCAATATGTTTATGCTCATAATATAATCCATACAAAAATCAATCCAACCATTTATATTAAATGGATTGAAATTGCAAATAAAGCAAGAAAGGCATACAAAGGCATAATGAGTTAAGACATTTGGAATCAAAAGTGAAAACAAAGCAAAGCATGAAGCACATCGGATTCTGATATTGCTCAGCTTGCTTGCATTACTTAACAAATGATCATTTTACACCACATGACCATGCAGCAGTGCAGGAAAGCATGCGGTATAAAACATCAACGAAACTTTGTATCATGTTGACTTGACATATTTTAACATACTCTGATGTCTTTCTTTATTAGATGAAGGCATGACTAATATGCACAAACTTCTGCTCTTAATTAAATTCATCCAAAGTGTTAATGAAAAGAAACCCATCTAATCAGAATATTAGTTTCGGAGTAGAGAAAGCCTACGCCTATAAAATAAACAAATTACCTTAATGATATGCATTGATCTAGTTCATTCCTGAAACAATCAACGATCATGACTACACGACAGTATTTTTCAAGTTCGCTCGGAACCATATCACAAATATAAACTCAGGTGTGGTCAGTTGCTAACTAATTAGATGTAAGAGTATGCCTTCATTGTAATGAATTCTGCTTATTATGATATATTTCTATTATCCTGATGAAAGAAGAAAATTTGTCAAATTTTGAACAAAGTCATGAATATATTTTCCTAAGTGGTATCAAACATAATCAATTATACGCAAGGTAGCAACAGGTAGGGTGAACAGACCAGTTTTGAAGCGTCCAAATACATAGAAAAGCCTTCCTAAAAAAAAAGATTAAAATGACGTAAAATAATTTATCAAACCACGTTGAGGATTCTCTTCAAGAGTCCCTCTCTAAAAGTTCCTATTGGGGGTTAGTTCATTTATTTCTCTGACTAACAACTCATCAAGGGCGTGAAATATATTACGAAAACGAACAAACTTAAGATCGCATCCTCTCTGCTGCTATTAACCAAATATTTTCTCAAGACCCACATAATATCTTGTCCTGAGATCATGTAAATTTATTGCTATAAGTCCGTATTGAGTAGCTTGCGCTCGTGAAAAGAAGTTTTTAAATTTAATTATATCCCTGTCACCGCTGCACCAAGTCTGACGAATATGTCTTAGTGTGTGAGTATCAACTCTATTAAACTGAACTAAAATATTACAGTTATCTATGATCACTTTTGGTATGTGTGTGTATCGCTGAGTAACTTAAATCACATAAGTGTTTTTATTTCCGCCTCGACAAAATATCCTTGCAGGATTTGATTGCCTGTCCAGGATTATATCATTGTATACAAACATATTAATGAATCCGTCTAAATCATCAACACTCAGTGCTTCATCAATATCGGTTATAAAATTAATAATATCATCGCCATCTTTGTCCAACAATCTTGCGTTTTCATTAAAGTCTTTAAGCACATCGTATCATCGCTGGTCATCTACAGACGGGGCTAATAAATAGAGTTTGTTCCATTTCAGCCATCTCATTATAAGATTAAGCAGTAATTGTGTCTTTCCACTTCCAGACGGGCCTATTATAATCATTCTAACAAAATTTGGCAGCGCTGAATGATGTTTAACTGGCTCATGTTTTCGTTTCGCTGAGAAGTCAGTTATGTCAATGTTCTATAAATACATCCAATTTATAGTGTTTACGTTGTGGAACTAAAACCCCAACTACTAATTTATCCACTGTTACAGCAAAAAATAAAAGAATGTCATACGTTGGAAGATGTGCAGTATGTAATATAAATAAATTTTCGTTTTCACCCAGAACTTAATGTAAAGACGGTGGTGATATTGCTACATTATTGCCACAATTCCCACGAATCCCATGGAATAAATACCCTGGAGAAAAACATCTACCAGGGTATAATTATTATGGTTCTGGTACAGGACTTGATAACATAATTGACAATCAAAATCAACCAAAACCAGGTGTGTATCCTATAAATGATAAAGATAAAGCATGTCATGTTCATGGTGTGGCATATAAAAATAAAAAACCTACAAGAGAGACATATTGCAGATGTGAAGTTGATTCATTCGCTAAATTCCATAAAAAATAAAAACATCACAATCATTATCTAACTGGTTGGTAAGATCCGCGATGAAAAGTAAACTCGCGTTAATTATTATCAATGGAGTCAAGTTATTACGGTCCAAGGGGATACTGGAGAGGTAGAGCAGCATTTAGTAAACACGCTGATTCAGCGAACTTTGAACGTTATACTGCCAAAGCGTGGTTAACCAAACAGGCAATATGGCAAATGTATCTACGACCACTGAAATTTATTCAGTACGCACATTTTGATGTTAGTGCTCCTAATGACGTTCATGAAGCAGATATTTGTTTTTACCACACGATACTATCACAATTGGAAGAAGGCAAATAACATACAAATACGCATTAACTGACTTTTACGTTGCAAGTAGGTATAAAGAGGCAGAACCATTATCAACTAACATCATCTGAAGTAGCTTCTGCTTTTGAATGATTTTCAGAGCAGCCAGTATTCGGTAATCTTACAGTAAGATATTTATATATGAACCTGGTGAACTTGAAGCTGGTAAAACAGAGCGACTGATCCTATGTGGAGTATTACGACACACAAGATATCTAGTATAACAAGATCCACCGGTAGACCAGCAATCTACAGACAGGATTCTTCTGCTCCTCAACGTGGATTTACACGTGTACAATTACAGGTGATACCCGAGGATACACACTTACCACCGCGATAACTTAACTGGCACGTCTACGCCGATTACACTCAAGACAGGTCAACTTCTTTTTTTGTGTATGACCAAGACTATTATCATTTCTGTCTACGGTAAATTGTCTTGGATCATTAATCGAGTACTGGAAAAATATTACACATTTACGGCTCGCACAATGATTATTATGCAGTTGTTTCAGCTCTATGATAAATTTGTCATTAAGGTCAAAATCGCGTTGTTTTTTTTTTGTCACACTATTTATAACCAGCTAATATTTTTCTTATTATATCACTATCATAGAGGACACCGCCAGTGGTTTCTGTAGCGTCTATGATAATTCTCCGCAGCTAAGATATTCTTCTGACTCTAGACACTGTGAGATAAACTAAATTTGGCCACTCGATACGATCATCTACAATCCAAACTCGCGTATGAGAAATAGTTAACCCTTGAGATGAGTGAATTGTCATCGCGTATCCTAGCCACCATGGAGAATTATTTTCTTTTAGCACATCCTCAACAATATTGACATCAACTAAAATAATATCATTTAATACTAGATTCTGTTTCCGTGACTCTGTCAATGGTTATTGTATATCAACGTCAATATTAAGTCCTCTGGTAGATGCTTATCGATAACACAGCGTAGCTGGTAATTCTGAAAACGTTTCTTTATGTAAATGAAACAACCGCTGTTGAAGTGTATCACGAACTATCTTTCTACTTGCAACTATCAAATCATTTGGTCTCCACGTTTGCAGAGAGTCGTTCATTGAAGTCTCTAAAATTATTTCACGCATTATTTCACATTGAATTTTATTCGGTTGTAGTCTGATTATTTTTTTTAAACTCCCTTAATTCTGGATCAAGTGATATATGATTATCATTTATTTCTTCATAATAATAATCAACAAAATTCTTTAACAAATCATGTGAAGACGGTCCTACAAAAGGTGGTGGTTGACCGTGATCATCACACATTATCACATCAGTATTCTTTGTTAATAACCAATCAAGAAATGTTTTTACTGTTTCTAACGACACTGTAAATATTTCATCCCAAATTATAATCTTTGGAATGTACATCTCTCGCATTCGATCAGGAGATAATGCGTCACTCCTGTACCGATGAAAGCTGTGATAGGTACATGATTGCACTCCTCGTTTCATTTTTCTTGAGAGTCTGTATGTAAGTGTTAAAACTACCATATCTGAATTCTGTCGAATACTGATTCGATCGCTCGAGTCGTCTTACCACCCCCACCCCACCCCGTTTAGATAAAGTGTGTTTTGTGTGGATAGTGTATTATACAGAGATGCCGCAGATGATAATTCTGATATGTGATTATTTTTGCAATAAATATCCTTAATCGTAACATATGCTGATTCGGAATAATTATCAAACATTTCTTCTTTTATTCTCCACGAACCCTTAATGCAACAGTGTTTGTAAAACGAGTCAGTAATCTCGAGTATTTTTTGTTTTGATATAAAATGAATCCGTTGCAACTCTGACTGCAGTGTCAGGGAAACTATTTATCATTGGTAATAAGTTTATGAAAACATTGAAGATCTTAATGAGTATACTGAGGTGACTCGCCATGAGTATAACCAACAATTTTACCCAGCCTTGTTCCGTCAGATAAATAAGCGTTTTCTCGACGTACAAATATATCTCGCGCTGTTGTATCAGCGATTATACAATCGCATTCAGCATCATCTAGAATTAACCGTGTATGATGTCGTTTATGATCATATGTCGCACTTTGAGTGAATTTACCAATAATTCTTCTACCGAGATCTTTTGCGGATTTATCATGATCAGGCGATGGTAACCAAATTTCGGTATGCTTCTGATATGATATAATTGCCTCACCTACAGTCAACGATATCAGTATTTTACAATCCAGCATATAACGTAACAGCACAATTGGTGCCCAGCTTTTTTCTGAAAAATGCCTACTAAACCAAATATAACAAATAGGATGAAGACTCTTAGCAAACTCGAATGATACCATACGAGCATCCCCGGTCAGATCAAAATCGGGTAATGATCCATTTATCGATACTCTTGTCATCTCGGTTGTGGGGTGTCCAAATCTTTTAATGTATCCAGAACACTCCCCCATTCCAAGAAAACGTCCTGGATAAAACACAACCATATCAACGGAAATAACGTCGTTGTAAAAATATTTGGTATTCCACAATCCGCCGTGTCCGTATTCACAACAACTTAGTTGTACGTGTTCTAAAAGTTCAAATCGTGTTGACTTCAACGAATTTGTCTCTCTTGCAAAGTGAGCTGCAACTGACGGAAGGGTGAAACAGTTGTTCTGCAACTTCTTCAATATATTGTTTTGAGCGTTTCTGAGCAATATATTTCATTTCTTCGTGGAGAGATTCGTTAGGTCGTACAAATTGATCATATGTTTCATCGTCGGAACTTTTAAATAACCATTCTGACACAGGATCGTATTTATTTATTTCATTAATAAATCAAATTCGATCTCGTGGAAACACTGTTACTCCGCTGGTCCAAGCGTGAGCTTTATGATCAACGATATTTATTGGAGTTCCTTTCCATTTATATTTCGACTCGTACAATACTTCCCCTGTTATTGTTTTACGGTTATTGTGAATTTTAATATTTTGTCTAACTCAGCATCATCGTTTTGTGTAACTCACTTATCCTTGACTGAATCAGGCCAATTGTTTATATTTTCACGTCGTAGATCTGTCAGACCGTTTCCACGCATCACATTTGTAAAATGCGCTGTTACTCGTTCGGTTACACAATTTACTTTTTAAAATTTAATTGGCTTCCGATTATCGACACTTGGTTTTTCATTTGTCTGATATATTCCATAAATAATTGTTGTTACAGGATACGCTTGCTCATAATACAGCTTGTCAATGCCATTCAACATTACTGGTTTGGAATTTGCACTCAGTATGGCAATTTTTTCACTATGATAGACAGGATCATAGTTGTCACGGATGATCCAATTATATGTTTCTGTTAACACAACAAATTTTACTCTGAAGAAATATTTTCGATTGTCAAGATAGTTAATGATAGCTGCCGCTCATTTATCGTTCATGACTTCGTTGATTACTTTGTCATTGCGTATAACTTTGAACATTGTCCATACGTGAGATGCACCATCTGTGTGAAATTATTTCTTGGCGTCGTTAATTTTATTGATTAAACTTTCGGAACAACTAGATCTTTTATTGGTAGGTCAGGATATATTCTGTCGAGATTCAATTTTCTTTAGAGGGTTTGATTTTGGATAGTATCTCGAATTCGTTCATATTACATTTAAGAGAAACGTTTAAATTGAAATATTATATATACGACGTCTCAAACAAGATATCATTGCAAATGGTTGATGAAAAGTTCATTGACTCGATGTAATACATCTTATATAAAAATAATTATGCGGGTATCACGTGCAAAGCGTTCGTAATGGGAGTTTAGGACCAATACTGTATCTGCGATGTGGCGTCGGGGATAGAGGCAAAACACAGTTGTGTGCACAATGTGGTAGTAAAACATATAGGGAACTCAAAATATATTATGATAAAAAATAATGACAGTGACAGGGCTATACAGTGTGCAGAGGATTATCTAAGTTTTCAAAGTAATCATTTAGGCAAATTATGATTCAAAAAATAATATTATGATATAAAATAATGGAGGACTTAACAAACCAGGAGTTTGTGAAGCATCCTATAATAACGAAATACGAAGCAACTCGTGATGGTATAATCAGAAACTGTAGGTTGAAAAGACCAGTTGGTTTTGTTAATACTCATGGTTATCTCATGTTTTCGTATGAAAGGAAGAACTTTTATCTCTCATACATTTATATTCGAGACTTTTCATGTGGTGATTAAATATGGTCTTGTGATCGATCATATTGACGCAAACACTCGTTATAATTCGCTACATAACATTCGGGTTACTACACAGAGGTAGAATTCTGCACGGGTAGGAACTGGTAAATACATAAAAATTCCTAGAGCGATTAAATCCATTAATAAAGAGACCGGTGAAGAGATAATTTTTCAATCAATGAATGCTGCTGCAAATTACGTTCATATTCACTCGCCTTCAGTACAATTTGTTGCCGCAAATATAACCAGATCTGCATTCGCAAAAAAATATAAACAGAAAATAATTTTCTGGCATTGATAGAAATAATTTTCAACCGAATGATCTCCGGTAGACGTATTTTAAGTACGCCGCTTATACTCATAACCATTTTATTTGATTTTTTCCGAGCATTTTTATAACGTTTTCAACGTTATTTAAGGGAGATGGCTATCGTCATCAGAAATATTTATCATCAGAAATATTGATCATCATCAGAAATATTGATCATCATCAGACATTTTTTATCATCATCAGAAATATTTTATTATCCTAAATTCGTTTTTCGACAATATTTTAGTCAAACTTTTCAATTTTGTCGGCTATTTTAGTTGACTTGTCAAAAATATTCAACAAATTACGGATTTTCGTTGGGTTAAACTCGCTAAAATTAGCTCAATTTACGGATTTTTAGCGATTTATCGATAAAGTTGACAAATTTGACTACATTTCATGAATTTCAGGAAACGATGATTATTTTCACGGTTATAAATCTTAAGATAAGAATCTTATGATTTTACATACAGATTTACATATAATTCTTCCTCACGCATATCAATTAAGCGTTTAAGGTGATCGATGAATTTGAAATGTATTCGTGATAATACACTATTATGATACCGTAGATAAAGAGGATTGGTTGGCTCTTGCACGATCAAATTCCCAGGGGGTACTTGCGGAGTGAATGTATATAAAATATATCCTTGTTGAGCCTGATTCGACTTTTCAAGATCTATTTGATAAGTGCCATGAATTACATCACAAACGAGATTAACCGCGATCGGTGATATTGTACTAACTATCCCGGGTAAAATATGACGACCGCCTCCGTACGGATCATTGTTATATTTGAGAATACCCGCTGGAGGATTTAATTTTCTCCACACATCGAGTATTTTTCGATAAAAATTTATCGATGGTATGACTGACGGATTTTTTAAGTTTATCTGGGTCATATTTGGGAAATTTAAAACTTGATATATCAGCTTCTGTTATTTTATATTTATCAGCGAAAAAATTCTATAATTACTTGGTGATTCAAAAACCAGATTTATAATGTTATGAAAATATTGAATGGTATCTCTGATATGATTCAGAATTTCTATTTGTTTGATAATTTTCTCCCGCATAGATATCAAATCAAAAAAATATTCGGTAAAACGCTTGCGTAAATTATTATGTTGTTCCTCATGATCATGATTCAGAATTGCGATAGCATTTTCAATATTTAAAAATAATTATAAGGGTTCTTGATATTGCTACTACTGTGTAAAAACCAATAAAATTGACCATCTCGATCACCATGAAATCGGTCCCTTTTATCCCAATTTCGTTTTTCTCTGTTCCAACCAAAAACTCATACAAACCATTTTAACTCCATGATGCAAACTATTTGCTGATGTAAAATCAGCCCGAGTTGGATCTGACATCGATGCAGGTACCGATAGCGCGACGTCAGGCCAACCTCAAACAGGTCTTATCGATGATTGATAAATATCAACGACTTCATCTTGTGAATGTATTTCAATTGCAGAAGATAAGGTTGTTTCATAAGCATTACATTTTATTTTTCATTCTTTTCCGGTTATTGATCTGATTCTGCGCTGAAATTCTTCATTGATTTGCTCAATCTGATAAATGCAAGTTGGTATTCCAACAACAACCCAGTCAGGTGTTCCATCCAGTTTGCTCTTATTAGTAAATACAAGCGAATTATTTGCTGGCAATCGACCGAATGATTTTGATCTGATGTTTGGCCAGTTGTAATAAGCTTGTAATGTTTATGTTAAATTCAGGATTGATCGAAGTTACTGAGATCATCGTGGTTTTCTGCGAAGTTGTGTTTGTCACGATTTGTTGGAGTAGCCCTTGCGATGTCATTATTGAATATATTTGTACCTTTAATACCAGTGCCATCGTGATATATTTTAATCATTTCTGAATACTAAAAATCAGAAATTATTCCTTCACTAAGACTTGCTGATAGCGACGAAGATACCTTGGAATATGCTTTTTTCGCTGTGTGTAATATTTTCATATAATCATTTAATTTAATTCGTGCAAGTACATATTTATTTTTGCGATAATATTAAGAACACCTGCAATTGTTGTTGTAGCTGAACTACAGATTGTCACGGTTGCTGGTGCCATCAATATCATTGTTGATAATAACACACCGTACCAGCAACAACAGCGGATACTGAATATACAATCATTTTGACGATAACTAATCGTCTACGATATTTCTTTATTTTTACCATGTATTGTTCGACGGTATATTTTTGTTTGATTTGCCATTCACGTGCTTGATTGTACCTATAATGTCGCGATGCATCGTCGATTGAGGTACTCATTATACTTATACAGTAACTAATTGAGGTGTTTCAGCTACAAATTCTAGACACCACCAGTGAGATGTTGCCGTTAGTTTCCCATTAGCTGCTTCCAGAATAAATATTTATTCCTCCCCTTTATTTAATTTGATAGACACAACTCCAGAAAAGTTATAAGTTGAATGCCGTCATGGATACGTTGTTAACAATTCCAATGTTGCAGCACTGAACACAGCCTGTACACACCAGTAACTGCAGCAGTATGTTTGAGAGTTTTATTTTTCTGTGACCATGTTGAGAATCCAAATGATACTGTGTTCGCTATGTTGGTAATCTGCTTGTGTGAAATTTTAATCAGACTAATTTTGTTAATTATATTAGGAATTCCACCTACGATGTCTTCAAGAGTTTTTTTTTAATCGTGTTCGTCTTGATATCAGGGAGTTTTGCGTCAACGGTGAACGGATGACCAAATAATTCATCTGCAATTTCATTAAGCTTCCAAAAAATTATAGTTCATTGATATGCTGACATAATTATCGTTAACTTGAAATGCATGGAAGAAATAAACCTAACGAGTTAAACATAGTATACTGACAATACCTAGTTTAGATGCAGGCTGCTCTACAGTACACTTTCACAGGCTGTTATTTAAAGCCTGGTGATGATAGTGATCCATTGAAAAGAAATAAAGCCAGATGTTCTATAATATATGGCAGTGTCAATTTAATTTGGCGGTATAGTGTGTAACAGCATGACTTCGAATAAACTATGAGAATTTTTGTCATGGAGATAAGTTACTAATATCGATATATATGATTTGCGTGCATTTAATACCATTATCGTAAACTATGACGTTTAATCCAAGAAGGTACGCTATAGATATATCCGAAGTTCACTTGAGTAGTAATTCTTTTTAATACCCCACATCGTTATGAGTATTGATATTTGAGAAAGAATAATCTGCCTTTGTTTATAGTCTAATATTGTCATGTCTAATTATGCAATACACGAGTTTTGGAAGAGTGATATGACCTATGATTGTATAAGCAACCCAAGTACTAGATTTGTAACAAACATATATTCAAGATGAAGAAGCATGCCGGATACATTTTTCTGTGAGTCAGCAGAATAATTGAATGAAGGAACAGCGTTCATTACATGTCATTAGATTAATATCAACTATGAATAAATCGTACTTACAATACGGATGTGATAATTAATACAGAAACAGTAGATAACAAAAAAAAATTTAAGAGTGTGTGAAATGACACGCCTAATTTAGACAAAAATATATTACCTGATGATACCGATAATTAAACAAGTTACTTTCGGGAAACGATTACAGATAATGTTTATTAGGCTTGTTCCTACAAACAGAATGTTGGTATAGTAACAGCGATCAATCTATTCAATGTAAGAATTAATAATATAGCGGTATTTGCATTTAAGCAAGGACGTTTTTCTGCCGAGTTTTAAAACAAGCTTATTATGTTAGTCTGATAACGATTCAAAGAAATACTGCTTCTTTTCAATATATTCGTCGGCAAATACATAACATGATTATTCATATCTATTTTTAATGTATCATATAACGAATCCTCGCAGTCTCTGCAAATATCACCGAGTCCAGTGTTTGCCATTTATTTTAAGAAACAATTATATGGTTAGTCTCAGAATTGTTGCTAAAAAAATATATTAATTAGATTTGTGGCTTTTGTTTCTCTTAACATTTCAGAACTCAAATATATCCGTGTTTCTTAGCGGAGTTTGAAGAAACATTTAATGTTGCCTAAAGATGTCCTTGTTGTTCTGTAAGCGTAGACCTTTGTGTCACAGTAATCATTTCTTGACATATTTATAATGTGTCATCTATGAACTACAGATTATAAAGCTTCAAATAAGAATGACCCATCGCTACTACTAATAGACTAAGGTTAAGGTCTAATTCCTGAAGTATTTTCGACAGTATTATTTCAGCAAGATTTTTTTTAAAAAAAAAAAAAAACATAATTATATAACTAATGGTAATGTTCTATTAAATGATTTTACAATTGGTGATTAATCTTTCTGTCGATTTAACATTTATCTTCCTATGTTGAGTATGGTCCTAATAAAGTATGTCTCGCACTTATGATTAGAAATATTAAGATTTCACGTCAACAATTGGCAACATGTGTTGCCACTTACCAAGTTTTCTTCATTATGTCTCAAATATTGCCAGTAAAACGCATACATGTCTCAAACTATGTGAAAATATATTTGAAAGTGATCATTTTTGTACTGAGGTGAAATATAACTGCTATGTATAATTTTTAAACATATATTTTAAGTATACATTTCAATTCAGCGCAAATTTGTGTTAGTGGTTCAATTGATTCACAACTAATTATTAATGTTAGACAAATAAATATAAAACACAAATCCACATTCCCATCAACTGGTAAGCATATTTTTTATATATTATAGTGTCAATTTACTGATGATATGCAATTCGTAAATAGAGAGTAATGTTTACAGACTAACAGCAGTAATTAATAGCAGAACCATTCTAATTATTTTCAAGCTTTAAACTGATATTGATCTGTAATTAAAAAGTAACCGAAAAGGACAAAAAACCGATAATATCTGTAAAATTCAAAGAATAATGTATTTATTTATTTATCTAGAAGAGAACAAGAAAATGTAAAAAGACTAAGAGTTTTCTAAATTAAATCCAAGATTGTCCATAAAGTTCTAACAGAACTCCAAATACATAAGATTCCAATTGAATTCCATTTGTGTTCTGATAAATTCCAATATTGAATATGATGATATATATGTAGTCTCGAATGTGTTAATATGTCCATTGTATGTTTGTTGCAATCGTTAACAGTTGTTTGATATATCAACATAATAAATGACCCTAATCGATTTCACATTAATCCCGGTTAATGCTTTTGTCGACGAATATTATTGATGTCTTTGTATTCCAGTGATACATATTTAAAACAAATAAATGCACTAAAACTAAAAACTTACACCAATAAGGTTAATTCCGATTCAGATATCATGACCGGAATGAATATTATTTTGAGCACATATCATTGATATATAAAGATAAAACACACCAATAGAACCAGGATTTAGGTCAGTTTCCTTTATGGAATATTCAAAGTTATCGGCACATTTAGGAATTTCCAGGTGGAAAAAAAATGTACTACATTCAGAAAGAAATAAGTATGTTTATCTAAAATAATGAAGATCAATATAAAACTAAAGAGAACAAATTTACTAGATATTATCTTGTTTACAAAATAAATGCTATTGATCATATATACCATTACCTTCATTTGGGACTATATTTAATTACAAAATACATAGCTTATAATCATTACGAAGAGTCAGCAAACGATATACATAACGGAACATTTAATGTGTGTTTCGTGAAGTCAACTCACTTTAGACTTGTCATCGTTTCTTTGACATCAGATACTAGAAAACCATGTTGAAATAATATTAACATCTATGACAAAACAAAACAAAAATTGCTTTCTCTCTTCAAAAGCAATATATCTACATTAACATTCAATTTCAGATCAATACTATTTTAATCAAATATAAATCAATGTAGTCTATATTATCGATAAATGAAAGTTCCTAAAGTAGGTTTCTAATAAGATACATCTCTTTATAAGGTATATCGTCAACAAAACTCAGTTAAGTTATAGTATGAAATTTGATGACATAAATCAGATGTTAACCAACATCGGCCTATTAATCAGCTCATTCTCATGACTTTCACCATAATAACTAATAACATCTATAACATATCTATCAAAAGAACACATGCCAATGAAATTTCTTGTTTACGCTTCAAAGTATTATGATTCTTTTCAATATATTTTTTTCATATTTTATGAACTATATCGTAGATTTATGTTCCTCTATCTTATATTTAGAAAAAAAGAATAAATGCTTTTGTACCTTGGATAAATGTGTATATTGTTTATTTGTTCACTTAAATTACATATTGGCTAGTTCTTAACAGCAATTAACCAGTCCTTCAAAAGAGGAGAAGATAATGGTTGATGAAATGATGGAATGTATTGTATAATGACAACAACTATTACTGACATTGAACAATGTGCTTTTTGCAAAGGAATGTATGTCCTATGTATTTAATTTCCTTGTATATCGTTACCCAAAGCATGTCTCCAGTAAAAACAATATATCGTTTCTCAAGAGTCGTTCCTTCTGAATCAGTGGTATATTTAATCTTTAATTGTAAAAACAATATGCCTATATTTTCTATCTTTGGAAGATGTATATATGCATATCATTATCATGAGTTATATGCACTTAGCAAATACCATTAACAAAACCTCGCCGCTTATATGGTAAACATTCTAAATTGTAAATATGCATGTCCAACATTTTTGAAATCCTTACAATAGCTTTTTGACTTTAATTGAGCAGGATCTGTACTCGAGACCATAAAACATGAACACTATTTGAATTTTTTAAATTTCTTTTCACCTGATGAAAATTTGATAGTTTCTTTCCTGAAAATACCTCTAATTAAGTCTCGCTAAACATCGCGATCAGCTTCAAGTTTTATGTTCATAATTTGTCTTCACTTTTTATTATTTGTCAAATAATGATTTTAACATAATGTCGTAAGAAGATATCCAAAGTGCGCGTGCAATCATAACCCGGGCTTGTGTTCCTGAACAGTTTAATCCGCATAACATATTAAAGCATGGTGCCTTTTCACGTAAAATGTAATTTTCATTGTCTTTCGGAAGATTAAAGGCATATATTATTATATGCAGGTATTTATTCTGGAACTATTAAGCAATTAAGTTGTATATTCTCCTTCTTCTCCTAGTATATTTTTTTCTTCTTCTTCTTCTTCTTCTTCTTTTTTTTCTCTTACCTTTATTATTATTATTATTATTATTATTATTGTTATTATTATTATTATTATCATTATTATTAGTATTATTAGTATTATTAGTATTAGTATTATTAGTATTAGTATTATTTTTGTTGTTATTGTTGTTGTCTCTATGTTGGTGTTATTGTTGTATGGGTATAATTACCAATATGCATGAAAAGTAGATTAGTTGAAAAATCGTAAATTTCCTGTGTCGGTTGAAAAGAGATAATAATCACTTTAATATAGTTTTTGGGTTGCATGCCACGATGTTCCCCAATGATTGTACACACTACTAACATCAGTTAGTTCCAATTATAAACACAATATTTGTGCATCATCGCTAGTTTCTAAGCAGTTGTAATCTGCTCAACATTCGATAAGATTTGAACACAGCTCAGCTGCTACTTTCGAGTAAAGATGCTCAATCAGCCACCTAAGTATATATTTAAGTTCGTGAGAAATGAAAAGACACAATGTTTGAACAAAGATCTGGACCAATGCAAAAAGGAACGACTTGAGACAGGGAAAATAATCCGGCTCTGCGATGCCAGTGTAAAATGAGATTCGTATCGCAAAACAGTCATATATTCATAGTAACTCACCCCAAGCATCAATCAAACCCAAGCATGGAATTAATATATAAGTACATGTTAAAGATTGTGACCATAACTCTAATGTCCAAGGGTAAGTGTGCATGTGAACAATTGAATGGTTTTAGCATTATTATTACAAACATATTTAAACAAATGAAAATGCTTTTTCACCATAGCCATAACATAAAATGTATTCAGCTATCAATTTAATATCATACTTATTAATGTCAAGAATAAGGAAAATACACCAAGGTGTTTAGGGTAAAAGTAGAAAAAAAGCTCAACAAAACATTAGTGATTTGTGTCATAATGATTAGTGTCATCATGACTGGTTTCCTTTATGATAATATTGAATAAAGGGGTTCAGAAAATCTGCGCAAAGTAACACATTTTGCAAACACTTTATTCTTGAATACGCTAATCCTTTACAAACGTAAGTGTAGGTAATATATTACTTGAAATGCGTATTGTGATATTTACAAATAAATGCCAAATCGTGAAATATAGTAAGCCTTGCTCTTGAATAATGTAATTAATTATATGACAAACAACTGTTCTAAGTACAATGTATTAGTTTTGTGCTTGTACAATTAGGCTAGAATAGAATATTAAAATATTAGTAACGGGCACCTACTTTTGGAATTTCGAGACATGTAAGAAGATTTATTTGTATGATTGTATCGATACCTTAAAGAGCACAAGTGTAACAGTGTATACATTGTTATGTGTATGTTGAGATTATAATTTGAGGAACATAGTATATGAAAATGTCGAAAATCATTTTTTTTTCAGTGCCTATTGTTTCAACTGTAGAATAACATTAAATCATATTTGTCATATTTGTAAGCGAATTCCATTTGACTGTTTCTTTCCCACAACTGTACATTCCTTTAGCACAAAACAGATAATACTGTTTGAACAGAAGTAGATTTATGAATTAAACCAAAAAGGTGTGTAATCTCTGTAAATAAGATGTGCTTATAGAAAAAGTACTCTAGTGAATGTTTACGTACTGTATGAATACACATGGAAAGCAGTAAATTGTTTGCGAATTTCATTCTTTTTCGTGAAATATATAGTGCCCCAAAAAACATGGGTATGCATGTCGTACATAAAGACGACACACATCGGCATTTATATACACTGTCTTCAATTTGTATGTATACATCATGTTTTATGTTTAATAATGTTCCTACTCTACGCTGTTGACATTACAACATTCAAACACTCCTCTATAAAGTCACTCCCAAGTTCAGCTTCATCTCTCAGTTCGACTTGCCCCTAAAATTATTAAAGATATAGTGTAGAATAACGTTTACAGTTGCATTAACGGTTTCATGGTATCACTTTCCACATGATGAAACAATTGCCTCTGCTTGATAAACACAGATATAATCTTACAAATATTAGCATAAACGTTATATGAGTAATTACGTATGCGATGTCGAATTTTGCTTTAGTATACAAGAAAATAAAAATAAGTACTACAATGATCCATACAACTATCGGGTTGTTAAATAGTTTCCGTCATCCTTTTCAATCTCGGTAACGGAGCTATGTTTTGATATTGTATCAGTACGCTAGGAATGTAATAAATATTTTAGCTATTTTGTCATTATACATGACATAATTATTGTCTTCAATGACAAGAACATAGGTATATATGTCTTTTTAAGGGAACGATACATATCAGGATTTAGATTCAGGATCTTTGATTTCATATATATATGTCGTTCGTTACAGTTGTCTAATGTAATGCTGTGTTCCATCTCTGTTAGTATTACCTGGTCAAAGCATTCTTCTATAAAGTCATTCCCCAGTTCAACTTCACACTCGCTGTTTAGGTATGAGTCTTCACTTGATGTTATTTGCCCCTAAAATATGGAAACATATTGGTATTATTATTTAGCACCAAATGAGAAGGTTAACTCAGTTAAAATAAGCGAATACTCTTTGCATGAACAAATGAATATGAAATATGGTATTTTACTTTAATCGCAAGTAAATAATACTTGAGATGTTTACAATGATAATGTGTCAGGGCATTTCGTTACTGTCGGAACATCAGCGTTTATATATTTTTCAAAGCTAGGCACTAATGTTTCAGTCACACGTGTCATATGACTACAGCTAGCGCAATTTATTTACTGATGCCTGCTTACTATTCAAATTCCTGCTGTCAAACAATGACCATAAATGCTAAGTTAATGTTGTCTGTAAAATCAAGACGCACAACTTATAAATTGTTAAAATGATGTGAGAATCCCTACAATGGCAATGCAGTTTCTTAGTATTATCAAGTTTTGACGCAACCAATAAAGGAAGCATAATTAGGATATGGTAACAGGAGCCAGGAAAATATTTAATTACTTGCCTAAAGCTATTTAATTTTGTAAGTTATTTGAAATACTTTAAAGGTTGTCCTGTTTGCTATTAAAGCAAGGGTGTTGACGCCGTTTGGTGTTCAAATTTCACCAAGCTAGTAGTTTATCTTTTATTTTTTATTTTACATAGATATATATATAAATTGCTTCATTAGTTCAACAGTGTTACTGTTTTAGCTCCGTTTCAAAGAAGTGTGTCTCAACGTTGAATTGTAATGTGACATCATGTTTAGCACCATATTTTAACCAGATCAAACATAGTAGCCATCTGATTAGTATGATATGTAGGTTCCAATTTAGAATGAGTAATTTAAAATGGTTTTTAATGGTCTGTGTTATGTTTCAGTTGTTAGTTTAGGTATTCATTATATTAATTATTTTCATGATTGTATTTCACTTTTGACATTTCTATTAATTGAATGATGTTTTATATGATTTGTTCTTCATGGTTTTTGTTGCTACACTTTGTAAAGAAATTTTGAAACTCTATTTCATTATTTCATTTTTCATTATTTGTTGACTGAGGTTGACAAATAGTATACGTTTACCTGTATTTAGTTATTTTCTTTCTTGAATTTTCGGCTGGTTTTGATTTGTGTTAAATTTGGTATTGTTTTGTTGGTCTTTTTCTAGTTATTTTGCCATTTGTAATTTTAAGGGTTTGTTAATTTTAGTTTGATTTTAACAATTTAACAATATACTTGCAACTTTCTTATTTTATTTCTTAATTATATTTCAATCGTTGTCTATTATGCATTATGTTTTACCTGCTTTAAAATATACATTTTTATATGCTTCTTTGTTTCTCTAATTCTATTATTTAAAGACTTGATTTGAAAGTAATGTCTTTCTGTCTTTTATGCTGTGCGATTACTAAGAATGTTTAGTTCAGCGATGTTTTAATTGGTTGTATCTGCTGTGTTCGTTAGCATGTTTAATATGTTTGTATTTTATGTTGCCCCTACTGTCGTTTACTAGGTTTCATGGTTTTTGTGTTTACATAGATGATGCCAACAAGCATGCTAGACATACAACTATACACGGAGTCACAAGTTTACTTTCAGTAAATAGTTGCAGGAAAAATAGTCAAACTTTCAACTTATAAAACAACCCAAACAACAAATACATCAAACTATATCGAACCACATTATTTTCCTATTGGAACAGGTAAGACGTCACAGGAAGATTTCAACGGGTTAATTTAATAATCTAAATACCAGGCTTAAAATAGTCTACCTAATAGGATATGTACATTAAGTTGCAGATAAACGCTTGCATTGGAAACCTGGACCCCTATATTACCCTAATTAAGTTTATATTTTATTATGCAGTTTAGTAATTTTGATTATAAATTGAGGATATTGGTAAAAAGTACGGTGATAGTTCTTGTCATAAAGACGCATACAATACACATAAACACACTCAAATACATACACTAATATGTTAAATCCCTATTGTTGTCGCATTTATGCCCTCGTATGTATCATAAAATATTAGAAACGCATTATATTTATCCTTTATATTGTCTCAAAGCTGCAAGACCTATGCATGTTATTGTGTGCCAAATAGACAGCAACATGTCAATGTGAAGTATTTCTGATGCAACATATTGTCATAATATAAATAAGTGAAAACATAATTTTATATTTCTATTTTAATACTTGTATTTTGTACTCAATAAGAGTGTGTTAAGTGTTATGTATGTTTAAATTGTACTGTTTGTTGCATTTACAATGATTATTTCGTAAGTATGTCTATATTTTGCAACTGACCTTAGTCCCAAAACTCAAGTTAATTGTCTATTGGACCAGGTGCATTTATTCTGTAAACAACATAATACGTATCTAATATTTCTATATCATTATATTATAAACATACGGATCATTAATAATTGTAAATATATTTACTTCATATTGGCTTAAAGATACAACCTTAATTATGACGTTAGAAAGTTACAGAAAATTTATTTTCCATAAAGATGACGGAATGTTTCCCGAAAATGTAAATTGCCATCTAAGTCAAGTGGCTGGGTACATACAATTGTTTCCTTATGGTTGTTCATTCCTGCTTTTACATCCGAAATTGGAATCGGTCTCACTGTTGTCTTTAGGTTATAACAAGAGTGGATTTATTTATTCAAATTAGTATTCACTGGAATTAGAAAGAGCTCAATAATGTTTCGGACTAAAATACAAATTATTTTGGAATTATAGTAAATGCAGTCAAATAAATCGTGGATTTTATTATAGTGATACATCACAAGACTGTTTAGTCTAGGTAATAGGCACCGTAGCTCATTCGAGACAACAGGCGCATAGACGAATTCAATATTGAAATGTTTCTCGAACACCGATAGAATTCACTTGGAACTTCACATACTTGTACTTGTGACACAGCTGTAAAGACAATCTGAGATTTAATTGGCAAAACAGTAAGAACTTTTTATATTTTCACTTTATACTCTATGGAAATAAATTGTTTGCTGAATTGTACAAATCTTGAGGGTTTAATGTCGTTTATAATAATTAATGTGATCATAGAGTATTATTAGATCAAATTTAGCTAAGAAGATAACCTGAAAGTAGTTGCAACCATTGTTCACACTGGACTGAAATCTGTATTCCGATATAATGGTAATTGCCATAACTATCTCACACGTGGCCTAAATCTATATAGTATGTCCATTATTATCTTGGAACCGATGATTAGTCCTTTTAAAAGCGATGAATGTCAATTTAATTACAAGCACATCCTCATAATGCTCTTGCTTGACTTGTAATTCAGCTCAGCGACTGTGAATGAGTAATGTGCTTTAACTTATTATGCAGAACTTTTAATTACCATATGCATACAATTAAACATTGACATGGGTACATCCATTGAAAATAATCTTCTCTGAGACGACCCCAGTAATCATATTAATAGTTTACTAAGTAAACGGACCGCACATATGAAACTATTTTCTTCTTATTATTGTAGACAACAAGGATTGAGAGTACTACGAAAAACGATTACATATGTTGAGTATAATTACAATTATTGTTCAAATAAACAAGGTGGTATTTTGATTTTAGAACGCTAATTAGCAATATAATGCAAAATAGTCGGAATGAAGAAGTCACATTTTCATGCTTATATAGGTAAGTATAATATAAATGACTAATGAAGACCATGGGATTGGTTAATAAAAAAGACCACTGAAGCTCTCAGTTCAACCTCTATTACAACTTTCTTCCGATGGTCTTTTATTAACAAAACATGGTCATCATATCATCTGTAATGCATCTCCCTCACAATTCGTTCTCCTTAAATTGTCCAACATGAAGTATAATCCATCCTTAAGCAGTAACAAAAAACTCTCATAACCCACGATCTAGCACATAGATGATGCGTATACATGCGGTGGCTGTATATTTTCGTCGGAAAACATGAAGCTGTTATTTGCACTCACCTATATACACTTCTTTGAATTGAGACCCTGATACGAAACATATGCGTCTGAGCCAAGCTAAAGCTAACAACAACATTAAACATTGTTACACATTGAATACTATATATGCAATGCCTCTTTGCAACCGACAGATAGATATCAACTTACTGACGGTTGGAAAATGGAAATCACTTTACTTCCGGACGAACTGTGAGGATCTAAATGTATGCATATATGAGCGGTCACGGTGTATGACTAGTCTGCTAAAAGTACAGAAAGCTTCTATCAAAGGCAGTTGCTCTGCAAGCAGCACATTGCAGCGATTCTGATTATATCAGACATGGGAAACGCACACCCTACCATCATCGTCAGATAATTATCATAGAAGCAAGATCACTTCAAACCTTTATGATTGTCCACTCGTCAGTTCAAGCAGAGGTACGGTAACATACAAAGGTACGGAGGGAAGGTGGGCAGGACATTATCACTGTGAACATATTGATGCGAACTTGATTTGATGGATGATGTAACGTGATTATTATAATTAGACTCTACTGGTGAAAATACTATTTGCCTCAGTACAGTTATCAAAGCTTTATGTAGTTAACTAAGTACGTGCGACACCATCACAAACCTACACAACTATTAGTTCACTAACTGTATTGAAAAACCTTAGAAACGTTCGACCACCAAATTTCTTCCAACATACCTCATTTTCTGTTGGCTTATCATCTGACATTGGCTTTGGAGAGATCCCTGTTTTTGGTAGTTTGTTTGGACCACTTTCAACATTTTCGCTCTCAGTATCTCCAATACTACTTCGTCCTGTTATGAGTGGCTTATCTTTGATGTCTTTTTTAACTGCACCAATATAAAATTAGAGTATCACTTAGGGTTTACTGATATTGTCAATGTTAAATGGTAACACAGTATCACCGCTGTTGTAATAATTATATACTGCCTCTGCATTGTATAGCCAAGAACGCGTTAAGTTCTCATTAAATATATTTTAGTATATGCTCATTTTTCCCCGTTAACTTTACATTGTCGGAATCGTTCAGTATTCCCCGATACTGAACGTGCGCGATAATACACATATAGCATTCACGTGAATAAAGGAACTAATTTCTATTGTAAACAAACAATGACGCAGACACCAGCACTTCAGATTTGTAAGTTACAAATCATATACACTCGCGTAAGAGGCTTTTTACGTTGTGGTTATTTAAATTTCTTTCTGAATGAACGAAAACATGTTTCGTGGACTGCAAAAAAAACCCAGCTGTTTGGGCCCATTCCGCGTTGATACAATGTTACGGATTTAGGCTAGCTACATTATATAAAAGATGGACGATTATGTCCTTACAAATAAATTACAAGTGACAAGGAATATACTGTATTCTTTATCTGGTGATAATAATGGCAAAATAAAATATACTTATAGTTTTACATCCTGAGTTTCCTCAAAATGTTTTTTCTTAATTCTGCAAATCCGAATTACATGAGCCATGATATAGGTTTTCAATCTGGATTACACATTTCGAAAGTGTGCTGTGATTTCGATGATACGTGCAACTGCATCCTCCTTACTGCACTCAAAATTAAATACACATTAAATTCCATAGCGTCTTTTTGAAAATTGCAATTGAAAGACTTCATATTTTTCCCACGATATGATTTCAAACATTCAATGACATAAACAGAAACACATTTGCAGACGTAAACACGCTTCTCCCGCGCCACTTCAACCCGATGTTGTTCATGTATAATTTTCACAGATGAATCTAGTCCAAAATCACAAACTTTCGTCGAATCGAAACAAAATACCAAAATATATTCACTCCAGATCAAATGGAAAAGTCGTTGCAATGAGCATTCATTCACAACATGACTGCAAATTTCAATTTTAACTAGACACGCCATTTTCTTACGAAAGTTATGTCGACCGCGCGACTAAGTTCAAATTTATCTGGGCGGAGCTATGTGCGCATTAATAATGATGTCAGTTTGTAATGTCAAATCTGCGCTTGTGTATTTAGTTTGGAATACGGCATTCATTCATTTATGTTTTTTTCTTGTAGTGTATTTTGTTTATATAACTAAACCTTAGGTAGAATTTTAAAAAATGAGCATATAATAAAAAAGGTTACTGCATTTGTATGGGAAAATATGAACTCGTTTTGTCGGAAAGATATACTGCACTCACAGGTTCGTGCAGTATTCATTCCGAAAACTCGTTCATATTTTCCTATACAAATGCAGTAACCTATAACTACTATACTTATGTCGTAATAATATGATATTCACATTGTTTGAACTGACCAAGTACAAAATACCTGTTCAAACGTCAAACAGTGCACTATGCGCAGCATATAGTGATAGAGAAGGAGATATAAATATGGAGGGAGGGAGGGAGGGAGGGAGGGGAAGATAGAGAGACATTGATGGAGGGCGCGCTGTGTTATTCAAGTTGCAATGTCAACTTAATGCTCGATATAAATTGCCCCAAAGCCACCAGAGACGCCTAATAACTAGATGTGAGCATACACAAAATATGCCCAAGATAATCATGAGAAACATCCTATGTGTTTACACTGAAATGTAGTTTGTGTTAGGGATGATTGACAAATTGAAACATAAAATAATATAACTATCTACATTGAGAACCCAATATTGGCATGGTTGCAGGCCTGAGGAAATGTGTCTATGTTATTAGCGATAACAGATCCAACACTACAGAATCAAGATACACCCATCAAGTGCCTGCTTTATGTTGTAACAAATAAAAGACTTTTTAGAAAAAAGATCCATCATATATTTATGTAACAAAATTATGATTCAATAATTGAGGATTTGATTGTAATATATACAGTGTCTCCGTGAAAAAGGATATGGTAATGACGGCAAATACCTTAATAACACGTACTATCGCTGACGATCTCCAGATCACCAATAATTCCATGCCCATTAGAGAAACGGGGAAATGTGTTGAAAGTGCTCTCAGCACGACACGTTGGTGCTAAGACATTCGCAATTCCGACCAGAGATTGAGAATTGGCAATCCTAATGGTGCACTTGTTAAAGTTATGTGTACAATTCCTGCTAACAAAAAGTGTTACATGCCATAAGTTAAGCTACATCAATAGTTTGTTAGCACATTACCATAGTCCGGACCATTGGTACATTAGCATGTTAAAGACTACATGCAAATCAAAACTTTGAATGCGGCAACTTATTTCTAATACGACTGGACTTCAGTTGGATCTTCATACATTTGGACTTGTGCTGGATCTTTTAGAGCAATGTGGGATTTAATTCACAATAATCTAAGTTTCTATTAACTTTTTACTTTATTTTCACGGAAAATAAATTATATATTGAATGTTAAAGAACGTGTCAGTTTCCGCTCTCTTCTCTTACTTTGTTTAAAACCATATAGTTGTAAAATTGCATGGAGTGCTGATGTAATAACGTACACACTGTGCTATAACGGTATCTTAAAGCTACCAGAAAAACAAGATCATTTTATTCAATAACGGCATAAAAAATTGTCGCTTTGATAATGCTGAGTAGTGTACAATCTAGCTTTGCTTCGAATTCAAACACCTGTCACTTCTTCAAAATGCAGAAAGAAAGCGTGTCAGTTCTTATTTTCAATCAGCAACGTAAAACAACTGTAATATAGTAAGATGGCGCTTTCTATCAAATATTAAAAAAGTTTGATGATTATGTATAATCACTTTTATCTTTAAGCTAAAGAATGCCAGCCGAAATTTCATAAAAGAGCCCGGTAAAGTGGGTATAATTACACTAACTTTTAGTCAGTTCGTGATCATATTGAAATACTCTGGAAGGTGTGGATTTTTTTAATTGCTGGTGAATATGATTGTTCAGGATATCATCCAGTACAATTAAAATGATAAGACTAAGTTCTTAGTAGTCGATAAAGACGTCCAGAGTAACTTATTTTGGAAGCTTTTTAAATAGTATAATTTATATCGCATCTAAATTTGCTGTTAATTTTTTTAATCATATTTTGGCAGAAGAAGAAATAAATTTCGCCCACAAATATACGGGCATTGTTAACAGAGCATGGTAGCATTGCCCGTGAATAGCTGATACCATCAGTTCATTCAGGTTACGTATTTTATATAGAAAATGCAAGGAAGACAAAACATTCATAACGGAAAAGTCGGAAATACAAAGGTGTTTCCTCTACCTATTTCGTCCTCAGGTTTCTCAACAGACCGATCTGTCACATCTATAACATTATCAGCCGTTCTTATGCAGACGATTGTAGTCGAATCATGCACAAGAGTATCATCTTTTTTGTTTTCGTCCATCACCTGAAGAAATTGGAATACATAATTCATGAGTAAGTGAACCTAACTTAACGATACAGATTTTTATTTTATGTTGTACCTATGTTTACAATGTACATCAGCATTTGGCAAGAAATATCTTTTTTAGAACATAAAAATATCTCTTTCCTTTATCTATCCTGAAAAGAATTTATGTTTAGTTGGTTTTAACGACAGTTGAAACACATTGTTTGATATATCGTTCCGAGAAAATTGGAGCGCAATGTCCTTTCGTTATGGGAAATTCAAGGCTATAGACCCAGGGACGTTAGTGTGTGTGTAGAATCCATGATCTGTTGATTACGAATAGCACTAGTGTAAAAGATAGTTAATCAATGATCACATCATATAAGTAACGTATGTATTAAGGTCCACATACTCGCATATGAATATACTGGCGTGGTTCTTTAATTAATAAACGTTGGATTATTACTATTGGTGAATATATTATGTTAACAAAATTGAACTAAGGTCAATTATCCACTAATCCAAATTATAATACTTAATTTGACCATACAGTAGTATTTGATCAAGTCTTAACTAACAAGATAAACTGAAATTGTCAGTACTGGTAACCATTGGTCAAACTGGACTAAAATATGTATTATGATACAATGGTAATTGCCACAACTATCTCCAACTTGGCTTAAATCTACATCACATGTCCATTATTATCTTGTGACCAATAATTATTCATTCTAAAAGTGACGTATGTAAAATTAATTACAAACACATCCCAATAATGCACTTTTTTGACAAGTGATTCAGCTCAGTGTCTGTGAACGAGAAATGTGCTTGAACTTATACTGCAGAGCGTTTAATTCTCATAAGCTTACACTCAAAAATTGATATGGGTACATTCATCGGAATTAATCTTCACTGAGACGACCCATTAATAGCATTTGTAGTTTACTAACGAAATGGACCGCCCATATAAGAATACTTTCTTCGTTTTATTAATGACAACGAGAAGTGAGAGTAATAAGAAAAACCATTACAAATGTTGCATAGATTTACATGTATTTTTCAAATAAACAAGTTGGTATCAAGATCTTTGAACGCTAATTAGCGATCGAATAAAAAATAATCGGAATGAAGAAGGCACATTTTCATGCGGAGTTAAATATCTTTGGTATACAGGACTAATGAAGGCCATTGGATTGGTTAATGAAAACGACCACTGAAGCTCTGAGTTCATGATCTAGTACCGCTTACTTTCGATGGTCTTTGATTAAGAGAACATAAACATCATAACATATTTAATGCATCTCCCTCACAATTCGTTCTCTTTACATTTTCAAACATGATGTACAACACATCCTTAAGCAGTAACACAAACTCATCATCCACGATCTATCACACAAATGATGAATTTACATGCGGTGACTGCATATATTCGTCGGAAAACATGACACTGTTATTTTCACTCAGCTATATACACTTATTCGGACTGACACCCTGATACGAATAATATGTGACAGAGCCAAATTAAAGCTAAGAACAACATTATACAGTGTCACACCGTGAATACTATGCATGTACTGCCTCTTTGCAATCTTACAAATACAGATCAACATAAGTGACGGTTGGAAACTGGTAATCACTTTACTTCCGGTTGAACTGAGAGGATAGCATGTCTGCATATATGTGCAGTCAAGTTTTATGACATGTCTCATAAAAGTACAGAAAGTATATATCAAATTCAGTTGCTCTGCAAGCATAACTTTTCAGCGATTCAGATTATAGCACCAGGAGACAAGCCCACTCTACCTTCATCTTCAGATGGTTATCTTAGAAGCAAGATCACTTAAAGCTATTATGAATGTCCTCTCATCAGTTCAAGAGGAGGAACTGTAACCGACATACGTACGGAGGAAAAGCGAGCAGCACCTTATAAATGTTGAACATACTGAATCGAACTTGATGTAATGGATTATAGCAAGTGATTATAATAGTTAGACTCTACTGGTGAAAATGTTATTTGCCTTAGTAAAGTTATCAAAGCTTCATGTAGTTAACTAAGTACGTCCGACACCATCACAAACCTACACAACTCTCAGATCATCATCTGTATTGAAAAACATTACAAAGATTTGACCACCAAAATGCTTCCAACATACCTCATTTTCTGTTGGCGTATCATCTGACATTAGCTTTGCTGAGGTCCCTGGTTTTGGAAGATTGTTCGGACCACTTTCAACAATTACGCTCTGAACATCCCCAATACTACTTCGTCCTGTTATGAGTGGCTTATCGTTGATGTCTCTTTTTACTGCACCAATTGAAAATTAGAGCACCACTTAGGGTTTACTGATATTTTAAATATTACACGGTAACACAGTATCAACGCTGTTGTAATAATTATCTAGGCCTGTGCTTTGTATAGCCAGGAACATGTTAAGTTCTCATGAAATATATTATACTATACGTATGTCGTAATAATATAATGATATTCGCATTGTTTGAACTGACCAAGTACAAAATACCTTTACAAAGGCCAAACAGTGAACTATGTGCAGCATATACATATATAGAGAGATAGAGGGTGGGAGGGACGGATGGAGGGAGGGAGGGGGATAGAGAGACTTTGATGAAAGTAACGTTGTGTTGTTTGGGAGGGAGGGAAGGAGGGGATATAGAGAGGTATTAATGAAGGCAACGTTGTGTTGTTCAAGTTGAAATGTCAGCTTACTGCTCGATATAAATGTCTCCAACGCCATGAGAGACTACTAATAACTACATCTTTGCATACACAAAATATGCCCAAGCTACTCATGAGAAACATCATATGTGTTTAACTGAAATGTAGTCATTGGACAAAGTGAAACATAAAATAATGTAACAATCTACATTGTATCCCCGACTTTGTCATGGTTGCAGGCGTGAAGAAATGTGCATATGTTAACAGCGATAACAGAGATAACACTGCCAAATCAAGATACACTAATCAATTTCCTACTTTAAGTGATAACAAATTAAAGTCTTTTTACAAAAAGGATCCATCTGATATTTCTGTCACAAAATTATGAATCAATAATTGCTGATGTGATTGAAATATATGCAGTGTCTTCGTGAAAAAGGCTGTGGTAACGCATGCAAATACTTTATCAACACGTTCTCTCCCAGGTGATCTTCTGAACACCAATATTTCCATAGACATTAGAGAAACAGGAAAATGTGTTGAAAGCGTTTTATGCACGACACGTTGCTGCTTAGAACTCGCTGTTCCGACCAAAGATTGACAATTGGCAATACTAATTGTGCCCTTGTTAATTTCAGGTGGACAATTCCTGCTAACATGTATGTTACATGCCATACTTTACGCTACATCAACAGACTTTTGCACATTATCAAAGTCCGGGACAATGGTACGTTAGCATGTTAGAGGCTACAGGCAAATCAAAACTTTGAATGCGGCAAGATATTTGGAGTAGGACTGGACTTCAGTTGGAACTTCATACATTTGGACTTGTGATGGATCTTTTAGAGCAATGTTGGATTTAATTCACAATACTCTACTTTCTTTTTTAAAATTTTACTTTAATTTCTCAGAAAATACATTATGTCTTGATTATTAAAAAACGTGTTAGTTTCCGCTTTCTTCTCTTAGTTAGTTTAAACCATTATAGTTGTAAACTTGCATGGAGGGATGATGTAGTGTACATAATATGCGATAAGGGTTCTTGACAGCAAGCAGAATGAAAAGGAACTATTTTATTAAATTACGGCATAAATAGTTTTTCTTTTGTTAATGCTGAGTACTGTACACTCCTGCATTGCTTCAGATTCAAACACCTGTCACGTCTTCGGAAAGCAGAATTTTATTTTGTCATTTCTCATTTTCCATTAGCAACGTAAAACAACTGTAATGCTTTTGTGAAAGATTAATACAAGTTTGATAATTATGTATAGTTACTTTTACCTTTAAGCTAAAGAATGCCAGCCAAAATTTAATATAAGACCTTGGGAAAGTAGGTATAAATAAACTACTTTGTAGTCACATCGTGGTGATATTGAACTAATCTGGAAGGTTTAGTTTTATTGAATTGCCGGTATATATGAGTGTTCAGTATTGCATCCAGTAAAATTAAAACGATAAGACTAATGTCTTAGTATTCGAAAATGAATTCCAGAGTAACTTATTTTGGAAGCTTTTTAAATAGTATAAGGTATATCGCGTCTACATTTGCTGTTACCTTTTTTGACTCAGAAGAAGAAATACGTTCTGCACACAAATTTAAAGACAGTGTTAACACAGCATGGTAGCATTGCCTGAGGAAAGTGTATATTATCATCTCCTTCGGCTGACATGGCTTATACAGAAAATACAAGGAAGACAAAACATTTACAACGGAAAAGGCGTAAATACATTAGTGTTTCCTCTACCTATCTCGTCCTTAGGTTTCTCAACAGACCCATCTGTCACAACATCTTTAACATTATCAGCCGTTCTTATGAAGACGATTGTAGTCGAATCATGTGCAAAAGTTTCATCTTTGTTGTTTTCGTCTATCTTCTGAAGAAATTAGAATACATATTTAGTTAGTAACTGAATCTAACTTAACGATACAGATTTTTATTTTATGTCCTAGCTATGTTTACAATGTCCGTAAACAGTTGCCAGGAAATTTCTTTTTGAGACCATATATATATATATATATCTTTCCTTTATCTGTCCTGAAACGAATGTATGTTTAGTTGGTTTTAGCAACAGTTGAAGCACATTGTTTGATGTATC
>CM068835.1:73285344-73310344 GCA_028554795.2 Sinohyriopsis cumingii
AAACCTTTATGTTACAAAATGGTCTAACCCCCCTGCGGGTCCGGGGTTGTAGAATTGGCCCGACGTGCCTCGCTACGTGTCGTAAAAGGCGACTAAGTAGAGGCAACCTGTTTGCCGTGGGTTGCGTCCCGTGTCGGAGGAGGAAAGGATCCTGGTAGTTGAGTAGAGGCTTTCCCTGCAACACACTACTTTGGCCTCTACTTCTCTTCGACGGGTGGTCGGGATGGGCCCGGTTCCGACAAATCGGCTGGTCACGCCGAGCCCTAGGAGGTCTTTATTTACTCTCTCACCTTCTTTATCTGTCTCCTTGTATCTCTCTTGATACCACCGTTGCCCCTAAATTCTCTTCCTTTATCTTTCCCTTTTCAAAGTCTTAGAAGACTTCCTAGAAGGCGGTGGCTTAACGGGTCAGTCGGGGGGTAATTTTACCGACCTTAGAAATTGGCGACTTCAGGGTCAACCAAAGGTAATTTTATCAACTGAGTATGGCATCTGTGTATTCCTGGCACTTGAAAAGTGCCCCCTTGTTGGGCTCCTTGGTGGACGGGGAGCACGGGTGCTGAATTTTTATTCAAGCCAAAATGGAAAATCAAAAAAATCAAAATAAGCGTACCAAAACGGGAACTGACTCAGATGATGAACCTTGTAGTGTGGAATCGTTTCCTCGCTTCATGGTCATCAAATCAAAAGATGAAACCAAACTCCTAGCCGCACTATCGCCATTTATAATCGAAAAGACTATACTTGGATTAGTCGGCAAACCAAAAAGCGTTACAAAGATTAAATTAAGTCTGCTTGTGGAGTGCGAACGTAAAGCACACACTGAGAACATTCAAAAAATTAAGGTATTTCATGACATCCCAGTGACTTGTTTCGCACACACATCTCTAAATACATCAAAAGGCGTCATTCGTTGCCGTGACTTGGCTGGAGTCAGCGACAAAGACATCGTAGAGGGGATGAAAAGTGAAGGTGTCACTGCAGTTCGTAGGATTCGTATCAAACGAAACAACGATCTGCAAGACACCAACACCATTATACTCACCTTCAACAGATTAACGGTACCTAAAGTTGTCAAAGTTGGGTTCTTACAAGTTAGGGTTGAGGTATACATACCAAATCCCCTCCGATGCTACAAATGTCAAAAATACGGTCATCATGAAGACCGCTGTTCCAGAAGCCAAGTATGTGGACGATGTGGAGACCCTTCTCATCGGGAATCCGAGTGCAAAGCCACTCCGCATTGCGTCAACTGCGGCAAGGAACACCATGCAAATTCAAAAGATTGCGATATATGGAAAGAGGAGAAGGAAATCCAAAGGATCAAATACACATCCAACATCCCGTATCCAGAGGCCAGGAAGCTTGTACAAACTAGAACATCACTCCCCGGCCCATCCTTCTCAACCATAGTAAAGAGCAATCAAAAAGCAACGAAAGACGCCCAAACCCAAACAGACCCACCTGAATCCCCTTCCGTCTCGAACATATCGCATTACAAACCCCCAGAAAACTCAACATCGACGCAAACAACGTTCAACAATCCTCCACCATCAAAATCACCATACAGTAAGAAAAAGTCGACAGCAAATAGGCAGCAAAAAGGGTCTGATGACCCAATAAAACTGCACAATAGGTTTGGAGACTTTGAGGATATGGATGCAGAAGAATCTGCTCCATGTCCTCAAGGTGGCTCCAGACCTAAAAACAAAATATTCACCCCCGTACTTCCTCCAGATAAATAACCAAAGACATTGCCTCCGCGAAAGGTCTAACCTAGCTGCAGAATCTTCAATATAAACTTGTAATGAAGAACACCATCATACAATGGAACTGTAGAGGACTTAAAGCCAACTACAATGATATTCTTTTGCTCTTAAACTAACGTGATCCTGCAGTACTATGTCTTCAGGAAACATTTTTGAAAGATACAGATAACATCACACTTAAAAACTACTCCCTGTTTAACAACTACTCTCATAATGTTGACAGAGCCTCAGGAGGAGTCTCTGTTATTGTGAACAACAGAACCCCTCATAGCGTCATCCCTCTAAACACAAATTTACAAGCCACTGCTGTGAGCGTCACTCTGCATCGGGTGATTACCTTTTGTTCTATCTACATACCACCAAACACCAATTTAGTAACAAATGAATTAGACGACCTTGTTCAACAACTCCCCGCACCCTTTATTCTACTCGGTGATTTTAATGCCCATAACATTTTATGGGGTTCAAATCATATAAGTGACAGAGGTCACAAAATAGAAGACTTCATTTCCAGACACGATTTGTGTCTATATAATACCAAATCACCGACATATTTACACCCAGGAACTGGTACATACACGTGTATTGATTTGACAATTTGTACCCCATCGTTGCTTTTGGACTATGAATGGAAGGTCGCTGATGACCTTCACAGCAGTGATCACTTTCCAATCTCTCTTAACAATACCAACGTTACAATTGACGAAGCAGTTCCACATTGGAATTTAAAGAAGGCCGACTGGGCCAAATTTGAAACACTTTGTACAACTAGACTTAACAGGGATACTGTCTTAAACGACAATAACCCTTTTCAATATTTTACTTCTGTTTTAATCGACAATGCAGAAGAATCCATTTCCAAGTCCTCACCAAACGGTAAAAAACTCTCAAAACCATGGTTCACAAAAGAATGTAAAGAGGCCATTAGACAACGCCGAGAAGCACTGAAAAAGTTTAATAATCGTCCAACACCCGAAAATTTAACTAAGTACCGTATTGTTCGGGCCAATGCTCGCCGCACGATTAAACAAAGTAAAAGAACATCATGGAAAAAATATGTTTCAACTCTAAACTCTCGTTCCTCTATAAAGAAAGTTTGGGACACGATCCGCAAAATCAATGGAAATAGGAAATACAATTCCTTTCGACATCTCAAAGTAAACAAGAAGAATATCAATTCCAAACATGACATTGTTAACATACTTGCTGATAGCTTCTCAAAAAATTCCTCATCCTCTAATTACTCAGAAGCATTCAGAAGATTACAAACTCACAAAGAAAAGACACGGTTGAAATTCACATCGAATAACTCAGAAAGTTATAATCAACCGTTTACAATGTATAGCTGAAGGAATCTCTGAATAAGGCCCACGATACATCCACTGGGCCTGACGAAATACATTACCAGTTTTTGAAACACCTCCCAGAACCTTCATTAACAGCCCTTCTAGAAATTTTCAACAATTTATGGATTACTGGTAATGTACCTAAAATCTGGAAAGAGGCAACAGTAATACCAGTTCCCAAACCAGTAAAGATAGCGCAGATCCTAACAGCTATCGACCAATTGCACTCACAAGCTGTGTGTGTAAAACAATGGAACGAATGATCAATTCTCGGCTTGTCTGGTACTTGGAAACTAACAATTTAATATCTCCTTTCCAAAGTGGCTTTCGATATGGCCGGAGCACCAACGATCATCTGGTTAGACTAGAAACATTTATTCGAGATGCATTTATCAAGAAAGAACACTTAGTAGCGGTTTTCTTTGATTTAGAAAAGGCCTATGACACGACATGGAAGTACAGGATACTAAATGACCTGCACGATCTAGGTCTAAAAGGCCGTCTGCCCTCTTTCATATCCAACTTTCTCTCCGACAGAGAATTCAAGGTACGAGTGGGCTCTACTCTCTCAGATCTGCACGAGCAAGAGATGGGTGTGCCCCAGGGCAGTATTTTATCTGTAACACTTTTCAATATCAAAATTAATAGCATCACCAAATGCTTGACTCCTGGTGTGGATTGTTCGCTATATGTTGATGATTTTCTCATATGTTATCAATCGAAGCACATGCATACAATTGAAAGACAACTCCAGCAAAATATAAACAAAATTCAAAATTGGGCCAATGCAAACGGTTTCAAATTCTCGAAATCAAAAACGGTATGCACGCATTTCTGTCAGTTACGAAAACATCACGATGAACCGAACCTCACGCTGGATGGAACACCTACTCCAGTTGTTGAGGAAACAAAAATTTTGGGTATTATCTTTGACAGAAAACTGACTTTTATTTCACACCTAAAAAACTTGAAAGCCAAATGCTTAAAAGCACTTGACCTACTTAAAGTAGTAGCACACACTGACTGGGGTGCTGATAGAAAAGTCATCCTGAATTTATATAGAACGTTTATTCGCTTCAAACTAGACTATGGTTGCGTTGTGTATGGTTCAGCCCGAAAGTCATATCTTAAAATGCTTGATCCAATTCATCATCAGGGAATAAGACTGGCTCTGGGAGCATTTAAAACATCCCCGTGTGAAAGCCTTCTAGCTGAGGCGAATGAACCACCGTTATCGCATCGTAGAGAAATGCTTTCCACACAGTATGCGCTGAAATTAAAATCAAACCCTCTGAATCCTGCTTTTTCGGCTGTTTTTCAACCCAAATACAAAACTTTATACGAAAATAAATCAAACGTCATACCTTCCTTTGGCATTATAATATCATCCAGCCTTGACACTACAAATATAGATCTTTCTAAAATTCAGAAAACGTCCATCACCGAAACACCACCCTGGCTAATTAAACAACCAAAAGTTCTTTTTACGCTACACGATGGAAAAAAATCCGAAACAAACCCTTCTGTCTTCCACAACTCTTACCATGAACTCCTCACCGAATTTAAAAACTACACCAGAATTTATACTGATGGATCAAAGGATGAGGAAAAGGCTGCTGCAGCCTTTGTTTGTGGAAATCACACAACGCAAGTTCGCTTATCAATTTTTACAGCCGAAATCAGAGCAATAGACCTTGCTCTGCAACATATAGAAAAGAAACATATTTTAAACAGTATCACCTTCTCCGACTCGCTATCAGTACTCCAGTCACTACACAATAGAAAACTGGAGAACCCATTATTAAAAAACATACTCTTCAAAAATACTGAGCTGAGTGTCTCCCACAATATAATATACTGTTGGTTACCTAGCCACATTGGTATTAAAGGTAACGAAAAAGCAGATCGCGCTGCTAAAATGGCCCTTTCTCAAGAACCATCTGATTTTAAAATACCATATACTGATTTTAAACCTTGTATCAGAAAGTTCTTACGTCAGAAGTGGCAGGCATCATGGAATGATGCTGTAAATAACAAACTTCACGCAATCAAACCAACTCTAGGAGAATGGACTCCTTCCTACAGAACCATTCGTAGGGAGGAGGTAGTCATTGCAAGAATCCGAATTGGTCATACTTATATCACCCACACCCACATACTAAAAGGTGAAGACTCACCAGAGTGCGTTTCTTGCAATGAACCATTCACTGTCAAGCACTTTATGATAGAGTGCTTTGACCTACAACCTACGCGCGATCGTTATTACATTGTGCATGACATGAAAGAACTTTTTGATACTGTAAACATCACTCGTATTATAGAGTTCTTGAAAGCCGTAAATATTTACTCTAAACTCTGACTTTTATGCTATCACCTTGTGCAGTTTTATGCAATATATATACCGTCCCATTTTAATACCTATTCATCTTTTTTACATCTCCCGTTGATCGGGAAGATTTATTTTGCACCGTTACCATATTATCATTTTTAATTTCAACCATTTGTTCTTTTATATCGCTGGTCGATATAGGACCTTTTATAATTTTTAAAAGATTATACAAATAACACTTTGTTTGGCGCTAAATAGCCTAAAAGTGCTGATGCGCCGTTAAAAAACAAACAATCAATCAATCAATCAACAAAATGGTCTAACAAATTATGCATTTGTTTAACAGCTTTGTCCATACCGCTGGGCTATGTTTCCCGTCGTGATCTATCTCATCCTGTGCATTCGTCACCTAGCTAGGCTTTACCATGAAGTTCAGAATAGTCAAACAGGGGTTATGTTGTATCAAATGCTGGTTCCCTAACAGTGGACTATACTTTATGGAATTTTATTTTCATTATTTGGTTAGTTTGACTATATGGTTTATTAGAATACCCCTTTAATGTCTAGAACACGATATGCGTTATATTTGCAGATGTTGGTTCAGTACACCTGTGTATACTCACTGTATGTTTTTGGGACATCATTAGCGTAGTTGTCCCATGACTTTAAAACTAGTAATGTAAGAGTTCTTTTTCACTGGTTGTTTTTGTAACTGTGCTCTGTGCCTAACTAAATTGGTAATTGAATTTATGTTTACCGTATATATTTTCTTCATTATGTTTGTACTTTGTTTTCACCCTTCACTTATGCGAGCCATATATTTAATAATAGTTAAATACAAAAAATTATCCACCAGGTGTTTATGTTCTACTCGCTATGTTTACTGTAATTGCACCGTTTTGTTCCGTACCCCTTCTACAATGTCGGTTCCATTTCCCTCTATTGTGTGGCGTTATTACAAAGTAAATATCAGCATCCCATTTAATATAATACTGTACTTCATGTGCATATTTGTATATGCATATTTGTGTATGGATATGCACATCTGATTATTACAGTAGCCAATTGTTTCGTTCTTTCGACATTGCGATTATTTCTGAGGTATTACTATAGGAAAATATGCCCAGTTTACACCTTGGAAATGGAAAGCTCTAAAGCGTCTACATTAACACGTCTGTGCACATGATTTTAAGTTATGTATAATACAACCAATGTTCAGTACCTATCTTCCCCAACATATCGAAACTGTCATCAAACTGGAACAGAAGCAAGCGTGTTGGTGGTGTTATAATGCAAGCTATCATCCTATATTAACAAGACAGGAAACTCAGTTTGAAACTATACACGAGTAATATGTTATAGTAAAATCTATCTCAGCTTGCAATCCTTAAATAAACAAGCTCCTTGGGTCGTAACATCCAAGACCTATCTGTCTGTTCGGCCTATGAAATAGTTAATATTATTACCACTTCATTATGAATTTACAGAACAATTTAAAGTATGTATACACGAGAAGGGTAAGGCTGCTTTATTAGCAAGAGACATGTTTGCATTATTCCAAGTTGTCATTTCGGTTTCTTAAGAGAAACATAGATTATATTATTATTTTAATCAATGCCTACCAGTGAGGTGTAGTTCAAACACAAGTATTTGATAAACTATTATCAACTCTTTTAATATATACAAGCAAACAGTTATCTGCTATATATATATATATATATATATATATATATATATATATATATATATATATATATATATATATATATATATATGACACGTGTTTTGGACAACACTTTAACAACCTTAACTTAGTGACAAAAACACCTTAGCTCGCTACTTGACAGAATGTACGGTAACGGCCTTTCCAAGACAGAGGATACAACTTTTGCGTAGTGAACAACCATACCTCTTCTGGAATACGAATTGGTTTAAATGAAAATGGAGGTTCAGTATGCACCTGGATAAAAGCGACAGTGTAATGCATTAATACATTCATGTTTGTCTCGAGATGAAATCACCCTCGAGACAGCTGCAATCATTCATAGGTGTCCTTAACATTGCTTGTTCTGTTGTTTTTTCCGAGTCCGAACTTTCATGTATCGTCTTTTCTAGCTGGTAATCTGCATTCCTAATTGAATCATATGTTAAAAGTAACTCAGATGAATATGTGATGGTTTATATTCAATGTTAATCTGATCTAGCATATCGATTTATAATAGCTAGATCATTGTGTGATTTTAAAATTTATGTAAGATGCAGATACCTCCATCATTGCGGGATAGTGTGAAGACTTACGTATACATTATACAAACAGACTTGTGATTAGATCTCAGTTTCATCAAAATAGTACGCGTCCAAAGCTAGTACTCATCGTCCCTGGGATCTGGGGAAGAACACTTAGCCAGTGAATGCTTATATTTCAACACCGACGGTTAAACCCAAGTTGAAAGATAAACGTTTAAGTTTCCATAGATTAAAGAAAAGCATGCGATACTTTTGGAAATTAGTTTTTGTTTCCAGATTTACATTTATTTGTTCAAGGCAAGTTATGCAACAGGTAATAAAAAAAAAATAAAATGTAAATGCCCCTTATTGAAAACAAGCGAGATGCATTACTAAGAGAACCGACAGCAGCAAAGTACTCCACTTTCTAGATTATTTTATTAAAAGTTTCACTGATATGTTTTGTCAAAACATGCTAACCTCCGCGATTCAAAATATATTTAAGGAGTTTACTTTAAACACTTCGATTAACTTTGTTTCTACTAATTTTAATAACTCATCTCGCCTTCTTTATAGTTCATTTAATACGTGAAGAATACACAGCTCGTTCACGTTCTACTTTGTTTGACCACTTGGGTATGGGCATGGATTTATTGACCTGATAGACCTCTTTTCCATTTTTAGTATTAAAACACTCCTCACAAATATTAAGAAATGGCAAATACTGTGATGTTCCAAACTTCTATTCGTCAAAAGTCCAGTTATCTTATTACATAACATGTCAACCCATTTCTGGTAAAAACTATAATCTGCATTGTTTATACTTTTCATAGACGTGAAACAATTATGTTAAGTAGAAGAGCAAAACATAAAATTTTTAAAACTGTTTACATCTGCTTGAACTAAATTGGCTGCTCTGTAAACAACTAATATATTGCTAAAGTATTCTCTATGTGAATGGGTTTAAAATCAGAATTATTATTAACACGTAAATATCTTTATTTGAATTTAGGTCTAGATTTCGGATTTTCTTGGTGTATTTGATACAATACCGGATGTGGTTATTTTAATAATAAATAATATTCACTTATTTTATAAACATTATCATTATTCTAAAAGTTTAATTTCTATTAAGGAAATTTGTGTTTGTTTTAGAAAATGCTAATTGTAATTTGACGTCAAGTAGAGAACTATATTAATTTTCAATTGAGAAGATATTTCATTCGTGCTTTAGTATCTAGCACTTTCAATTTGTATTATATGTTGTTTCCGGTTGCGCTGAAATTTCCTTCGACAAATTATTGAATTCAAGTGTTTATTGTTTCTTGAGATACAAAAGTGCTCTAGTACAACTCTTGGATAGAGACATTCAATAGAATGTAAGTGAATTCGAACCAGAAATTGTGTTAATGTGATTCGGCAAAAGGCTGTTGGCATATCAACACTCTGCAGGCTATCAAAGCCATATCATCGTCACCATAAGTGTTGGATCTAATTTGGAATTCTACTAATTTGTATTCATGACTTTAAAGCATTAGAACTTGAGTCTCAAATTCTTAGATTATTTTTGGATTTAATTTGCAAATACCTAAAGTGCCTGAGTTATATATGCTAGGGAGTATATTATGCATTCCTTTTATAATATGACTTTTCCATTGTGATGCATTTGTATATACCGATCATTAGGCTCCTACGAAGTGTACCATAGTCAGTTACAAAGTTACCTTTATGACCTGCAGACTCCACTATTACTATGAATATTGCAATACACGGGCGGTACAATTCAAACAGGGTCCTTGTATGTATATATGCCATTTTAACTGCTTATGATGTATGTATGAACTTCTGCGAACTGATTAGAAGAAACCACCTTGATAAGACTATACAATACGACCTGAGCGGTCACAAACACAGTATATCGCTGTTTCATGAATTACTTCTTGATGATAAATCCGCAAAATGTAAAGATAACGCCATGTGTATAATGATTCCATTTATTTCACGTCTCTTTCTACAAACTTTGTCGAAACAGTTTTGTTATGATGTAAATATATAATGTTTTGTCTTAAATATCAATATAATTCAATAGAACGTTTAAAAAGAGGCTAGCATCAAGGATATTTTAAGCATGTGTTGTATTTGTGTAGGACGCTACATAAATTATCTGCTTGTGTGGGTTTCTCTTTAAATCATCTCAGCATTCGTACTTATGTTATAGCATTCATTTGTATTCGTATAGTTTTCTTCTCTCTATTGTACTTGTTGAAATGTACTGTTTTCATACGAAATCATAATATAAATACCGTTATGGTCTACGCTTTGCTAACAGAAAATGTCATGAGAATAAAACGGGAATTAAGTGTCGTTCATAGGTGAATAAAAGCCATGTAATACGTCTACAGGAGGTTTATAGAATCCCAAATCATGCATTTAAATGGATAAGGAGATGTTGATTTAGATGATAACCGTTGGAATTATTAATATCATATTAAAATAGCATCATACTGTAATACACTATCTAAACATCTAGTTTTAATATCCTGACATTAGTGCCATATTCAACTGAGTTCTCCAAGTTAGGCCTAAGGTGATCAAATTATTTGACCACTGCAAATCAAAGTTCAGTTGACCACCTATACCTCATCTACGTTGCCCTGTTTGCCCTGTTGGCTTAAACTGGTAATATGTCTCCTATTACCCATATATATTATGAAGTAACGTATACATGAAAGCTACGGATATTTGGATAAGGAAAGAGACAAATAAATGCCTGTTGGTTTATGCTGAATGGTATAGCTACGTTTAAGGTATTAATTCCAGTGTATGTTGTTTCTCCAAAATACGGAAAGTGGGTTGACATCTCACCTGCCCCATTTTTGGGGTTAGTGATCTGATTGCAATATCAACTGATTTGTTACCACAATGTATTTGAGTCCAATTTAGAAAATTACCTATTTATGCAAGTCTCCAATCGAGCTTCAAGTACAAAATACCTGCCGAAATTATATATAATTTTAATATATTGAGTGACATTATGTTCATCTGCAAATAAGGCACGAGCAAATTATACTTATATGGAGCACAAGGTTGATTGTTACCACAAGCAAACAAGATTATACTCTATTTTATACTTCATCCGTTACAAGTAGGAAGAGTGGACCAAATCTTTTCATATTAATCACTTTTTATGAAGACACCCTTTCTTTCTAGATTGACAAATTCTGTAGTGACAGCGTTTCAAAACAAATGCCATAAATCAAACTTATTTAATCTTAATAAACCATGGATTTATTATGGGTCCATATTTAGACTAAACATTTTCGTATACTTTTCTGCTCCAAGCGACTGCTTTCAAACAACAATTTAACATTTGACGTCATTGCATTTACTAGACAATACATTCCAATTAGCTTGTTCTATTTTGGCATTAAAGATAAGTCACGTTGCTTCAAAATCTATGGATTATGTAAAACATATTAGCCTGGAAAATGTGATAATTTCATCGCATAATATGCTAACGAAGGCCACAAAATAGCATCTTACCAAGAGAACAAAAATCAAAGAGCAACATCCTCTACCTTTCTTTTGTAAATTCGTCTGGTCAGGCACATCCGTTATGACATCTCTCATGTGATCAGGTGCATCTTTCATGCTTTTTTCTTTCACCTGAAAGGTTGATCATAATGAAAGTGTTGTTGCAAATAATGTATGGTTTGATTATGTTGTCATAATAATTACTGTGTGCATGTTTTAAGAATGTGACTCAATCATTTTAACAAATATTAATTCATGAGCAAATGCACACATGCTTGTTGACAATGATTGCAAAATTGATTTGTAACTTGGCTGTCACAGCACCTTTATCGAGGTAATGAAATGTTTCATTTTGAGGAAATGGGAGCCAAGCGCCTTTCCCAAGGATGCTCAAGTGCAGAAGGTCCCAGGCAGGTATGGAAGTATGTTAAACTCACGAACCCTACATTTAAGTAGAAGTGTCCACCAATTGAGACACTAGAAACGACAAATAATCACTTAGATGGGATGATCACTACAGATGAACAAAAGTGTAAAAGGAATCAACTGAACTGCGTCTTTTACCCAATTTGTTGGCTTAAAATAAATATTTTACTATCCGAAAAATGCGTGTGTAAATGAAATTTATACTTTTCACTGACATCTTGTCCAGACAATTATTATCCGTATTGTGTATTGATTGCTCCTTATCGTTCTGAATTGGCGATAAGCCTGAGGTGCCCGCTAGCCAAGGTGAACCACATTTTAGCATGGAGTAAAAAAAGTTCACAAAGTATGACTTTGTCCCGACCATGAGATTCAGTCTACAGTAGTACATACAGCGGTATGTTTACGGTGATGCAACGTTTATAATTTTGAGATCATAATTATATTTTCGTCCACAAATGCCCTAAATGGTTATGACATACCTCGCGTTTGATATATAATTATACAGTTTTGATAATTCTGAATTTGGGGCTATCTGTTGATTAACCATATATAAATAAATCAATATTTATACCGGCAAATACGCCACGAATATGCTGAGGTACGCACGTACGAGAATCTGCAAACAAAGCAAATTGCTATTGTTCATAGTGTTCCAGTACAACCAATAACAGTTACACTTCTATTCTCCCAGGGTGATCGACACATTTAAGTTTGACACGTAAACAAACGGTACATAACAACCAGCAGATCAAATCATAAGTGGTATATTTTATCTTCATTACTCTTACAAACACACTATTCAGTCTTGGATTTGGTGATTTGAGAATCGTAGCAGTGATGGACTGCTTATTAGAGAACAAATCACTTGTCAAAAGCAGATCTTCCCACAACAGTTTACTCCATATTTGTAACACGTATTGACCCCATCTAAAAGGCAAAGTCCTTATCATTAATTGACCAATATTGTAATAATAACATCGTCTCCCATTTCTCCGTTTTCTTTTAGATTTATGTGCCATTTTCCATGTTCGTTTTTATTGTCTTAGTATTTGTAGTTTATTCGTTCCTTCCCATCGGTCTCTAGTTTCATATGTATTATCGACCTTCTTTCCGAAATAACCATGTAAATTTTCTATTGTTTTTTCCTGCACTTTATCTTTGTTAATTAAGCTCCATTTGGAAAAAAAAGACAAATACAGATCGGGAATCTGCTGATCTCAAAGTTGTCATTAATCTGGAAGTAAAACACGTTAACATTTTCGTAATTATACTACGTTTATGTTCAAAACAAATGTGACTTTACTCAGCTTTATCATCATATAACCCATGCAATGAATGCTTGTCACACTCATGGTAACTTTAAAGAAATCGCAGATTTTGCAGGAAACGTACATATGTATACCTTATAATAGGTAGTACACGTTAAACATACAAAAATGCTTGGGAAAACTCAATGAGTTTCCAAGAATGTTTTCAATTACTAGACGAATGCTCACCCCGTAAGATCCGATTATAAATTACTGGGCCAATGTGTTAATATCACGTGTATTAACTATTTAACATCACACTGTAATTTGACGGACTGGTATCAATTTTTATTCACATCTGAACTATTGAGTTGACACTATACAATGTTGTAGAATATTCAACCCTGTTATTGGGTATACGACACATAAAGTAACCTTAAGATAGTCGCGAACATTTTGACCGCCACGTCTAAGACCACGTGTCGTGATATTATCACAAATGTGCAAATCTGAAGATAAAACGGCTTCTGATCAGCATAATTCATGTTTGGTAATCACAGAGTAAGCGAGGTTACAATGATGCATCGTTACAAGCTATAGTACAAGGATTAATCTAATTCTCAAGTTTGAAGGTTATGGACATACAACTGGTATACAATCGTTTAATCGCATATTAGTTAAAGGGCATTTATACAAGTGGATACTCGAACAGACTGAATCTACATTGGCCGTCAAAAGATGTAGAGCATCTGTTTCGTGTCATGCAGTTTGAGGAACGTTATGAAATGAATCGACCCATCAATTGAAGCCCCAGGTCTGTTAATTTTCCTTCAGATATCAATGCTCTCCATTGTAAGATCAACAACATATAAAAACGACTCATTACATGTTCTACTATATGGTACGAAATTACCCTTACTCACATTAAACAACTACTGTCATTATACATATCATACGGTCATAACCACTACCATTTAAACATAATGTGTAAATAGGTGTGTTTTTTCCACCTGGTTAAACATATGGCAGTTATATCAAACAATCAATTGATTGAATTATGATTTTCTTAGTTCATCTAATTAATTAGACAATGATATATTACAGAATATGTGGATTGCAATTCTTTTTTACAGTCATTGTTGATATGACTTACTATAATCAGATGCAATTTGAACATAATAAAAATAATTCAATTTTCTTTTAGGATATTAATTCATATACATGTCACCAGCTCACCAATTCAGATTTATCATTATACTACGTTACATCGAATTGAAAATATTGTCTAATGTATTAATGACAGCTTTCCGTCGACTAGATTTATTTTATTGTGATAATTGCTATTCCAGTCAATGTTAAAACCCAAAACGACTTCACAAAATATCGGATCTCTTCTTTGTAAAGGTTAATTGCAAACTGTCTTTCTTTTCTGGTTATTTTCCTGTCTAATTTGTAACTAAATAGAGCTGGTGAGAGTGAGAATGTTTTTTCTAATTTGAGAGCCTAGTTCATACAAAGATGTAAAAGTAAAACAAATTTATAAACTTTCCTCAGCCAGAAACCTTACTGTTCATATATGTACTGGACAAGCATTCCCAATCATATTTGGAATGTAGTCATATAGTTTCAACCAAATAATAACATTTTGAAAGGAACAATGCATTATCACAATGGTAACTCAATCAAAAAATGTAAACATGTAACTAGGAAAGTGACAGCATATGATCAAGACATTTAGCTTACCAAACCAGCCATTTCACTTCCTTCCTTTAGGATGGATGCCTGAAAAATGTTGATGAAACATAGTGCAAAAGTATTGTTATAAAGAAAACGAAATGGGGAGAGTGTGGAGGGATATTGTGTCAATACCGGGATAAAAACTGGACAAAACTTATGACGGATCTTTCTTGATGTAAATTTACATTGAGTATTCTTCTAGCCTGCTGTAATTAAACATATATATATATATATTGTGTGTGTGGTTGTGTGAGTTACATTTACCATCAAAATACCATATAACTTATTTGTATTTGATAGTCATACATGTATTTGTAATTTAAATGCAAACATTTCAATAATGTGAGCTGACATTACCACTGGCATATGCTACTCATTCTAACCTACAAATACAAAACGAGTTATTTATAAACATTGTCATTGTTGTTCACTGTGGTGAGCACTTTTACTTTCATTTATTTAGTTTTTAACAGCATCTTAAGAATTACAATTGTTAATCCTCCATGATATCGCTCTACATTTGTCATAAAAATTAAATTTGATCGAATATGGTGCCTAAGCGAAGGGTAATTGCAAATTGTGAATTTTGTTTTGCCAGACATACAGAATGTATTGGCTGTTTTACGGTTTCGTCTTGAATTCCGCATTTTCAAGTCAGATGACGCACTATTAGGCTGTGCTGCAGATGCAGATGTTATGTATCATTGGATTGTAGAAGCTAAAATTTGTAAACTTACTTATCATGATGATGCGGAAGGGTGAGAAAGAAAGAATGAGATAGTTTGGTTTATTTAATCATACAAAAGTAACTTTGCGAAAAGAAATGTTATGAATTTAGAAATAAGAACACTTATGAAAATGTCAAGTTGGAAATGCACAAAATGAGTCTCCGGAGGAAAAAAAAAACTTGCTAAGCAGTGATATACACTATTGTTTTAAAAATTAAAGACATTTGATTATGTTTTGAAAATAAACAATATCGTTCGTAAATATCTGAGTAGTCTGAACAAGCTACAAATTTTGAAATAATGAACTACAGCACATGCATCATGTGTTTCGGAACATACACGTTCCCTCTGTGGACTTTAATTATTTTCACAGAAATATATCGAAGTAGTCTTGTATTGCTTGTGGTAGACGGATTAAGTTTTATTGCCACAGTTAGAAGTCACATCAACATAATCATGTAGTCGTGGACATCCGCTAAAGAGAGTGGAAGATACATGTTGACTTGGCTTCAGTACATAGTGCAGGTTACACGTCGTAAGTTGTGTACAACGCCGATTAATATTAAAAGAATCGCTCACTAAAACACAATCACATATGTATATTGCGAGAGTTTAAATATTTCCGAGCAAACAAAGGATGAGTCAGTTTAGGTGTTTCAACAAAATACAAAGTTCCGTTATAATAAATTTAATGTGATATATACATATCCAAAATAAACATGTCAGTGCGACAAATGTTTCAGGAATTAGACACTTGTTTAATTGTATTATTTGCTTACTGTCTTTCTTCAGGCTCTACGAGCAACGTGATGCCGCATTATGTTACCATCAACTTAATATGTATACATTTAATTGCTAGTTGGGTAATATAGTACCTTTTAAAACCCGAAATCGCCAAATCACATGTTTGCCAGAAATGTACAATATACATATAATTTTGCTAATTGTTATTAAAGTGTCTTATTTTTCTTGGCTTTAGACATTGACACCTTAAGATTCTTTGTTCACTCCGTGCTGGAGATGAAATACGATTCGACTTCCAAGTTTGTAAATTCATTTTATTTCATGCATATTTTGAAGCGTTCCAATTAATTATCAGGACATCGTACAAATTAGTGCAGCAACGCTCATTCACGCAACTTTCTGTCTATTACATTTTTTAAAATATTACTTTCGCTTATGTTTATTATGGCAAAATTCATTAGCGTATAATACAAAAATGTGAAACGGACACTACTGCCTAGTTCAATAGTTTTCATATAAAGTCGTGCTAAATACAACATGAACTAGTGTAAAGCAATTTACCTATTTTCTCATTTCGAATAAAAATATGAAACAATTGCCTGTTTCAAGATTAACAGCTTTAATTAATGGTGGCGTCCACCGGTACAGTGCATAAACTACTTTAATGTCTTATGAATATTGTGTATCAATTTTGGTACAAACTTGGTATATTTTGTCTTAATTATTGTTTTCAAGAAGTTGATATCAATTTAAGAAACCATTTTGTCGCCAGTAAACGTGGATGCGTATTTTTACATGGGTTTTCAATTATGCAATCACTGCAAAATTAATAAAAGTATGCCCATAATCGCCCTATAACAAGAAACTTTGGGGACCAAAACTTAGCTTCGAGTCATTTGAACAGACTTTGGACTAGCAGAGCTAAACGCAATAATAAAGAAAGGTAGAATAAATTTGGCCAGTTAGTATAGCTTACGAAAAATAACAACTTTTCCCGGCGTAGAAGCTGAAGTTAATGTAACCATATATCGAGAATATCATCATCTTTGGAATTCAACAGATGCAATCTATGATGCAAATTTAAGAGCAAAATGGGTATACACGATAAATATGCCCCAATGTCGGACGTCGAATTAATTATTTAAGTGAAAATTATATTTCTCCGTCATGCGCCATGTTCCCCCTCCACCAAGATACCATTTTACGGTAATTATGACAATAGTCAAACACTTCACTTCCATTAATAATATCATATAATTCCTAAATTTTACAGTTTCGCACAGATATCCATGATAAAATAGGTCAACTGTATGTACTCCGAACTGGAGATGGAAATTCTTCCACCTTTAAAGCTGGTAAATCTCTATCATTTTTTAGGTTTATCATGAAAAAGTTAATATGTATTCTAAGGTAGTCGCAGATATATTTACTGTATTTACTTTCATTAGTGTATTTCAATATTTTCATTTCTGGAGCTGGAAATTCTTATATTTTACGTATGACTCATTAGTGACCTCGAATCGAATTTGATATGTATTACATATTTCATTACATTATTCAAAGTTTATGTTATAAATATTATAGCAATACATGGAAAACTAAGACCATTTATTGACCAGCACACAAAACATATTCATGAAATATAATGTGTTGATATTGGAAATCGAAGTTATCGATTGATGATAGTTTGTAAATGTGAACTGTAGCTAGGCAATTATTTTTTAGGTATGCTACATAGTGATACTTATATTTGAGCTAATTTATTTAATTGTTTGTTAGTTAGTTATACTTTTTTTAATTACTTTACCATGGTATTGTAAGGTAATTTTTTTATTTGATTTTATATTTCCCAGAAATTCAGTTCATTTTATTTTTGAAAGCGTAATGTTTTTTAATTTGCCGGTAAAATCCATGACGATTTTGTTTGAATATGAACATGTACAGACGGTTATGTGTAAAAGTTAAATATCAGCATGTTTTACTTCGTTGTGGGTTCTGACATCAAACGATCTACGGGAAATTTTCCTTGCCACCGGTTGGCAACCAGCCGTAAAGCTCGTTTGACTAACCACATTCAATCGACCAATCCGGTAACGTTTAACTTGCTTGCTAACTTTCCTACGGCTGCTTAAACCTTCTAACAACAGTTTAGAATGTAAACTATGCATGGCTAGTTTTTTATTGCTTGTTTATTATATTTGCGACCTTACCACCATGGGTAGAATTTTGCCTGCTGGAGATAGATCATCCGAGTGCAATCCTAGCCTTCTTTCCTCCTACGACAATCCATTTGGCTCCTAAATTTGTTTCTGCAGTTGCATTTAAATCATGGATGAGATCCATGTCGGTGCATTGACGTGCTCATAACCTTATACTCGAGGCCCTGTCTTTATTAGGATCTAGTAGTATACGGAAGGCTGTACGAAGTCGACATTAACTTTGGAGCAGTGTCTGTATACAATGGATGATGTGGCTGGTGAAGGAGAATATTGCTCCCTATCGGAGGAGGCTGTCCCGTAGAAACTTTAACCATGTGGAAATGGTGTCGATAATGTTCGACGCAAATGTGAGACAACATGCCTATCCAAGACAACCTAAGTTTCAAATAAGTGTATGTAGATCAACAAAAAATCAATGAGTTTTAATAGCTGAGAAACACTTTTGGAGCCGGTTATCTTGGGTAATACAGTACCGAAGTCAGTAATATGGATACACTCAGAACTACTATTCTAATCAAATTTCGAAAGTGCTGTCAGAGAGAGAGAGAGTTCAATTCGTTTGAACGCGAATACAATAACACGATGCCCTTGGTGCTTTAAAATCCACTCGATGAGTACAATTTCATCTACGAACTGGAACTTTACATGGAATAATTGTGTACAACTAGTCTATGGCATTTTGTGACTTTCTACTTCAATATGGACTCCAAAAGCGGACTGCCCCTGCAAACATTATCAGTAAAGTGTGGAGAACAAACTGTTTTGTAACAACTAATTTTTTTACGAAAAACTCACCGTTTCCTCGATATCAACATAACATGATGTCACCAAAGACTCTTAGGGTGACAGTTTCAATGTGGAAAACTTGTCCTAACACGTATGTATTTACCAAGGTGGACACAATTATTCCATGTATGTTTTTCTTATAGTTTTTGTGAATAAATTGGAACATATATTTTCATTTTCATTAAGATTGTCATATACATATAATAATTGTATAATTTGCAATGTCACAGCCATATATTTTCTATTCACTTTCATCAAGAATGCTTTAATCATACTTTCTTATTTATTGTCCTTGTAAGTGTTTGCTAAGAGCATCTGGACGTGAATGTACACACGAATCAACTCATTCACCGTTGTGTTTTCGATGGGATTGATTTTTTTAATTTGCCGCGTAATTCATTCCCGAATATAAATAGTTCGATCCTTACTTAGAGATAGTTGTCCAGAGGTGTACCGCTTATGTTTAGGTGACAGTGTTGTTAGAATATCAACATACAATTTTGATGCATTATTCCAAGTTAAAAGAACACACCATTCGGTGTGCTGCTTACTCATGAAAGTATATAAACGAACCTAAGGAATATTCAGAATGAATCTGTTAAAAATTCCGTTCCAATACTAACTCCTCCACCACTAATAAATGATAGAACATGATATTCACGGACAACGATTTGAAACAGCATCAAAATATATTCAGATATATGTGTTGTCACTTACGTTTCAGACTCAAACTAATGAGATCTGTTAAAGTAAACAAGTATGCAGGTATTGAGTTTGATACGCATGTAATATACTTTCTTAAGCAAAATAAATGGCACGTTAGATTTAAATATAACACGTTTTGATTTTGTCAAAAGTGAGAAATTAACATCGGTAGAAATGACATATAGAAATACATCCCTTTACAAATATGTTTACATTCTATACTTCTTTACATTTGGTTATAAAGCAATACAGGAGATCGATGTATCAAATAGTTACCAGTATTTGAGATTTACTAATGAACCCTGTTTAATACAAAAATATATATACATACGGTTTGTTCCCCATGCCAAAGCCTCTCTATCATGTAATTACATGTATGACACAAGTTGGCTTGTTACTGCATGATTTGTGAACAGAACGAGAACCAGATCGTAAATAGGTTTGTTCGATAGTGGTAATACGCCATCTATCTTGCAAGTTATATTGCCATGATCTTTAGCCGCATGAGATGTACTATGCTCCATATATTGAACGATTGATATGATCGATATCCCGATAAAAACAAGGATAAAACATGTTGAACACGTGTATAGAGGTCCTATATGTACTTAAAACTTCACATCATACATTGTATATAAACAACCAATGCTAGCTGTTAATACGAATTCGGTCTGTAATCTTCCGATACATAAATCGTTTAAATCGATGTATGTATACTCATAACGTTGAGCTGAAATTCCAAGGAAAGATTTAAGTCATTTAGGTTTTAATATGTCTTTATCAACACTTCATCTTCAATTTCAATTCTGCTTTTCACGGTATGACGTATTTAGTATTTTATATATTTTACAGATAGGTGATGCCATTTGGAGGTTGATTAGGAAACTTCACAATTTCAATTAGAGAAAAGTTGTATGCATATGTTGTATACCGCAAGTCAAATGATTGTTTAATATTGCCTCTGAAAGCGAACCCTTTAATATAAAGGTGATACGGTATATTTCAATTTAAAAGATAGGATGAAATTAAATGACAAGGTGAGAAAAGGTAATATTTTAAATTACATACCCATCTATTTGTATTCACATTGAGTCAAAAGTGCAGGCAACGGGTGCAACGAGCTAAACCACCCAGGGCAAAGTCCGTATTTGGTATCACATAACCACAAGTTGATTTACTTCATGCGACTGTCGATCATATGTAGCAACTAATATACATAACGTTCAGTTTGGTGCAGGGGGAGTAAGTCAATTCCATAAATGTAATGAATGGATGCGAGGAGATCGGCGGAAACACGGCCTAATTCTTATTGAATATCGATAAAACTTACGATAACAAAAGAATTACTCGTCAGACATAAATGACCTGATTATGCATCATGCATTATAAACATTTAGAGAAAACTTTTAACACGTGTTTCATACACGAAAATACGGGTGGTATTTCTTAGGTAGCAAGTGGTGCAGACAGGCGACATTATTTATAAATATAAAATGTCCGAATCTCTTTAACATATTGATGTGAGATTTAAAAGTTATTGTTTCAACTGTTTGAGCGGAGATAATGACCGCAGAATATAAAGTACTGTCAAAGCAGAATACATGCAGTGTACTGTATGGTTTGAGAGGTATGTGGTTTACAATCAATCTCATAAAACCATGTACAAATGATTGCATTAAATGATGAAAAAAAGAATCTTTAACATTTAGCAAAACAGCAAAGGCATCTAAGAATTGTTATTAGATAAGTCATTGTTAAAGTTTATAAATTGATATATAAATTGATATATGCCTTTATAGATGCAATATATTGCACACTCGACAGTTTTCTCGCGCACGGTAGAATATTAATAAATAATGACTTGAAATGATGAACAAAAAATAACCAGATCAGTATTTCCCCTCAATTCAGCACAATCAGTGAAAGAATAATTTTCTTTCATTTTTGTCCTTTGTATGTTTTAACATGCTTCATCTCTTCGTATGACATTGACAAGCTAGAATATAAGTATGCTCATAACAACATGAAGGCTTTGATGTGAACTTCATTGTTATTATTGCAGTTCCTATTCGTAAAACTTTAGTTTCTTTGCAACAAAACAACAGCAACAAAAAATAATGTTTATATTCCTCGAGAAGCATGCATAAGTTTTAATGCCTCTGCGACGTTTCTTAAACTTTTCGATTTCATTTACTCGCTTGTGTTTTCAGCAGAGAATCGCAGAGAAGAAACATAATACGATGCTGATTTCCCCGCGCGCGCTAACGAGATGAACTCAATCAAAAATGACATCCGACAGAAGATTGTCGTGACTATTGAGTTGACGTGTAATAACTATCCAAGATCCCACAAGGTTACGTATATTTCTGATATCGTAAAGAAAATATGTACAGTGCGGTTGACACGACTATTCTTGAAAGATGTTACTGTTTGGTGCAAATATATTAATTAGATTCACGTTGACAGAGGAATATTATGCACACGTGCAACTTATTGCCAACATCATAACAATGACATTGGGGCAAATCCAAGTTGTGACGCTAAATTGATGGTTTCCTATTGTGTGTGTGTGTGTGTGCCTGTGTGTGTGTGTGTGTGATTTGAATTGTTAACGTAATTTTAACAAGTTCTCAGTGATTTCTACGATGTCTGCCGTGTGGCAGTTTATAATGTTGTCTAGCACTGGGGCATCATGCCACAGACATGTAGTATAATGTCGCACCCAGTCACATTATCTAGACACAAGGCAGACCATTCCAAACATTAACATCTTAATGCTGAGCGCCAAGAGAGGAATCTGTTATTACAATGTTTTATAAGTCTTTGGTATGACTCGGCAGGGGATCGAACTCATGACATGTCACATCCGTGCCGGACGCTCTAACCACTAGACCACCGGAACGGTGGTTGCTAAGTGAACCGTTCTTGTTCGGCAAACAGGGTTATAACAGGGTTATATATTGTTTGGCTTCTTTACGGATGATCTTCTAAAGATAAATAATACAATGTCCGTATATCTTACATACCGCAATGCGCGGTTGTCACACCTTCGTTGATCTCTGTATGAGCATGATGAGCACGAGCTGGGTCTCGGCGTGACAAACTTGGGCAATACAACGTTTCAGATCTAAATGCTATATAAACGAATGAAGTGGAATAATGACACACGAACATATTACTAGCTCTATATCGCGGCCGGGGTTCAAACCAACGACCACCCGCTTATGAGGCGGACACTCTAACCACTTGGCCACCGGAGTGGTATAGAGAGAAGTAAGGAAACACTTAATTGAGTTTATACTATGGTCACTTGGGATTGCATAGCGCACACATTCAGCTTAGAGTTGATCAGTTATAGCATGAGCTAGTAGCTGCGCATGCTAGCACATGTGCTCCAAGATTGATATCCTCTAAATAATCAAGAAGTTTCAAACTATATTATTGATTGTTGTTATTGTTGCTGTGTGTTAAGCTATGCATGACGGTCAATATTGATGGTAGACGAAGAACCTGGGAAAACTCCGGGAAGAACCACCGACCCACGAGAAGCTACTGGCAAGCTTTCTGACATTCCCATTTGGCCGAATCCTCAACTCGAACCCACGTAGACAGAGGTGAGAAGGCAGTGATCCGTAACGGGGATCGCTTTAGACCACTCTGCCACTCGGGGCCCCTATAGCTTTCGTAATTATATATAAATATTAATTCAAGAAGTTCAAGTTTAAGTTATAGCATTGAAAATAAACAGTTCAATATATATATAATTACCAATGGAAGAAATTCAAATTATAACATTGATAATAAATGGTTAAATACACATGGATATGAATTATTGATGGTAAATGTTTAGATATATTCAGGAAGTTCAAGTCATAGCATTGCGCGATAGTGTTGCATTTTTGAACCCATGTCTTAAGTACAAATGAGTAAATAGTTAATATTTATAGTGTACAAGTTTGTTTGTTGTTTGTGTGGTTTTGGTTATTATAAATTTAGTGAAAGTCTGGCAAATTGCCTCTTACATATGCTAAATTCAAGTTCCAATTTATGGTAATTTGGTAGCAGATCTTTTATGTTGAGAATATTAAGAAACCTTTATATAATTTTAAGCCTAACATACGATATCATTTAGTTATTTTGTATGATGTTTGCATGCTTGCAAATAGATTAGGAAAGTTGTAGTCAGTAGTTCAGTAATTATTAAGGCTGAGAAGCTTTTAAGTCTGTCTGTTCGTCCATTATTTTTTGCGTTTCGTTATCTACATATTATCATATTCATCAGAATATAATGTTAATTATGCTTCGAGTTGTATCCTCAACTTGTATTAATGTCTAGCATTATAGTATACTTATTGTATACATCATTTTATATTGCTAGTTTTTTATGAGTTGTATCTCTCGATTAGTTATTCAGTTATACTTCTTGCAACCCGTTATTGAATCATAGCCCTGTACATTCAAAATCATTTCCATGGGAGTATACCTTTAAATATATTTCGTCAGAAATATGCAACGTCCTTTTTCTTTTATCCTGAATTCTAGTACATGATCATTCCGAGTAATTTCCTGTTTTGATATATATATATATATATATATATATATATATATATATATATATATATATATATATATATATATATATATATATATATATATAAATATATATATAAATATATATATAAATATATATATAAATAAATATATATATATAAATAAATATATATATATATATATATATATATATATATATATATATATATATATATATATATATATATATATATTGTAACATACTGATTAAATAGTATGATTCATTTTACGTGCAGATCTATGTTAAGTAGTGTATATTGCGAGAATAATCGCGAGAAGTTAATCAATCGCGAGAATTATCGCGAGACTCCACCCCACAAGAACGAGTATCATAATATCAATTTCAGTATCAGTTGTCTTGATTCATATACCATGTTCATTTCATCGTCAAATATCCTTTTCCATGTTCGTTCAGAGTCGCTTCCTTTATAAATATTTCCTGTATCCGTTGTATGGAATCCTACTCCGTGTCAGTTCAAATTAGTTTCCTTTGAAGTACACTGTTTCATATGCTCCCACTTATTTGCGTAGGCTGCATTGTACTGTGCTGAAATAATGTACAAGATTTTAAGTGGACCGCCCACGGAAAAGACATTATGTAATGTAAATAG